>OU015753.1:102695365-102737235 GCA_907169655.1 Acomys percivali
TGTGTGTGTGTGTGTGTGTGTGTGTGTGTGTGTGTGTGTGTGTGTCTGTGTGTCTGTGTGTGTGTGTCTGTGTGTGTGTGTCTGTGTGTGTGTGTGTGTGTCTGTGTGTGTGTGTGTGTGTCTGTGTGTGTGTGTCTGTGTGTGTGTGTGTCTGTGTGTGTGTGTGTGTCTGTGTGTGTGTGTGTCTGTGTGTGTGTCTGTGTGTGTGTCTGTGTGTGTCTGTGTGTGTCTGTGTGTGTCTGTGTGTGTGTGTTGTTTTAGAACTAAGAAGGGCTGTGTTCTTAGGACAGGACCACTCAGCTTTGCATCTCCCATCCATACTGTGCCTGTCTCCTTATCATGGGAAAATACCATATTGATACTAAATATTTGTCTAACATCTTCTCTACAACAAATTCATGCGGAGGAAACTGACAGGGGAGAAGAGAAATAAAGGAGGTGGTCAAAGGGATTGAAAAAGGAGAAAATAATGAGAAGAGAGAGAGGTAAAAACAATTTGAGACAATGCCCACTTGAAGTGTCATTATTTATCATCTTATTATTAAATACTTACAGAAATTTATTTTCCAAAGCAATAAAAATTAAAAATATTTCAGCCTTGTCAACAAACTAAGGCAACGTGCCCTGAGAACAAAGCCTGGGCAACACATAGCCTTATAACTCTTTGAAATCCTTCATCATTACTTATTTAAGGTAAGAATGTAATCTCTTTCTGTAAAAATTCCCCTCTATCCTTTTCCCATTTTTCTCTCTGACTGAGCAAGACAGTCCTTTCTGACATAGCTGTTCTAGTGTCTCTGCTTCTGAGCACATGTATGCCACTTACCTGTGCTTTAATTTAGCCTTGTGATAAGAAAGTCCATTCTATACCAACCCAAGAAATCAGGTGTAAAATGGGCTTATGCTACTTTTCAGAGCATCACTGGGAGACTGCCGATCATCACTCAATGAGCATGAACTCACACTACAAGTGAGCAGCACGCCATCAGACTGAACATGGAACTCTAAACCAGCAATGGAACATTTTGTAAATGTGTTTTTAATTTTGTTCAGCAGGACACAACAGTGTCTCCCAAATAGAGTGTGTTTTCTCTACAACCTATGTGTGGAAACCCACTCTGTGAACTTGTCTGACTCATCCGTCTTTTCCCCTCTGAGCGTGTTTTGGTAAATGAAAGAAAAGCTGTACATAGCCACATACATATTGACTGGCCAAAAAATTGGTTCTGGCCCTGCCAGATACCAGCATGTTTCAGATTAACAGAGTTGGCATGAGACTGTGAGCATGTGGAACACGCTGGCCCCCTGTGACCTAACAATTAAATTAATACAACTTGTCCTGTGGCTACAGAAGTTGCATCCAGTCTGCAGATCCAAAGATGCAGCGGTGGCATAGAACGGGCTCCTTCCGATCCAGCTTTTACTGGCAGATAAGCTGTGAAAGATAGCCAGAAGGTACATCGCCCAGAACTTAAACCTGAACCACTCACAGCCCCTTGGCCTCGGGGGAGCAGACAGAGATACACTTCCCATGAGCTGGATGGTGAGATAAGAGCTGCCCCTGCTCAGTGCGTGAGGTCTGACCACGAAGGTGACACCACTTTACTCTGTGCCACGTTGACCTTCTTGAAAGTCACAATGAGTCTGTTGTAGTCTCTGGGTTTTAAATCTCCCTGCGTGGACAGTTCTCTCAGTGAGAAATGGGGTGGGTGCTATGACTGTCACCTGGGCAGAATCTAGACTCTCCTTGGAGACAAATCAGCAGACATGTCTGTGAGAGAGTTTCTATGCTTGGTTAACTGGTACTGGAAGATCCACCCTAAGTACGGATGGCAGCATCCAATGGGCTTGACTCTGTGAAGAGGAGAAAGTGAGCCTAGCGTCAGCGTGCTTCACTCTCTGCTTCCTGACTGTGCAGTGTGAGCAGCAGCTTCGTGCTCCTGTTGCCATGACTCCCATGCTTTGATGGATGGTACCCTCCAACTGTGAGCCAAACAAACCACTCTTTTCTTAGGTGGCAATCTATAGGAAGTGTATCTCCACCCACCATGCTGGTGCTAAGGGGGTTTTCATAGGAAAAGGTCTGACAACTCCTGGGATACCTGGAAGGAAAAAGAAAAGATGGATGCAAGGAGTAAGAATATCTCACATTTGGAAACACTCCAGTTTTCAGGATCTTTGTGTGCCTCGTTCTCACTATACAATCAACAGGGATAAAAGCCACAGCCTGTGGATGTGGCTGAATCCTCTCACTCACACGACAAATAACATGCCAAGGGTTACTAAGTGCAAACCAACATCATAAAGGGTGTGGAAAGAGCAATGGGCCATAAGCAGGAACAGATATACGTCCACAGAGCTTACACTGTGTTAAGGGAGACAACACAGAAATATAGGAACTATACAAATGACTAAGTGATAGCGTCTTAGTATAAAAGAACAGTAGTAGAAGGGTGTGGTTACAAGAAGTTGCAAAAGGTCTCTTGGTTCTAAGTTATTTCAGCAGAGACCTGCAAGAAGAAGAGTAAGCTGTAGGCAGACTGCCAAATGCCTAGAAGTCATGTGCCTAAAGCACAGTAAGAAAGGGACCATAAGGGCAGAGGTCAGGTGTGAATACAGATGTCAAAGAGCAGGACAGACGGCAAGAGAGAAGTCACAAGGACAGGACAGAGGGCAGAAGGGCGGGACAAGGGCAGAGGTAGCAGGATAAAGGTTAGAGGAACAAAACATAGGTTAGGAGACAGAACAAAGCCAGAGAGGCCATGAAGAGGTAATAGGGGAAAGACAGGTCAGAGGGGCAGAAAGAGGTCAGGGGGACAGACATAGCCAGCGAGGCAGCACAAAAGTCAGGACAGAGGCCAGGGGTCAGGACAGAGGGCAGAGGGGCAGGGGACAGAGAGGAGAGGGGAACTGAAATTGCACCACATCCAGAACTTCGAATTTCCCTGGGCTGTGGAGAGACTAAAAGAAAAAGAATGTCACCTTACTTGCTTTATTCAGAACACTACCTCTGCTTGCTACCTTTGGGCAGAGGAAGGGGGAGGGTATCACATACCAGTATCCTGCTTATCATATATTTACTTTATGATTCATAACAGTAGCACAATTACAGTTATGGAGTATCAGTGAACTAAGTTTATGGCTGGGTACCATAAAGGGTCACAATAGTAGGAAGGCTGAGAAATGCCATGCTTCAGGGGCCATGAGAACACACCTGTGGGAGAACCAGCCCACTTGTTTCATTCAGAACCGCCCTTCAGCTTGCTGTGCAGCTGTGTGCTTCAGGGGCCATGAGAGCACACAGGACGTTCTCTCTCCTTAGTGACACTGCACTGGTGAACACGTCTACTCATGGAGGGAAGCCATGTCACTCTACCTCACACAAACTGAGGAAGGGGAAGCGTGTGCAGAGGGGGGTCTATTGCCTCTATAATAAACTGACAAGTTTGTTTTCTCCATGCATTGGTCAGTTCTTATCCCTGGAACAAAATACCTGAGAAACACCATAAAGAACTTGTTTTGACTCACGGTTTGGATATGTCAGCCCATCTTGCCAGATATCACAGCGAAGCAAAAATCACTCACTTCCTGATGGCCAGGAAGCAGAGCACAGACAACAGACCAGTGGCAAGACATACCTCAAGGGCATGCCATGCCCAATGGCCCTACCAGAAATTCCTATTTCTCTATTCAGCTATGAATTCTTTGGTGGAGCAGTCCATTGAGAGGGTTAATTCACTAGTGAGCCAGTAGTCCTTTAATAGCACCACGAAATGGTTACCTAGCCTTCAACACTTTATACCCAAGCCATCAATACCCTGCAACTCAAGGAAGACACAGATGGGAGCTACTTTCATGTGGGATAAAAAGCAAAGATGCTGGGAGACACCAGCAGGCTGAGCCACAGGGCTGCTGACAGGATGTGAGTAGACACCATGTCTGATATTGCATCGCTAAGCTGTTTACTCTCCTTTATGCTGAGATGTAACAATCCCACAACACTCCCCTGTGTCCTCCAAACAGTCCTAAGACACGGGCACAACACAGGATTCCTGAGTGGTACTGATTAGGTTGGAGCCATTTAAGGAGGAACAAAAGGAAAGGAGGAAAGGGGGACTTATTTATAACTTGCACTAAGACAAGTGCAAACTCTTCCGTCCCCACCACCAGGAAAGATGAAATTATTAAGATCAAAAAACTAGCAATAAGAACCTTGTATTGATATTCCACATAAGTGTTTTTAAGGTTCATTCTAGGATGGTAGAGACTATGTAATTCCCTTGTACAACCGGCCAAACCATGGTCAGCAGACGCAAGCTCAAGGTTAAAGGAGTCGGAGCACTCGGATTTATGACTTTGCGCATAGTTTCGGTCCCACAGCTGGTTCGCTGGGAGACCCAGAAAGCAAATCATCTTCCAACTCAGGTCAAGTCCACTCTACCACAGATGTCCTGCTGGTGACTTCCCCTACACCCAGCTATGCTGAGGGAGTTTTGACAAGTATTGCTAAGAATTCAGGCTGGGACGGAAAGATAGCAGGCTACCAAGAAGAGACTTGATACCCTATGAGCATATACAAAAGGAAGAGGTCCCCCTCAGTCACAGTCATAGGGGAGTAAGGGGAAAATGGGAGGGAGGGAGGAATGGGAGGATACAAGGGATGGGATAACAATTGAGATGTAATATGAATAAATTAATAAAATATAATAAAAAAGAAAAGAAAAGAAAAAAGAAAAGAAATCAGGCTATTGGTAGTAACTTTTAAGATTCTCATTGGAAGAAAAAAATAATTAGGCCTCTCTTCAGGACATTTTCTAAGATGAATCTTTTAGGTCTAGATCTGCCTGTTTTGGGATGCATGAACATTTTCAATTCATTGAAGCAGAGGTGGTGAAGGAAATGGAAGCTTCAACTAAATAAAATAGTGTGCTCAAAGGCACCCATGTACCAGAGCTACACCGAGCTCCTCTGCTTGCCACACACTGTCAGCCCCAGGAGAGGAAGCTATAGTTATAAACAGCTTAGCGCTGCTGCAGTAAAAGTCCTGAGCAAAAATAACTTGTTCAGAAAACCTCATAACTAGACGTATAATTGATATAGTACTACGCTTTTTTTTATTTATTTATTTTTTTATTAATTTATTCTTGTTACATCTCTATGGTTATCCCATCCCTTGTATCCTCCCATTCTCCCCTCCCTCCCATTTTCCCCTTATTCCCCTCCCCTATGACTGTTCCTCAGAGGGATTACCTCCCCCTGTATATGCTCATAGGGTATCAAGTCTCTTCTCGGTGACCTGCTGTCCTTCCTCTGAGTGCCACCAGGTCTCCCCCTCCAGGGGACATAGTCAAATGTGAGGCACCAGAATACATGAGAAAGTCAAATCCCTCTCTCCACTCAAGTATGGAGACTGTCCTGTCCATGGGCTAGATCAGGGTAGGGGTTTAAATTTTACTGCCTGTATTGTCCTTGGCTAGTGCCTTAGTTTGAGCGGGACCCCTTGACCCAAATCTGCCTATCATAATGTTCTACTTGTAGGTTTCTAGGACCCACTGGATCCTTCTACATTGCTATTCTCCCATGGTTCTCTACTACACTTTTTAACAGTATATATGTATATATAATCATTCATAACTTATATTTTAGTTGGAACATGAAGCTAATCAAGTTTTAAATGACTTAATTTTACAACCTGTACATATATTATTTAACCTCTCTGATCCCATTGTCCATAAACTGGAGATTGTAATGTTTACTTTACATGATGGCTTTCAGGGCATATTCTATCAATGTGCCTAGTAGAAATGAGCTCAATAAGTGATGCCCACTAGTAACAGCCAAAACTAGTTGACGTACACAAACCCGGCCCATGAGGATGTGTTATATGAACCACCCACACCATTGCAGAGCACCCGAGAAAGGACTTTATAGGAGTAACATTCAACCCACTAGTGCCAGATGTTACCTCAGGCAACTCTTTTTCCAAGAATACTTGGACCCAAGAGACATAACCTGGGGAACAATAGACCCCAGGCTTCTCAGGCAGTCTAAGTGCTCCCTCCACACCACAACCCATTTCTGACCCCAACATCAGCTGCCGCCACAAAAACCTTCAAAATCACCAGATTCGAGGAAGAAGCCACCATTTATTTTCTCCTGAAACTTTGCAATGCTTATTCAAATAACTAACTTTGACAAGGTCAAAGGTGAATCTGAGAAGTCACTCTGGAAATGTTCAGGTCAGACTAGCAAGAAAGCAGGAACGCCCTGGGGAGAGGAGCCTGAGCTGTAATCCTGGGAAAGATTTTGAGTCATTGTCCCAAAGGCCACACAGACCCCAAGCCAAAAGGACCTAGAGGTCTGTCCCTAACGTCTAACATCTCATGGCATACAGTGTGTACAAGTCAAATGACTTACCCAAACCCCACATCCCCATCTGTAATTGGCAGTTGACCACTGGCCAGTTGGCCCATTGGAATATTTACATTTTTGCTCTTTATAAACTATGATGTGCTGTCTGAAAACTGTTACTGTTTGCTCTTCTCCATACATAGCAAAACAAGTTTCTGGCTATCCAGTGAGCTGATAACTAGATGCCAGGGGTATTTTCTGTTTTAATGTTTGTTGCCTCTTTGGTTCCAGAATGTTCTGGGATCCTGCTTCGCACAGGTTTCTAAAATGCCGGGTGTGGCAAACTTCGTAACTGCAGGTTGATGGTGGAAGGAGCTCTTCTCTTTGGCTCTTCTTCTTTCGGTGATCCCCTGGCGTCCTCCGGTGCCCAATCTCCTCACATGGCTCCCTACGGAATCCCTGCCACCAGAACACCCAGCGCGGCGCTCTGCAGCCCTCCACTCTCCCTTCGCATGCCAAACTGACCCTATTCTAAGCTGCATCATTCCCGTGCGATCTCCCACCCACTAAAGGCGGCCAGCGTGGGACTTTGATTTGCCTCTCCTGTCTTACAGCAATGGTTGCTACCGCCACAGCTGCTGCATACTTTGAGGTGAAAGTGTCACTGTTGCCCAGGCTGTCGCTGAACTCCCAAGTACAAGGGCTCCTCCTGTCTCAGCATCCTGCGTCCTGCATCACACACACTGTATGCAACTTCATTAGGTAATGCTTGAGAGATTATAGTGACAGAAGAATTTTAAAAATCAGCAAAATAGCAGGGCGTGGTGGCGCACGCCTTTAATCCCAGCACTCGGGAGGCAGAGGCAGGCGGATCTCTGAGTTCGAGGCCAGCCTGGTCTACAAAGTGAGTCCAGGACAGCCAGGGTTATTACACAGAGAAACCCTGTCTTAGGGAAAAAAACAAAAACAAAAAACAAAAATAAATAAATAAATAAATATCAGCAAAATAGTTGTTACATACATCCTCAGTATACTGATTCACTAAGCCTGTATCCAATACCTATCGAAACTCAGAAATCAGTAGAGAAGGAAGGGGATGACAAGATCTTGAAGGCAGTGTGTGGTAAGAAGCTCAGGGTAAGACAATGGACTCAGGAAAGGTCTGCTCTCAGACAAAGCCCAGCAGCTCTAACCACATCAACCTGCAGTCATGACATCACACTGACACCCAGAGCAAGCGTTCCTGCTACAACAAAACAGCTCAAGATACAACTAAGGTGCCCATGAGATGGCTCAGCTGCCAAGATTGATCAGCTAATTCTGGTTCCCCAGAACCTAGATGGTGGAAGGAAGGAGGCAACTCCCACAAATATCCTCTGATATCTACATATTTTCTGTGGCACAGGCCCACTCCAACACATACACACATAAATACACACACATACATATGTACATACATACATTCATACATACATACATACATACATACATACATATGAAAATAGATACTGTAAGGGGGTACTCCCAAGAATTAATGGAAATATGAATCAGCAACAATTAAGAGTACTTCCTGCTCTTCCAGGGGATCTGAGTTAGGTTTCCAGCATCCATCTTAGGTAGCTCAAAGCCACCGTAACTACAGCTCAGGGTAATCTAATGCCTTCTTCTCGCCTCCTTAGGCACCTGCACACACATAATATACGTTCTCTCTCTCTCTCTCTCTCTCTCTCTCTCTCTCTCTCTCTCTCTCTGTCTGTCTGTCTCTGTCTGTCTGTCTCTGTCTCTCTGTCTCTGTCTCTGTCTCTCTCTCTCAATCTTTTAATTTTATTAAAGAACTAATTAAAAGGAAAACAATTTATTGAAAACCACAAATGTCCTTGCCCTGGTTGCCTAATCACACAAAAGATAGTTAATAAAATGTCTCATGCCTGTTATGGCCTAACGAAATATCATTAATAACTGACCAATACTAAGAGCTAGAAGCACTGTCTTCCAGTAAACACTGCAAGTGGCAAACAACACTGACAGTCATGTCACAGTGATGGAGTAGCTTGTGCCCAGCAGGGACAAAAGCTCAGGATGTTCCCAAGTTGAGAAATAACAACAAAATCTAATGTCCTAAGCAAACATCTTGGCTTCATTAGAACACAGATCTGCTGGTCTTCTCTTCACCACCGTGCTAGTAATTGCTCCACAGAAGTTCCATTTATGGGAGCAGCTTGTTTCCAAAGCACCTAGTCAGGAAACCCTTAATTGTGGTCATTTGGGGCAAAGCAAATGAAAAAGTAAGGTGCTCATCCACTTTGTCTTAATTAGACAGCCTTCTGCTCAGCCTCATGATTTACTGAGTTGCCATGACCCCGTGAAGACAAGGCTGTCAATGCACCATTAAAACTAAGTGGCGGGATGCAGTGAATGCCTGCAGTGCTGCTACCCACCAGATAGCATGGGATTGGACTTGGTTACAGTAATAAGGATGGAGAGATAGGTGGGAAGTTTGGGAAGACATTAGGCGGTCACATCAAAGGCAATTTCATCAAAGCCTGGAGACATGGATGAGGCACTTTCCACAGCAGGGTGGATTACAGGCTAAAAGCAAGCAACAACCAACCTACAAACAAAGAGCTGACTGCGGGATTAGCATCACCAGTTTGCACTTGGATTTGTTGATGTCTACGTTCCTCCAGAGCCTTAATTTACAATAAAAGTCCCAGCTAAAGACATTAATGTGGGCAGTGATCCTCTTTGTATTTGAGGAAAACAAAAAGAGTCAGACAAGAAGACCAAGGATCAAGCCTTGAAGGATTGCCAAGACAAGGATGAGAAGGAAGAGAGAGGATGCAGGGGTGGCCACAGCTGGAGGGAAAGCCAAGAGCCTACGCTGTTCAGTTGCACTGGTCAGCTGGACCCAACCTGGAAGCATCTGAGTCTCAGTAGGAGTCGTCTAGATCAGGCTTGTCTGTGCAAGGCTGTCTTGATTGCCTTGTGCATATGAGAAGACCCAGCCTGAAAGCCGGCAGGCCCATTCACAGGTTTTTGGGGGCCTGGACCGCTTAAGAGCAGAGAACGCTAACTGAGCACCAAACCCAGGTGTGTTCATGTTTCTCTGCTTCTCAATACGCATGTGATGTGACTAGCTGCTTTAAGTTCCTGCCACCTTCGACTTTCCACAATGAGGGACCTGGGACTAGGAACAGAGATGAAGCCAGGGCAGAGCCAAACAAAGAGATTCTCCTCAGTGAGACAGTCTGCCATATGGATGTGTTCCATAGTCAAGCGCAGGAAGAAGTGCGGGTGCCTACCAGCCGCAATAGTGAAAGAGCATAGCACATGAGCAGGAGCCACTTCAGGAGAAGGGCGACCAAATGAAGACGGCCTTTAATCAGGTGTGATGGAGCATATCTGGAACCCCAGCCCTTAGGAGGTGGAAGCAGAAGTTCAATGTTGTTCTTAGCTACATACCAAGTTCAAGGCCAGCATGAGCTATGTCTGAAAGCAAATAAGCAAAAGGGATGATAACAATTGAGATGTAATATGAATGAATTAATAAATAAATAAATAAAATCCCATTATATTTAGTTGCTCATCAAACAGTTATTAAGACCTTTGACTTTGTTTGAAGAAGAGAGAGAGAGAAAGAGAGAGAGAGAGACTGAATGAGGCCCACCCTCTTGGGCTATCAGTCTACTGAGGCAAACTAAAGACAATTCTGACAGAACATGTTAAGGACTACAAAAAAAAAAAAGAGGGGAGAACTGAGTAAAATATATAATCTTTTCAACACGATGGGACCAAGCAACCAAGATTCATGGCACACTGGTAGAGGATTTTCTTAATTGGTTCAGGTAAGAAGGCTGGCCCAAAATGTTGGTGACCCTTTTCATGGGCTGGGTTCTGGGCTGAGTGAAAAGGGGAGAGTGACCCAAGCTGCATTTATCATTTTCTTCTCTTGGACACAATATAACAGCTGCTTCAGGTGCCTGCTGCCTTGACTTCCCACCCCAACCATAAGCTGAGTTAACCCTCCCTTCCTTAAGTGGCTTTTGTCAGTACTTTGTCAGAGCACTGAGACAAATAACTAACACATAAGGTAAAAATACAACATACACACATGCAGGCATGTGACCATAAACAGGTTAGAAGAGGTCAGACAGCCATAAAAGACACACAAAGGACAGAAGGACTCGGGGAGGGGGGGCCGGGGGGGGACTCAAAGGGGTGAGGGGGGGAGAGAAATGCGGAAACCATGGCTGCAGGCACAGAACAAGAGTGTAACCACTGGAGCATGGGGAAAGGGCACACAAGGTCCTGTCATCAAGGACTTTCTAGGAGCCACGTTGCAGAACGCTTGTCTTTCATGTGCTATCAGCCAGCTAATGCTTTCCTAATATAGTGCCAGGACTGGGTAACTTCAACAGCAGGAATCTACTTTCTCCTGACTTCTCGGGCATTTCTCTTTGGCTTGAGGATAGCCATCTTCTCCCTGTCTCTATATGGCCTCTTTTTCTCTCTGTCTGTCTCTTAATGCACTCTTCTCACAAGGACAGAAGTCACGCTGGGATTTTTATGCCCTAATGACCTTCATTTAATTCACTTTGCTCCTTAAAGACTTCATTGGGTTGGGATGGTTCTCAGTAGTAGAGAGTGCCTGGCCTAGGCATGGCTTTACGGTCCATGCCCAGCACCTAAATAAATAGATAAATATTCTATCCCCAGATGGATCCTGAGGTACTGGGAACTCATAGGAATATGGGGGCAGAGCCACATTTTCCTTAATACTCATGTAAATACAGACACCATGAGAAGGATCATCTAACTAACATTTTAAGATCAGTGTATTGAAATATGCAAAAATAGCAAAAGAAGTGGAGGCAGACAGTCAGGCTCAGAGACAATTTCAGTAACTCAGACCCCAGAGGCTGGAGAAACAGCTCAGAGGTGAAGAAAGCACACATACTTCTTCCAGAGGACCTGAGTTTTATTCCCAGAACCCATATCTAGCAGCTCACAGTGGTCTGGCCTGTAATTCCAGCTTCAGGGGTTCTGGTGCCTCTGTCCTCCATGGACACTGTCATGCATATGTACTTACCCACACAGAGACACACATATACACATAATTAACTTTAAATTAAAGTAAATCTTAAAAAGATTTTCTTTAAGAAGAAGAAGAATTCTGGTAGCTAAACACTCCTTTCTTAGCTGTACATCTGTATGGAAACAGTGTGACACCCAACATGTGTTTCTGCCACCTCAGACAAGCAGTGCTTCTCTTTGCTGAGCACACTGGAAGTTCTCTCTGCTCCCTATTTTGAAATATTCCATTTACCCTTTGTCGTCGTAGTTAGTTACTTTATGCAACAGAACACGACAAGGTACTCAGCTATCAAGCAGAAGTCGCCTGCAGCCGCGAGCCATCCTCTCTCCGTTCTCTGCAGCTGTGCCAGCGTATCTGTCCTCAGAGCCCGGAGGGGAGAGTTCTGCAGCACCATACTGCTGCTGCACAAACCATCTCTTCTCCCTGCCAGTCTTCCTTTCGTTTTTTGAGAACTCATCATGGAGAACAGCTTAGTGCCTCCTCTGTAAAAACAACAACAAATTTGGAGGAAGAACTTCGATTCGCTGGGCTGAGGAGGGGCATCTTTCAGTGAGAAGTGGGGCATGAATTACTCTGAGCACCAACAACAACAACAACAACCCCACCACCACACTGCCACTTTTGTCTCGTCACACACCTTTCCTTTAGTTTTGTCCCTTGTCAGGTTTTCACAGGGTTTTACCAGTCAGTCACTCTCCCCGTCTCACTTCTGTTGCTGTGATAAAATTCCCTAACAAGAAGTAACTTGGGGGAGAAAGGGTTTGCTTGCCCCACAGTTCACGTTCACACTACGCGGCTGTGGGCAAGTCCAGGCAGGAACTTCATGTACCTAGTCACATCATCACACCTGAGGGCAGAGGGAGAAGAAACGCAAGCCAGCCTGGTACTCAGCTCAGCTCTCCCTTCCCACGTAAGCCAGAGCCCAGCCTAGGGAATGGTACCTCCCACAGTGGGCTGAGGCTTCCCACAACCCGTATCCCAAGTAGGAAAATCCCCTCATAGGACAGGCCAACTTGTTCCACACATCCTCACTGAGGTTCTCTCGGGCTATGGAGGGAGATGGAGAGATGACCATGTACAGTTAGAGCAAGGCCATCTTCCCATTCTCCAACAGTCAGCCCCCGGTCCACAGACAGCTCACCACACTGTGGTCATTTGCCCTGACAACACCCAGCCACAAACCAGCAAGTGCAGGCAGATGAGACTTCAAAAGGAGCAAATGGGGTGAGTAGGCCTCGCCTCAAAGGGCACGACTCCTATAAACAAATACACTCTGCTTTGAGCACGATCCAGTAAGCAACCCTGAGTACGCTGCTGGGTTAGGTCACCCGCCCAGCAGTGGGGATATTTTCATTCCGATCAAATAAAAAGCTAATGAAGATATGTAAACAGTGGTTCTGTTGGACCACTAGCCTGCTGTGTGCGAGCCACTTTGAGGTCTTTTGTGGTAAGACTCGGAAGAAACAAAACACAGGGTGGAAGAGGGAAATAAAAGAAGCCCTAACCTCACCTTCCTTTCCCAACTATGTCATCACCACCTCCAGCTCCTGAAAGAATACTTTTCTCTCTAGAGGCTTCATTCCAGGCGTAGCTGAAGGTCTCACCTCATCTCTGCTATAGCCTGAATTCCATCATTTCATATCCCTTCTTGCTAAAACTACATTACAGAGTACAAAAATTTAGGAAACTGGGACAGGATCCTTTTTGTGTTTTCTGGGTGCCTGGAAATTTAAATAATTTAATTTAATTTAACTTAAATAGGTAAATATTTTTTTAAAAAGCTGGGGTTCCAATTCAATGCTGGAGTGTATTACGTCCCATAATAAGTATAGCTACGGGATTTCCTGTAACTTAATGCCTGAGGAGATATGCAAAAACACTATTTCTAAGCAGGCATAGAGGCATCCTCAGCCCAAGGTTAAATCATTTCATTGCCTAGAAAAGCAGTGGAGGTGGAAACAGGAAGTTAGTTGTGAATTGAGGAAAAGAAACTATACCCTCTCCTCAGTATGGAAGAATATTCTCATATTATCCGACCTTTGGAGGGGAACTTCCCAAACTGCTTCTAACTCTGTCCCATCCAGCAAATCTCTCTGAATCATGCAAGTGCCACATTGGTGTGGGAAGTTATTGCAACAATGTTTTTCTTAAATATCACAAGTGTTTCAACATCTCAGAGAAGCTACTCATGGCTTGAGCATCCTGCATCCTGACCTATAAAAATCCAACGTCTGAAGTTCCTTGGGTTAGGTAAAAGAGTTGAACTATCTATGAATCTGCCTGCATTGGGACCACCTACCAGTCTGTATTACATACAGGTTTGAAAGTGCCTCAAGAAATCGTTAAGATCCCCTGGGTTCTGACCTGAATCCCTCCTTCACCGCCTGCCCAGTGTCCTCACACAGCTCAGACCCATAACCAGCGGAAGTGTAGAAGATAAATGCCTGGTGGCTGTCCAGCCCGAATGCAGCATCACCTCCCCAAGCCTCAGGAATACCTTGAAAGAGTAGGAAGCAAATCCTGAAAGAGATAAGTGCCAACCCCTGAGTAAAACATAGCCATTGCATTCCTGAGCTCTCAGCATAAGGCTTACTTACCCAGGGCTGCTCTCAAAACCCCAGTGACCTTTAACTGCTTGTTTCTCAACCACACATTTGCTTCCCTGTTTTGTTTTGTTTGCTTTGTTTCGTGTTCTGTTTCTCAACACAGTTTCTCTCTGTAGCAGTTTCTGTCCAGGAACTCACTATGTAGAGAGGCTGACCTCAAGCTCACAGACATCACCTGTCTCTGTCACCCCAAGCGCTGGCCCTCTGTTTCTGATCAAGCCATCCCTTCGTCTCCTGAGACCACCACAATGCATCATGTCTTCCATTCCCACGACACTGCCACTCCTAGAAAAACCCTACTCACTCTTGTGCCAGCTCAGACACCTCCTTTAAAGAAGCTGCCACATAGCCACTTCTCCCGCAAACCCTCAGAGGTCTATATGTCCACCTCTGCCCTCTCCGTATTGTTTAACCAGTCTGCCCCTGCATACTTAATGCAGATGAACTCCTTGAGAATGTGAGCCATGTTATCTTCCCCTCATCGTCCTCCTTCGCCATCTCCTTCTTTGTCATGGTCTCACATAGCCCAGGCTTGACTACAATTCACGCTGTAGCCAAGGATGTCCTTGAGTGCCAGGACTAAAAGTTTGCACAACCATATCCAGTTTATATGGAATTGAGCCAGGACCCCAAGCATGCTGGGCAAGCACACTACCAACTGAGCTACATCCCAGGCTGCAAGATAGGTCTGATTTTCTCTGTCCGTCTCTAATTTAGACATCAGGTCATAGCTCAGAGCCATGTGCTTGTTAGCCTATAGCTCGAGGACTGTCTGTTGATACTACCGACCAGGTAGAAAAGAAACTCAAGGTTCCAAGTTTCTATGGCAGTGTCACAGGAGAAATAAACTCATAAGCCCAGAGCAGGTCAGGACAAGAGGCCAGGAAACACAGTGACCAGATGAGCAACTGCAAAACAGAGGCTTCAAACAGCAGAGCTGTATTATCTTGCAGTCCTGTGGAAATCCTAACCAAGAGGAACAGTGTGGCTGATGCCAAGGTTTCACCTGTACGGATGCTACCGGTTTAGAACCTTCCCTTGCCTCTCCAGCCTCCAGAGGCCGGCATCATGCATGCTCTCTTGTCTCCTCACAGCAGCAGGGTCACATTAGCCTCCTTGTCCTCATCAAATCTCCTGTGACTCACTCTCGGCCCCACCTCTGTCCTAGAAGAACCCATCTGGTGACAGTGGGCCGGCCCAAATACTCCACATTGCCAAGGCACCTTTTGCCAGGAAAGACAACTTGTTCACAGGTTTCTTAAATGGGGAAACCTGTTCAAAGTTTCCTTAGGGCCATTATCCTGCCCACACAGGCTCTGAGGACCTTCCACAGGAAGAGGGGAAATGCAGGACTGGAGAGACGGTTCTGTTCTTCCAGAGGACACGAGTTCGATTCCCAGCATGCACACGGCGGCTCACAACTGTCTGTAACTGCCCCAGAGCACACACTGCCTCCTCAGGTACCAGGCACTCACATGATACACAGACATACATGCAGGTAAAATAGTCATATACAGGAAATAAACACTAAAAATTCTTTTAGCCAGGCGTGGTGGCTCACGCCTGTGATCCCAGAACTCGGAGAGGGAGAAGCAGACAGATCTCTGAGAGGTTGAGACCCACCTGGTCTACAAAGTGAGCACAGGACAGCCAAGGCCACACAAAGAAACCCTGTCTTGGAAAAAGACTCTGAAACTCCTGAGTGACAGGAAATGACAAAAATAGCACACACTAAAAATAAAGCAAAAAACAGGAAATGTTTAAATTGTATTATATCATTTTAATTGGGTTTATCTGTTAATATATAAACATAATAATCTTTAAAATGCCAATATAGAGGACTGGAGAGGTGGTTTGTGGTTAACACTGTTCTTCCAGATGACCCAAGTTCAGTACCCAGCACCTACATGATGTGCCTTACACCCGTATGTCACTCTAATGCCAAGAGATCTGACACCCTCCTCTGGCCTCTGCAACCACTGTGCACATGCCTACATGCACACATACATACACTTAAATAATTTAAATGGATCTTTTAAGTAAACAACATAATTTTAAAATAAAGTAAATATTTTTAAATACAAATGTGAATGTGACACCGTCGTTCCCATGAGAAAGTAGCAGATGATCTTTCTTGTCTTTGTCCTGCTTGGCCGTACGTTCACCTTTATTTGTGAGCAAAGACACACATCAGAACTACAGGTGGCAGCAGCTAGAGTATGCCAATGCCAGCAGCACTTGTAGCATAGGCACTGGTCCATGGGTGAGCCTTTTTATTTTATTTTATTTTTTATTTTAAGAAAAAATAGGAAATAACATGCGAAGTAATATCCACATTTCATGAAAATTGTGGATGCCATGAGGCTTTTTTATCTACAAGTTATTAAAGAGAAAACTGGGAAAGATCTCAAATGCTACATATGCTCATAGGACTCTGCACCCACTGCAGTGTGCAGACGCGAGACACAGTAGGACAACAGCACACAGCAGCTCGTCATGAGAGCAGTGGGCAGGTAGAAAAATAGGGACTGAGAGCAACAGGGTCTGCCTTCCCCTCCAGGGTGACTGCCCGCCAACTGCCACACAGGCTGAGGATGGCACTCAGTCACAGAGGACTTGTGAGAGTGTTCAAGGCCGTGCTCATTTGCTAAAGACCATTTTTTAATTTTTTTTTAATCAAACAGCTGGTAGTCCTTGGCAGACAATGTCTCTTATTTATCTATTTTCCACACTGCTTACAATGAAAGAGAGAGAACATCTATAACTCTTCAAAGTCTTGGCTGAGGGATGATCTACTTTCTTAAAACAGTTTCTTCTAGCTCTATGAGCAGCCCTAGGTTAGGTCACATGAATTTAAAACTGTTGATCCCTTCTTAATAATTATGTCAGTGTGTTTATCAGAACAAGAGAAGCCCATAAATAGAGCTAATAATATAATAAAGATACAATAATATATTGAATCATGACGGCAATTAAAAGATAGAACCTAGAACCCAGAAGAAAAGGGAAGATGACACTGAAGTTCCTCTGCTGAAGGGCAAAGGACTGCTGGGGTGTGTGTGTGTGTGTGTGTGTGTGTGTGTGTGTGTGTGTGTGTGTGTCTTTCTGTCTGTCTGTCTGCGTGTATGTGTCTGTGTCTGTGTGTGTCTGTGTCTGTCTGTGTGTGTGTCTGTGTGTCTGTGTCTGAGTGTGTGTGTATGTGTGGGTGGGTGTGTGGGTGTGGGTGTCTGTCTGTCTATGTGTCTGTCTGTCTATGTGTCTGTCTGTCTGTGTGTCTGTCTGTCTGTGTGTCTGTCTGCGTGTATGTGTCTGTGTCTGTGTATGTCTGTGTGTGTGTGTATGCGTGTGTTTGTGTATGGGGGTGGGGGGTGTCTGTGTATGTCTATGTGTATGTGTGTATGTGTATATTGTGTCTGTGTGTGTTTGTGTGTCTGTCTGTCTGTCTGTCTGTGTCTGTGTGTCTGTCTGTGTGTCTATATGTGTACATGTCTGCATGTGAAAACCAGAGACCCCAAATTTATGGGACACATTGAAAGCGGTGCTAACAGGAAATTTCATATCACTAAATACCTTCATAAAGAGATTGGAAACATCCCATATAAACAACTTAACAATATATCTGGAAGCCCTAGGGGGAAAAAAAGAAGCAGAAACACCCAAGAGGAGTAGATGTCTGGAAATAATCAAACTCAGGGCTGAAATAAATAAATTGGAAACAAAGAAAACAATCCACAGGAGCTGGTTCTTTGAGAAAATCAACAAGATAGACAAACCATTAGTCAAACTAACTAAAAGGCAGAGAGACACTACCCAAATCAACAAAATCAGAAATGAAAATGGAGACAGAACAACAGACACTGAAGAAATGCAAAGAATCATTAGGTCCTACTTCAAGAGCCTATATACCACAAAATTTGAAAATCTAAAGGAAATGGACAATTTTCTTGATATTTTCCACTTGCCAACGTTGAATCAAGATCAGATAAACAAACTAAATAGTCCCATTTCTCCTACAGAAATAGAAGCAGTCATTAAAAAGCCTCCCTACCAAAAACAGCCCAGGGCCAGATGGTTTCAACACAGAATTCTACCAGACCTTCAGAGAAGAGCTAATACCGATACTCTTCAAACTACTCCACAAAATAGAAATGGATGGAACATTACCAAACTCATTCTATGAGGCTACAGTCACCTTGATACCTAAACTGCACAAAGACCCAACAAAGAAAAAGAATTTCATACCAATTTCTCTTATGAACGTTGATGCAAAAATACTCAATAAAATACTCGCAAACTGAACCCAAGAACACATCAAAGATATCATTCACAATGACCAAGTAGGCTTCATCCCAGGCATGTAGCGATGGCTCAATATATGGAAATGCATCAATGTAATCCACCATATAAACAAACTGAAAGAAAGGGTTTATTTGGATTCACAGTTGAAGGTAAAGTCCATTATGTGGGAAAATCAAGGCAGCAGGAAAGAGGCTGGTCATTGTGTATCAACCATAAGGAACAGAAAGCAATTAACACTTGGCCTCAGCTCTTTTTTTTTTTTTTTTTTTTATTCAATCCAGGACCCAGCCCATGAAATGGTCTTGCCCGTAATTAAGATGGATTCTCATATCAATTAACCTAATCAAGATAACCCCACAGTGACATGTCCAGAGGCTCATCTCCTAAGTGATTCTGCATTCTATCAGGGTGATAATTAGCAGTAATCATCACAGAAGACTTACCAAATCAGCAGAACGGCTTAGCACTGAGGACAAAGAGGAGTCATAGAGGATTCCAGGGATGTTTGCCCAAGCTCCATCAGAGAGCATCCCACCATCAATGTATCAACAGTGAGATTCCCATACAAATAAAGCTACAAGGCCAGATTGCATAGCCTATATCTTCTGAGGGATATTATGATGAGGCCCTGTACATGAAACATCCAAGGGTGTATGAAGATCTCTGTGTCTGAAACCCAAAAATGCACAATCAAGATCAAAAGATGAGGCTCAGAGTAGAATGTAAAGGACTGAGAGAGTAAAAGATAAAATTACATATGACATATGTGCCAAGATTTGACTGCATGCTACAAACATGAAAGTGCACAGATGTTCCTTCCATAGTCCACCAGAAAACCAGATGACTCAACCCTCAACAAGAGGGCTCCTAGGAAAGACTGACTAAGTTGAATTAGCCAATGCTGCATCATTGCTGAAAAATTCATACTTAGAGAAAAAATTAAGGATGCTCTTTACGAGAGAATAAGCCTGTAACATAGTCCTAACCTTGCCCTCCACCCACTGATGGTTGAAGAATTACAAACTCTCAGCATTGTGAAATGACACTAATGAATTGAGTAGATTTGTTTCCCAAATTTCTGGGTGTTGGTGAGACATTTAAAGGGCCAGAGTTTGGCCACACTAGGTACTGTGAGGAAATGAGTGCAGCGACGTGTGCACCTTAGGAGCCTCTCAGTCATTCAGGAAACTCCAAATTATAGGAACAAACTATTGCACATGCAAACTGTATTAATGCCAAAATTTACTAGCATTGCTCAAACATCTTCTATTCAAAGGCAGCCAGCATCTCTCCCATGGGTATATGCCTTCCATTGAGCCCAAAGGAACTCACGCCAACCTGGAAAACACAACAGATCCTTCAGAATTTGGGAATAGGGCTTCTATTGCTGGAAATATGCGTCAGCCATCCAGGATTCTTTCTCCTAAAAGCAAGCTGTACCCAAGAGTTAGATTCCCAAGTTCATCCACAAATGTTTAGTGGACACTTCCTAAAACACTCCATAAACACGAGTAGGATGCTGAGGAAATACACGAAGGTGCAGATGCAAAAGAAAAGGGATGTGTAGGGCTGATCCCTAACAGGAGAAAAGGTCAGAGTAGATGAAATAGCTGACACACTCAAGGCTGGAGCTCAGGACTTGTTTCTCCTGCACTCATTAGTTGTTTTTACTCACATAGAGTGTATCCCAGCAGGCTCAGCACTCCAGGTGAAGATTCTGCTGGGATGAAGTGAGACTTTTAGCAGAAGAGGAAGCATTAAAGATTATGACAAGTGTCCCAGGGCACACAACAAACATTCAAACAACAAGACTGAGGAGACACAGGCAAAACTAACTAACTCAGGGTATGCTGGCCTCAAGGTCACTGTGTTCTTTCCAGTCTATTCTTCAGGCACATGGGTTCCTGTGAGCTGGCAGCCTCAATATTTATTAAGCTATAATAATGTCCACACCTGCTTAATCGCTGTCACTAGTACTGATGGAGTCTCAGCAAATGTTCCTGTCGGTTCATCCTCACAGTAAGGATGCATGTTGGTAATCAGATCTATCTTACAGGTGAGAGAGGCTCTGCCATAACTGTGCTCCACCTAGTACATCGTTAGCACTTGTAGGAATCACATACACATTTTTAAATTCTTGGTTTTTTTAGTTAGGGACAACCCGAATGGTGTTTCATTCACTTCTTACCTATCTTGGGCAGGGAAAAGTGAAGGAGTGAAATGTGATTCTTTCTACTGTTGTTGAAAATCGGCTACAAATACCTACTTCTAACCCATAGAATTATTGCGGTGGGGTTTTCTAGTTTTGGTTTTGGGTTTGTTGTTTGTTTTTGTTTTTAGTTTTTTGTTTTGTTTGTTTGTTTGGTTGGTTTGGTTTTTAAGACAGGGTTTCTCTGTGTAGCCTTGGCTGTCCTGGACTCATTCTGCAGACCAGGCTGGCCTCGAAGTCACAGAGGCCTCTGCCTCTGCCTCCCAGAGTGCTCCAATTACATGTGTGAGCCACTGTGCCCAGCTGTGGCAGTTATTATTAACCTGCTATCATATCCATAAAAGTTATAGATACCTGTTAGAATTTTAACAAGCCTTGCTACACCTGGGGCTGGGCAGATATTAACCCCCTAAACTACCATGTTACCTCCCAGTCCTATAATCCATGCCATTGGCTCTAGTCATTTCTACCTGGGGCTATTTGCCATGCAAAATAATATAAATACTTGCATGTTCTTTCCATCTAATCAGCTTCTCACCAGCCATGCCGATCCTCCTCCCAGCCCCTCGGTTCTTCTCTATGCTAGCCCATGGCGGTCTGACTTCTCCTCCTCTCTTGTATCTGACTTTCTCTGCCCATGGTCCTTCTTTCCTCCAAGCCTAGAGCCTTAACTCCACCTACTTCACTTCTGGCCTGCCCGGGTGTGTTGGTATTTATTCAACCAATCAGGAATAATTTGGAGGCAAGGATTACAAACGTCATCTGGGTTACGTGAGTTTCTGCTCATAAAAAGCAGCAAGAAGACCTCAGGGAGCAAAGTAATTAACATTAAAATATATAGCATCAGACCAACTCCTAACACACTGTTAAGAAAAAAGAAGCAAATGACAGCCCAAAAAAAAACTAACAGCTGTGTAGGCTCAATTTTCTTAACAATTATATTTTATTATGAGCTTATCAAATGAGAGTATCTCCCTTATAACCCAACTAGCATAAACCTAAGGGGAAAAATTAAAGAACACAAGAATGAAACCTTCTGGGTATTAGTTCCCAGGAACAACTCTCCTGGTGCCATCAGCAGGACTTCTGAGGTCTCTGATGGGGTTGAAGACTAAGATAGCCACATTATTTATTATAAGCTTTAGTTTAAGAGTTTAAAAAAAACTTTAGACATTAGGATAAGACTCAGTAGCATACGCTAGGCGGTGGAATAATTTCTCAAAAATTGTCAACAAATGGACTAGTCCTTGTAAATATGACTTACTGGATAATTCTTGTTGTATATAGCTTATTTTATTTCATAGAAAAGGGAGAGATGGAGAGATAAACATGCCTTTGTTTAGATCCTCAGTGTGGGATAAGGAACAGACTTGTGAGAGAGCAGGTGGTGTTTCTCCCCTTAGAAGTCAGACTGCTTTGTCGGGGAGCTTGGCTCTTACCAGCTGAAAAACATCCTTGAACAAATTCTGAGAGGAGATACAAATGTGAGGTAAAAACAGGAGGCGTGGTCTTTGGAGACTTGGGATTGAGTGGCTGTTCATGGCTGGCTTTCAAGACGCTCCTCAGGAGAACCACTCCAGTGAAGGCTTGGGGACTCTGGGCTTAGGCTGCTGCTCTGGGCTCCGGCTGAGGTTGGGGTTCCGGATGCTCCAGGTTCCAGCAGAAGAAATCCTGCTAAAAGCGCCAGAAGAGTCATTCCTGGGAACTAATACCCAGATGATTTCGTTTTTGTGTTCTTTAATCTTCTTTTCCTTAGGTTTATGCTAGTTGGGTTATAAGGGAGAAACACTCATTTGATAAGCTTATAATAAAATATAATTGTTAAGAAAATTGAGCCTACACAGCTGGGATGTAGGAAACAAGATGGCGGTAGAATTACTTCAAGGACATATCCTAGTGCTGCTGTTTGTCTCCCACAGAATTCATATTTTGGAAAAATAATTTCCAAATTTATGTGTCAATGGTTTGAGGATATATGGTCTTTGAAATGTATTTGTAATTAGATGAGGTCATAAGAATGAAGCCCCTATGGTGGCATTAGTACCTTTTTTTTTTTTTTAAACAAATTTTTTCATAGAATATATTGTGATCACACTTTCTCCTCCATCTCTTACTGGATGTTTGCCACGTCTTCCCCACCCACCCAACTCCAGGACTTCTTCCTCTATATGTATTTAGAAAACAAACAGGCAGATGAAAATGAGAAAAAGAAATAACACATGAATACACACAAAAATAAATAAATAAAAACACAAAACTGGAAAACATAATATACAAGGAAAACACCAGTATGATAAAGAGGAAAATGCCCAGACAAAGCAGCTGGAGACCAGAACAATCTACAAAAATACACTGAGTTGTTTTCATGTTGCCCACCTATCGCTGGGTGTGGGGCCGGCCCTTTAGTGTTGCATATATCTAACCCAGGGAGACTCCATTAGAGAAAACTAATTGCCAATTGGAGATAGTGTCTTGGTCTGTCTCCTTGACCTCAGCAATGGTGACAAAGCCAGAGGGTCCTCAGCAGAGGCTGAACAGATGTCAGCATCAGGCTCCTTGACATCCAGTTGATGAAACTGGTCTTGGATATTTCATTATAGTAACAGAAAGTAGATGAAGATACCTGATGCTCTAAGTTCCAACCCAATGTTCATGATTTCTAGACTTCCTCTATGCTCACTGAGGATTGATCTCCAGTTAAGATTTCATACTAAAGCAAAGGTCACAGAACACCCTCTGTACTACCTCCCAATCAGCATCCTCAAGACTTCCCACGTCCACTGAGGTCCTACAAGTCTCCAGAACTCAGCAATGCCTCCCTATTTGTACTATCCTGGAATTACAGATGATGAGGGAAATTTTATCAATTCATTTTATGGAGCTAAGACATTCTTGAGACTTAAAAAAAAAAGTCTTAAGAAATATAGTGTAAAAGAATTATGACAGGTAGAAAAATCCAAATAATATTATCTGTTGGAATTCTTATCTTTAAAAAAATGGGCCATAATCAAGTAGGATCTATTTCTCAGAATAAATAATAGTCCCAACAGTGGCTTTGTTCATTTTATATGTAATTTAGCATCTTAAATATCCTGTCTTTTGCCTACTGGATTGTGGATCTAATTTCTCATCAAATGACAGTGTGTCTTTGTGATTTATATTATGAGTGCACTAGGAAAGTGTTCATAATTGATAACATTTTGGTGGATTTGCTTTATTAATACCTCTTCTACATTATCAGCATCTTTGTCCCATTCAAAACTTTGCTCTCATTTTTTTCACCCATAATCAATAGAAGTTACTATGCTTTCATCAAATTCAAAATCCATTCCACATTCTACATAAAAGCTAGAAGAATATCTATATAAAGACAGAACAATGTCCAATCTGGCTGAAAATAAAGATACTTTTCCCATCAGATAAAAAGAGTATGCTTTATATTACCATTACCTTTTAATTCCAGAGAAAGTAATTAAAAGGAAATATGCAAAGAGTGGAATAAAATGAGAATTAGGATCATAATTAGTGACAAATAATTTCATGATTATAAGTTCATTTGAAGAAATTTCCATAATATAATAAGAAATCATTTTACTCCCTAGCTATAAAAAATAAAATAAAACATTTAAACACTATCATTTTATTTGCCAGTTCTCTCTCCACAAAGCTACAAAAGAATTTGTTAGTTACATTAAAGCAATGTAACTAGGAAGACACATCCAGGTTGACCTTAAACACCTCAGACAGGTGGCATGCAGACTGCTAATCTAGGCAGCTCAGTCTCAGAAAGTCTGAGGAACTGGACACAGAAAAGAAGTGGTAAAAGCAACTCTGGTGAAGTTTCAGCAATCTGCTAGGTGGTCCAAGTCTTTCCAAAAACCTTTCTCAAAAATGTTCACCAAACTTTGTTGGGAAAAAAACCTCTAAGTCCGAGCCCTAGATAACAAACCTTTCCTCTACTTGCTACAAAGACAATGGGTAACTAGGAATGCAAACATGTCTGTGGACCACACAATGATGTTGAAGTATAAGCAGTCAGATGCATTAAGACTGGTCAGTGGAGTTTTCAGGTAACTTGATTTACTTGGCATTTTAAAAGCTTCAGAAGGTCTAGGGAGATGGTTTAACAGTTAAAAGTGCTGCTGTGCAAGTGAGAGGACCAGAGTTCAGATCCCCAGAACTCACATAAAGTCAAGGTAGACACTGTGGCCTGCCTGTAATTCCAGCATTACAAATGGAGACAGTTATCCTTAGGACAAGCTGGCTAAAGAGACCCTATCAATAGAGGAGCCCTGGATTGGATTGGGAGACACTGCTCCAGAAGAATTATGTGAAAAAACAGTCAAGGAAGATTCCAGACCTCATCCGACCGCCTTTGCGTGTGTAGAGCGCACATACCTATACATCTGTGCATTCACATACATGCAAACACAGAGGCACACACATATACACATACACACGAAAAGAAGAAAAATATAAACTGAAAAGTTTAGAGTGGGGAGTATGATTGTATCATGTATTATTGCTTGTTAGTTTGTGGTCAGTGGACATTGAAAACCACGCCCATTATTGGAGAGTCCCTTTCTTCTCTGTATTATAAAATAAGAATGATATTTGATTATCTCAATTCCCCACCCCTATTTTACCATGACTGACAATCTATAACATCAATCAATATCACCTCTACTCATTCTACAACCACGGCCTCTTTCCTAGCTCTCAGCTTGTTGGATTCAATAAAGAGAAAAGATTCTAACATGAAAGTAAAATGGGCCCCATCCCTGTAGGTTTTAATCTCCATTAGAAAACAGAATGCTAGCAAACTTCCAATAAGTGTAAAAGATACCAGAAGCTGCTCTATTTTGTAACACCACAAGATAATATTTTTCTTGGTTTAAAGAAAAAAAAAGAATCTGAGTTAAATTCCAGGAATCATCTAGAATGATTGTCTTTCTGAAGTAAACAACGACATTGATGGGAAATTAAGACAACAGCACACATCTGCATTAAGAATTCAAACACAGCTCCCAAGTGAAACATTAGAATTCCACTGGACTTTACTGGGGGAAAATATTGTAGCTAGTTTGGTAAAAATGTGTATGATTCTGGCCAAATTCAACCACACAAAACTGCCTTTCATCTGAGCGTCTTGGTAAACAGTAAAATTGAACTGATTTTAAAAACAAAAAACAAAAATCTTGAGCATCTTCAAGAGTCCCAGCATTGATCAAGCATTTGGCTCCTGTGCAGCTGACCCAGCCACGGTACCTGCACACAATGGCAGCCACCCCAGGCTAGTCATTGGTTTTTCCCATTCTGTCAACCATCCATCTATATGCTCTACAGCCTCGTGCCACAGTGGTAAAGACTGTCACTCATGTGTCCCTGCCTAGCAAGAGGACACACCCCTTCCCTCCTGTTTCCATTCTCCCTCAGAAAGATCAGTCACTGCGGAGAGATTACTTCACTGTTCTTATAAAAATCCTCCAGAGCAATCCCACTTCCTAAAGGAACCACACCCTTGTCATCAGCAAAAGACAACATGACAAAGACACAAAAATAACAAGATGGCAAGTCCAGCCTGTGTTCTTTATAGCACCAAGCAATAAGCTGTATAGAGAAGCAAAGTTATGAAGGGAACCAATCATAACCCTTAAAAGACTTCTGACTCCTCTCGCTGGTTTATTTGTAATGTTCTTTAAAACAATATATTAAAAAGAAGCTAAGTATTCAGGGCCCCTGATGGAGAAAGTGGGAGGAAGTGAAGTCGCACATTACATTGTCCATCCCCAAGTTTCAAGGGCAGCCTCAAGGCAGACAAGGTGAGCGGCTTGTCCATTACCCACACCACCAGCTAAAGGCTGACGCATTTCAAACCTGTCTCGTGAATGTGCCTGCACTGCCACATTAGTTCAGGGCTCTTAACAATTGAACTAAAGGCCTGGAAAAGAAAGAACAAACAAAATACCACCTTGGACAAAATCATTTTGTTCTTAACTTTTGATGAAACTATTATAGCTAAATCTCATCCTGGCTATAAAGCAGCCTTGGGGAAACATCCATAAAATGTGAAGTTTCAGGCAGCATGTCTTACTGGCTAGTCATGTGTAATAAAGTCACCACACAAAAAATGTTTCGGTAATGAGCCACTTGCTTTGTGGAATTGATTTCTATAAACCGGTAAAGAATTGAGGGAGCTTCCTTTTGCTGAAAAAGAAATTGCCATAAATATAATGCCTCAAAATAACACCCTGGAAAGTGCTGTAAGTCAGAAGCCTAGCACAGCATGGCTAGGTCCAACTCAAGATTTTAAAAGGCCAAATCCAAGCTAGTGGCCTTGAGGAGCTCCTTCTGAAGGCTCCCGGAGAAAGACCCCTCCTGTGCTGTGATGGTCTGGGCAATTTGTCTCAGGTTTCCTCACAGTGGCTGATATTCCATATCTCACTTCCTCCTTCATTCTTCACCCAGCAAAGGAATTTTCTCCCTTCTCAGTAGCCTGAATTGAGCCAAGTACTCGTGTTAGAAACAGTGGACATGTTGGTGTAAGGCAGCCAGGGCCAACCGCAGGAGCCAGATATGCTGTCCACTTCTTGGCTGACCAACATACAACCCAACGCACAAGACCAGCACCAAAAACAGCAATTAACAAATGCCTATTGCACAGAGGAGCTGGCCTCTCCAAGGTCGTACTCGGAGCTTCCACCTCTCATGAAAAACTAGCCATCGTTGTTACGTAACTTATGGACTCTTCAATCCCTAGTGTTAGAGCCCTGTCTAACCTCCTCATGTTTCGACAATTACAGCACAGAAAAGCGAAGCAATGTGCCTGGGGATACACATCTCATTAGGCCACTGAAAGGAACATTACCCAGGTGCTGTTATTGCTGGTCTCACCTTCCTGGTATGTTATTACTACACAATCAGGGTGAAAATCAAGCCATGTGATGTGTCATTTCTGTTTTTCTATAAACATGGAGTTTACTTTCAAAAACAGTGTATTTTCTAGATTCCTAAGGAAGGCAAATAGAAAAAAGAGTGGAATGGGGGGGAGGGTGGAGCAGTATATCTTCTAACTTGGTTTTAACTCATAGACCTGATACGTGCATCAACCCTAGAGCTTTTCTGGGAGGAGAAAACTGTGATTGGGGCATCAGTGATAAGATCCCAATAGTAACAAGTTAGGCTCATAAGTCCTGGTTCTGGGGCTGAGACACTCTTGGAAGGCAGATAAGTCCTTGCCTCTGCCCTCGGCTACCTGCGTGACTGGAACCTCCCTCCCAGTGCTCACTAAGCAGTGCTTTGAGCAGAGAAGGAGCTACTCTTAAGGGTGCAAAGAGGTAAATCTCATCCTGGTCAACTTTTTTAAAATTATAGCTGGTGACATCATCAAGGTCCATCCATATTGTCACATATGTTGGACTTTCTCCCTTCATAAGACTGAACAACTTTCTGTCCTATGTTTACATTGTCACTGTCCTTTTAGAAATAAGGATATTCTAAAGAGACATCTGTGCCCCTCCTTTTATCTACAAGGCTACTGAATCAGTGTCCACCCAGGTACACTGGAGTCTCATGCTAGAAGAAGGAAGTGGCTGCGAGACTGGTGCCAGGCAGAGGCGACACTGTCACCCAGAAAGAGATCTGCAGTTTGTAGCAGAGACAGCAGCAGATGGTGGCGGCTGGGACCACACCTTGGCCAAACTGCTTGGTGAGGTGCATCTCTCACCTGCTATTTAAACCTAACCTAAGATTAGGCCCCCAAAATGGGGTGAGGCTCCCGGAAACTCTTTGTTGCTCTCCCAGTGTGGCCATATCTTACTATTAGTCCCTTTAACTGGCCTTGGTTGGTTGGTTGGTTGGTTGGTTAGTTATTTTTCTGTTTCTTTTTTTTCTGATACAGGGTTTCTCTGTGTGGCTTTGCCTCTCCTGGACTCACTTTGTAGACCAGGCTGGCCTCGAACTCACAGAGGTCTACTTGCCTCTGCCTCCTCAATTGGCCTTTTAAGGGTGGTAGTCAATTCCAATTCATTAGGGCATCCAGGACCCAGGCACTTACTCAGGCAACTCCCTTAACAATACCACACTTTCTTCATCTTCTGCTGGATATCAGGGCTGTCCCTGCCTCTCATCTGTTGTGGATGGTGCTACAATGGCCATGGACTACAAATACCCAAATATTTCTTGGACTCCTGCATTGATTTAGATACATTAATTATAATCCCAGAGTACCTTACATGTGCTTGTGTCACATGAAGGAAAGAGAGAAAACACTTCCTCTTGGAGAAGTCTAACCAAGATTGAGGCCAGATTTGAAGTTTCTACTTCCCTTCCTATCTCTCCAAGCTGACCCAGAAAACAAACAAATGCTATTAAGCAATATCCATATTTTTATCTTCAATAGTTATGGTGTATATTTATTTTATAAGGTTGCTTTCGACCTCTCTGATGTTTGCAGCATTTACTACTGTAATTTATAAACATTTGTGCATTACAAGTGGGTAAGGGACATGGAAGAGTACATAATTTAAGATTACAGCTATGCATTACTTTAAGTTGTAAGAATCAAAATCCAGGCAAGTAAGGCTGGCTGTTAGAATGTTCTCTTAAAAGTAGGCTTTATAAAAAAACAGTTGAGTACATAGTAGGACAGCAGTCTTTTTAAAAATATTTTATTAATTTATTCATATTACATCTCAATTATTAGCCCATCCCTTGAATCCTCCCATTCCTCCCTCCCTCCCACTTTCCCCCTACTCCCTTCCCCTATGTCTGTGACTGAGGGGGACCTCCTCCCTCTGTATATGCTCATAAGGTATCAAGTCTCGTCTTGGTAGCCTGCTATCCTTCCTCTGAGTGCCACCAGGCCTCCGCATCAAGGTGATGTGGTCAAAAATGGGGCACCAGAGTTCACATAAAAGTAGGACAGCAGTCTTAAGTCTTAAGTGACCTCAAGGAATATTATTAACTAAGATGTGGAGTCCAGCAAAGGTTCTATTCTATTTTAATGTAAGGAATATTTTCAAAATAGTATACCACAAAATCCTACCTCCATTCCTTTTAGGTAACTCCATCAAATGAGGTCACTGAGTCATGCGGTGGCTCTATTTACAGACAAACAACACTTCATGACTCTAGTTATCTGAGTATTTTAAATAATCCAACTCACAGAAGCAGAGCACCACAAGATAACGTGTCAGGGGGCTTGACAAGGAAAAGGAAAAGGAGGAGCAGCTATTCAAAAGAGATGATGTTTCAGGTACACAAGGTGGGGAGTCCAGGAGACGTACCCTGAAGTTTTTGCTAAGATGGTAGCAGCCCTTATGTTGTGTACTTACCACAAAATCATCAGGCTACATATTAATAATATTTAAATCATGGAGAAACTTGCAGCTAGTGATGACAACCAGCTATCAGGTATCAGGAGTGGACAGTAGCTAGCCATTGTGCTATTGATGTGAACAGTCTCCCACACACTCGTGTGTTTGCACACTCGGTCCTCAGCTCGTGGCACTGTTCAGGAAGGTTGTTGGAATCTCTACATGCTGACAACCTGGGAGGAGTGGGTCAGCAGAGGTGGGCTTTGAGGTCATATAGCCTGGCCCCGTTTGCCTCTCACTCATCTTCCACTCCTGCTCCATACCTACTCTGCCTGCTGCCATGTCTACCTTACCATGCTGGACTGCACTCCCACAAACTATAAGCAAACATTAAACTCATCCTCCCTCAAGCTGTTTCCTGTCAAGTATTTTGTCACAGCAAAGAGAAAACTAATATAGCAAATCAAGGTACCTGTCACAGAGGCCTGGGAAGCCTGTCGCAGCTGTTGCAGGTGAGGAACGGCCTAGTCCAGGGCCAACTGTTCCATTGGACTGTCAGTCTTGGCCTGTGAGTCATCAATATCTCATCAGAGATGCATTCAATTAGCTTTTACTTACTCAGCCTCCTCCAGGCCTTCCTGCACCTTCTGACCTGAATCCTCTTTCTAAATGTAAACTGAATTGCAGAATTGTGCACAGAACAAATACAAGAACAACATCTGCCTTGTTAACTAGATCCATGAGGTCCAGCACTGGCCACCTAGGAGTCATTCTGTGATCTCACCAGACCAGCAAGGCCACCTTCACCTTCGCACAGGGCCCTTTTGCCCTGTTTTTTTCTCCACTGAAAGCCCTCAACTAGAGAAAAGCCTGACATTTTCTTAAGAAAACATTTTTAAGTTGCCCATTTTCTTCATTCTGTTAGATAATTCTCCCTTCAGCATTACTTAAAGCAATATACTTTATTTTATATCTACTTTTATATTTGGATGTGAACACTCTATAAAGATTGAAACTATGCCATAGAAATCTGTGCTTCCCCTACAAGCACTGACCTGTTTCTTAGTCCTTCTCTTGCACAGTATAACTCAGAGGAAGGACAGCAGGTTACCGAGAAGAGACTTGATACCCTATGAGCATATACAGGGGGAGGTAATCCCTCTCAGGAACAGTCATAGGGGAGGGGAATAAGGGGAAAATGGGAGGGAGGGAAGAATGGGAGGATACAAGGGATGGGATAACCATTGAGATGTAACAAGAATAAATTAATAAAAAAAATTGAGTGAAAAAAAAAAGAACCATAAGAGTACAGTCAATAGTGTTTACCATTCTCTCCTAGAGTCTACTTGGTAAGTATTTTCAAGGTGGACGGATGGATGGGTGAGTGAATGAAGAGATGGATGAATAAAGTACAGCAATGTTCTTTTTTTCTATTAAATGTTCAGTCAATGTCAAAAGAAATCTCATGTCACTAATGACTGATGTCTTGTTATTGACAAACTTGCTTCATGATGTAGCTGAAATGGATGGATAGATGGAGTCTAACAATGTTCATTTTTTCCTGAAATTCTCATGCAATGCAAAGAAATCTCATGTCATTGATATCTGATATCTTATTGACAAATTTGTTTCACTGTGTAACTGAAAAAACACGTGCCAGACACAGCTGTGGCTCTCAAGAACTATAGCACAAAGGAAATAAAGCAACACACATAGTCAAAGCCACTTTCTAAATCCCTCCTTTGATTTAAGAATTCTCATAGAATTAACTTCTAGGCTCACTTCCTACATTCTAAACCCATGTGTTTCTATACATGGACATCTTAATATGACTAGATGGACTTTAAACAGAAACTCAGTCATATAAAACACCCAGATGCTTCCTGACGGAGGAGTAAAAGCAGAGTGTTTAGAGGCCCAGAAGTGCATAGCATGTACAGAAGGTGGGGAGAGAGTGGGGAAGGCAGGGCCTTACTGCGGATCCCAGGAAGCATTTTGTAGAAACAATGATTCAAACACAAAGTGTACTGACTCTGTCATTACAAACATCTGAAGCAAGCATATGGCAGAGGTTTAATGTCCCCAATACTGCAAGTACCTTAAAAGCACAAATAGTCTTTTCTCTGCTTTTTATGTGGAACAAATACGCCAACCTAGCAACTTGATCAAACCACCAGAGGTTTTGTTTGAGGGATATTTTTCCTTTGTGGTGATGAGTCTGCAGAGAAGCTGAGGACAAAGCCATCATGTGACATCACTGTCATTCTGGAAGAATTGAATAGTCTCTATCACCATAGAAAGTGGAGGGCTGGAGACGTGGCTCGGGGGTAAATTGCTTGCTGTAAAGCATAAGGTCTTAATATGGACCCCCCAGCACCCACATAAGGCAGTAGTGTATGATTTAACCCTAGCGTTCCCATCACGAGGAGGAGGAGGGAAAGACAGGAGAAGCCCTGAGAAAATGTGAGACAGTTAGCCTACAGTAGAGACTTTGTAAGCAATAGAGCAAAATATTTACTTTCCCCACAGATAAAACAGACTATTTAATTATACCTGCATTGCCACAGCCTTGCAACTACACTCAAAATAATTCTCAGGCAACAAAGTTATATCACAAACATTCTACTTTCAATGTCACATAATCTTAACTCTTCATGGTAATTCTTCATGCACTTACCGACACTAACACAAGCCATTAACTAGTCTTTTTAGAAGTAAAGTTAGAATCAGTATCATAGCTGAAATGTTTTTCAAGAAAAAAATAATTACCATTTATTAAGAAGGCCTTTGACCTTGTGAAACTCTCAATTCTTATAACTCTTTCTTTCCCACATTTGTAAACAAGGAGATGTTAACTATGCATCTCCTCAGGGATTCACACCTCATTGAACAGACAGCAGTCCAGGATATAAGGGTCTAAAGCCAATGAGTTTCCCATTGAAAAATACCACAATCACAGAAATTGTGGTAGTGTTCAAATGTAGATAGGTTATTTTTTTTTTAATTTGAAAGCCTGGGTAGAATAGAAAGAGTAGAAATATATACATGCAAATGCAAACGAGTTGCCATATTAATTAATGTAGAAATACCAGAGATTATTTGACTCTAAAATGGTCAACACAACAGAAGAAATGACTAGCTCACAGTATTTAAAGTATACAGACTTTCTCCATATCTCTTCAATATAGTTCTTGAAGTTCTAGCCAGAGCAATAAGACAACAAAAGGCGATCAAGGGAATCCAAATGGGAAAGGAGGAAGTCAAATTATCCCTATTTGCAGATGATATGATAGTATACATAAGTGATCACCAAAATTCCACCAGAGAACTCCTACAGCTGATAAACACCTTCAACAAAGTGGCTGGATACAAAATTAACTTTAAAAGTCAGTAGCCTTCCTGTATACAAATGACAATGGGGCTGAGAAAGAAATTAGGGAAACTATACCCTTCACAATATCTGAAGGAATATAAAATATCTAGGAATAACTCTAACCAAGCAAGTGAAAGACTTGTTTGAAAAAACTTCAAATCTCTGAGGAAGGAGATTGAGGATGACATCAGAAGATGGAAAGATCTCCCTTGTTCATAGATCAGGAGAATTAACATAGTAAAAATGGCCATCTTAACAAAAGCAATTTACAGATTCAGTGCCATCCCTATCAAAATACCTACACAATTTTTAAGACATTGAAAGATCAATTCTCAATTTCATATGGAAAAACAAAAATACCCCAGAATAGCTAAAGTGATCCTGTACAATAAAATATGCTCCAGAGGAATCTCCATACCCAATATCAAGCTGTACTATAGAGCAACATTAATTAAAACAGCATGATACTGGCATAACAATAGGCTGGTTGACCAAAGGAATCGAATCAAAAACCCAGAAGTGAATCCACTCACATATGGTCACTTGATTTTTAACAAAAAAAAAAAAATCTATTCAATGGAAAAATGATAGCATCTTCAACAAATGGTTCTGGTCTAACTAATATCTACATGTAGAAAAATGCAAATAGATTCATATTTATCACCATGCACAAAACTCAAGTGGATCAAAGATCTCAACATAAAACCAGAGACACTAAATCTGTTAGAAGAAAAAGTGGGGAGGAGCCTGGGACTCATTGGCACAGGAGACAACTTCTGAACAGAACACCAACAGTCCAGGCCTTAACGTCAACAATTAATAAATGGGACATCATGAGGCTGAGAGCATCTGTAAGGCAGAAGACATTGTCAAGAGAACAAAGTGACAGCCTACAGAATAGGAAAAGATCTTCACCAATCCTACATCTGACAAAGGGCTAATATCCAAAATATATAAAGAGCTCGAGAGATTAAACACCATCAAACCCAATAACCCAATTAAGAAATAAGGCTCAGCACTAAACAGAATTCTCAACAGAGGAATATTGAATGGCTGACAAACACTTAAAGAAATGTTCAACATCCTTAGTCATCAGAGAAATGCAAATCAAAATGACTCTGAGATTCCATCTTACACCCATCAGAATGGCTAAGATCAAAAACTCAAGTGAAAGCACATGCTGGCAAGGATGCGGAGAAAGGGGAACACTCCTTCATTGCTGGTGGGAATGCAAACTTGTACAACCACTTTAGAAATCAATCTGGCACTTTCTCAGAAAATTGAGAAAAAGGCTACCTCAAGACTCCGTTATTCCACTCCTTGGAATATACCCAAAAGATGCACCACCACACAACAATGACATATTCTCAACCATATCCATAGCAGCCTTATTCATAATAGCCAGAATCTGGAAACAGCCTAAATGTCCCTCAGTAGAAGAATGGATAAAGAAACTGTGGTACATTTACACTATGGAATACTACTCAGCTATTAAAAACAAGGAAATCCTGAAATTTGCAGGCAATTGGATGGAACTAGAAATGATCATCCTGAGTGAGTCAACCCACACCCAGAAAGATACACATGGCATATACTCACTTATAATTGGACACTAGCCCAAAAGGGATGTCCCCTGAAAGTCTTCACTTAGCCAGAGATTAGGATAGATACTGGGACTTCCTACTGGGACTCTAGGTGAGAGAGGTAAGGAAGAATGGGGAAATAGAAGGATCCAGAAATCTACAAGGTCCTAGAAACCTACAAGAAGAGACCATTAAGGTTGGCGGATCTGGACCCAGGCAGATCAGCTCAAACTACTGTACCAACCAAGGACAATGCACGCACTAAACCTAGAACCCCTATCCAGATCTAGCCAACGGACAGCACACTCTCCACAATTGTGTGGGAGAGCAGGGACTGACTCTGACATGAACTCTGGTGCCCTCTATTTGACCACTTCCCCTGGGTGGGGAGACCTGGTGACACTCAAAGGAAGAGTAAACAGGCTACCAGGAAGAAACCTGATAGGCTGTGACCTTATAGTGGGAGACAAGGTCCCCTTCTGTCACAGACCAAGGGGAGGGGAATATGATGGAGGAGGGCGGGGGAATGGGAAAATACAAGTAAAGGGATAAGAACTGAGATGTAATCTGAATAAATTACTTAAATAGAAAATAAAACTAAAGTATATGGAAAACTCTAGGCAAAGCAGGAAGAAAAAGTTTACTCCTACAGATATTTTATATATATATATATATATATATATATTTATATATATATATATATATATATATATATATATATATATGGAGAAAATAATAATCTCATCTTATTGTCTGCCTGAGCCCACCGCTAAGAAGGAGACATTTCTGTTCATCCTGTCCTTGCTGCTGGCTGATGTAGGCTAGGGTCCGCCCTGGCAATAAGTGGGGTGCTCTTAGTCACCGAATCAGCACTCACTCATACAGGCTGCTCCTGAACACTGCTCCCACTGTCTGACCCAGGTCAGCACAGATGCCAGCTCTCCCTGGCCACTTAGTCAAAAAGATAACAGCTTTCAAGAAACTCTCTAAAGTTTGTCTTTTATTCCATGGAAAAAGACAGACGCTTGTATTCTCAGCTGTAAGTCAGGGATGTGCAGGGCCTGTGAGTCCCTAAAACCCACTGTGCACAGAACCATCTGAAGACCAACTTGGCAACTTTGCTTACTACATCTATATTCTGAAATTATAACAGGGAGCTTATTTTTCTCTTATAATATTCTGAGATCCACCAGGACATTCCTGGTTAATATTCATTTATTTGGTAAGCTTTCTAGAGAACTTGCCACACCCTACACAATGTATTAAGACATAGGTATTGGGCCAGCTGGCTTGGTAGGTAACTGTGCTTGCCTGCAAGCCTGACAGCCTGAGTTAGAGTCCTAGGACCCACATTGTGGAAGGACCATGCAGGCACCATGATCCACGTGCCCACCTATATGTAATGCATATACACACAAAATTAATTACTTAGCTAATTTTAAAGACAACAGAGAACTCAAGGTGAATCAGCCTTGAGTCATACCATCAGTGTGCCTTTATCTATATGAAGAGAGACAGACAGGTGTTCCACTAATAAGCTTATACTATCAACAAATGTTTGAGCAACTACTGTGACCCTGGAGTTCATTCTGGGTGTGGGAGAAACAAAAACAAAAATCTACGTCGATAGAGAAATAAATAATGTTGAGGTAAAGCAGGGAAAAATTCTCAGGGGCAGCAGTTTTGAAGATGCAGGAGGAATGCCGGTGATAAACCTCTACTTCTGAAATGAGATGGAAAAACAGACAGACACTAAGGAAGGGAAAGGCAGCAAGATGCCCGGGCTCCCAAGAACATCCCCATCTGGTGGTGAAGCAGGAGACCAAACAAGGTGACAGCAGTTTCCTCTGAGATTTTTCTGTGCATTGCATTCATGCTACAAGTTAATAAACTGTTTATGTCACAATCAAGTCTGATATTGAGTGCCAGAGATGGGAGGGAATGTTGGTTAGTGGCTAAGTGTAAAATCATCCTAACACAATAGTCAGAGGAGAAACAGTGGCTCCTTGCAGGAGACATAATTTGGTCCCCAAAGATAGCAACGTTTCTGAATATTTTTCCCACATCAATTCCAACTGAGCACAGTCTCTATGTCTGCTAGGCTGTGGGTTTATGTTGACTTCACTGATTACACTTGAGTAACACTCACAATTAATTAGGCAAGGCCACTTTAGAATGCTGAAACATTGCCAAACTTTGATTTCCCCTAAGCAAAAGAAAACTAAATTAACATCTTATTAATTCCTAGAAGCATTTCAATTTGCCCTTCTCTGGAGTGTCCACTTATTCTAAGAAGGGGAAAATAGTTATAGTTTTTTTTTAAGACAGTAGATGAGGTACAAAAATTAACACTACTTCAATTCGTAGGATGATTCAGAAGGCCTATCCTGTTCTGGGCACTTTAGTGGCAGGTTGTATGGATAGGAACCAATAAACAGCTGACAGTGGGGCACATAAGACAGTCCCACCATCTCTTTGCTTCCCCCCCTTTCTCTCCACTGCTCTAACCCTGGCCTCTGCTTGCCTTAGAAAAACTAAAACAAAGTTAAAACACTTTGGGAAACCGCTGCTTTGATATTTATTTTGTGTATTTCCTGTACAAATCGTCACCTTCCTGGAATCATGACACATGAAATAATGAAACGCACTAATTCCAAAATCACAAATGTAAACACGCATCAGTTGCTAGCAACTCTCAAGTGAGTCCTTACTAGGAAGCCAACTAGGGAGACTTTGGCTACAGCGGAAGGCGGTAAATGTCACTCTCCTCTTGGCTGTTTCACTATGATGGGTCTTCTGAGAGTGCATTTCAAAGAGAAGGTGACAGGATGACAGTATCCAGAACTGCGCTAAAGACAGCTCTGCTCCCCCCTCCCCCCCCACCCCTTCTACATCAACAGCTGGAAGACACAGCCCTGATACGTTTGTTCAGCCAAACATTGCTGAACAAGAACAAAGTAAAGGTCTGTGCTGTGTCTCAGAGTTGCCATTCACCAGCTAGCAAAATGATATTTGATGATGAGGAATCCAGTTAAAAATTAGAAGAGCCAAGATCAAAAGCTGTTCGAATAGACCAGAAATTCTCAAGTAAAAAGTATGTAGCTCACTGTCATCTCTCCATCCCAGTAGATGTTTTCACGGCTCTGCGGGTAACTCTGACGCTGCTCTCAGCTACATCCTACAAGAAGGTACATACCGGCTGCTGGAAGTGACTAGTCTCATGCAAAAAAAAAAAAAAAAAATCTTGAAGCCAGTGAAGGCAGGCTGATGTTTTGATCTGGTAAGTTACATAGCAACGCTCTGTTCTTTGAGCGGCATCTAGTCATCTAGTAGCATCCCACGGGTTCTGTCAGCACCAGCCTTGCTGCCTTGGCTCCTTGCCCTCCTAAGGGCAGAAAACAAGAGTGTGTCAGAGACCATTCTTCGACACTTGGCCCATAATTTTCCCTCCTGTTTGTTGCTGGTGGTCAAACATTTGCTCTTTCCTCAGGTGTGGATGTTTTGTCTTCTATCCCTCTTCTCTCCTTCAAACACTAGGACCCTGCACACCTTCCTTCCTTGACCCCACCATGATGGAACGTTCCACTGCACTGTGACTGCAAATGTCCTCTCCTCACGGGAGCTCTGTGGGCTGCTGTTCCCTCTGTGGTAGCCTCAGTCAGAACACCTCTTGGTACACAGAAATGTTTTTGATAAACCCCCGACTTGCTTGCTCACTTGCCTGTTTGTTTGTTTGTCTTCAGCTCTGGGTTGTGCTTTATAAATTAGCTTCAAGCCACGCTTTCTTCTTCAAAGTTGAAGCCTTTTGCTTGAAGACCAGGCTGGGCTTCCCAGGCCAGTTGCCAAGCCTTCAACAAAGGCAGTGGGCTTGTCTGCCACTCTTCCCTCACCACAGCCAACCTTGTGGTACCCAGCAACCTTTTCTTCCAACCCAAAGTGAGAAACAAATGTGTCCTTGGACACAAAAGGGCATGATAAGATAAAAGAAAACCCAGCTCAAATCTGTGACCTCTTCTATCAGAAGGCCAGGCCTCAGGGCGCTGTGTGATCTCCTGCAGTCTGCACTCACAGGCAAGCACCCATGAGCAAGGCTCTGAGCTGTGCTTTCCATCTCATCTCATTTAACCTTCTCTACATTTCACTGATAAGAAGAGCTAAGACTTAAAACGGATGCAGCTAACCAAGCAGCTAGGTTAACAGTAGTAGGTTAGAGCCACAGCCAGGTCTATCTGCCATCACTGCTATTGTCAACGTTCTCCCAACTAAAGCATGCCGGGGTACCACAGCAGCCTCTAAACATGCTCTACCAAAAAAAAAAAAAAGCACATTCTAGAGGGAATGAAAAATATACAATCAGAATAGAAGAAGTCACCATAAAGGAAAGGGTAAAAGTTGGGGGGGTTGAAGTTAATTGCCAACCAAACGAATTTAATGACCATTAATGCTATGTCATGTGTCAACATTCTAGTTAAGTGACGTGCATTGTTTTAAAGAGTCATAGAAAGATACACAATAATTAGGGGGGGGGGGAGTCCATATTGAGTAACAGTCTCTGAAATAGCTTTGAGAAACACTTCTAAAACAGAAAGAATGCTACCTGAGAGCTGAAGTTAATTACAAAGTTGTAATTGTTTTTCCCACCTTGCCTTTCCAAGCACACAAGCTATCTCATTAGTTGTGAATATAAAATCATCTAAGCCAGGAGTGACCAGCATGCAAATATCCTTGTGGACACAAAATGTTCTACAACCAGAGAACTGTGCAAGACTAATGACAGAGGGCATTTCCACCTGCGGGAAACTTTCTCATGTTTGCCTAAGAGAGAGTTATCAAACGATTTCCCTGATCACATGACAGATAGGAGTGGGGACCAAATTCACATGGGGGAGGGCGGAATAATGTTTAAGAAAGATACAAATCATACACAAATCTGGGCTTTTTCATCAGGCTTCAAGAGAACTCTGGTTTGCCTCCTCTCCGTGACGGCCTTGCTCCACTGCCAGCCATGAGTAAAACCCCACTCAAACATTCCAACTGCACAGCCCTGCCCCAATTCACCACACATTCTAACTCTTTCCCATGGCAATCTGTCTGTATACTCCATTCTCCACAAAAGACCCCTGGAGATGCCTGCCCACCCTTCAGGTGCTAGCCTGAGGGCATCCTTCACTGAAGAGACCTTCTGTAGCTGGTAGCATAGAGCCTGTCTCCCACTGGACTCTCCTGGTACACTCTTCTTTGCATAGAGAATGCCGGCTGGTTTTTCACAAGGACATGCTGCCTTGTTAATTTATTTAATTAGCCCCTTTACATCAGCACCTGGCTATTTCATTCACCATCAGTTTTCCAAGATTGGACAGTATCTAGAAGTTAAGAGTAGCTCAAAAATGTTTGCTAAATGGAGGCTGGAAAGATGGCTCAGGGTTGAGGGTGTTTGCTGATCTTACAGAGGACATAAGTTCAATGCCCAGAACATATATGCCGGCTCATAGTCATCTATAGCCAGTTCAAGGGGATCCAACAGACACACTCAGGGTGCACATACATACATGCAGGCAAAAAAATTCATAATCATAAAACAAAATAAAGCTAAGACCTTTTTAATTTGCTAAATAAACCAAAACCCATATCTTTACCAAGAAAATGTTGTAATACTTTGTCTATTTTATTTGTTTTTCTTATGTCTCTTCCTCTCCTTTCCACCTCAATCCCTTCCAACACCCCAACACCAGGGAGGAAAGAACGTTAGTAGGGAGAGGGGGCGGCGTTCTCTTTAGCTAGCGCCTACTGGCTAGGGTTCCTTGTGGCAAGTCCAACCTTTGTTTCAGGATAGCTCCTATTTCTTCTCATCAAACTGAATCAAGAGCTTAAACTGTCTGCAGCTGACAAAGAGCCGCTCTCAGAGCCCACACAAGGCAAAATAGTCTGCTGGGGTGGACCATCTGAATCAGCCCCATATCCCACACCTGGGATTAAAACAAAACATATTTACATAACAGAGCTGAGTTTTTTAGACACCAAAACTCCCATTACAAGAAACCCTTGTATCAAAAACACTGTCCCCTCCCCAAACACACCTTCTCCACTGCCTCGTGACTACTGCTAAGTGAACCTTCCGTCTCTAGAAGCCCTGCCAGCTTCCTTATGCATCTTATGTAAGATTCTTAAGCATCTTACCAGCACATCTACCTGATGGGTTCGAACAGGAGTTCATGAAACCATTGTCTCATCCCTTTAGTGCAGATCGCTAAATCCTGAGCTGCCGTTCCTTGGCATCCCTTGAAGCCGCTCACGTCTCTGTCTCCATTTCAACCACATTGCCATCTTCTGTTTGCAGAAAGCTGCATCTCTTCACAGTCACCCTACTCCCACCATAGCTCTCTTAGTCCATTCTTCAAAGCCAGATGCTCTCTGCAGACTTAGTGCAGCCACCTGCTCACCCACACTGAGCTCAGACGCCCCAGGAGCTGCCAGCCCCTCCCAAAGCTGGTCCTTCCCGAGGCTGTGGATTCTCATTCTCCCTCCTTGAGCCTACTGCCCCTTTCCTTCAGCCATTGTCTCAGGCTTCTTAAACTGCTGAAGATGCCCCTCAGCTACTTCCCCCACGCCCTGCCCTGGGCTCTCAAAGAACCTGTTCCTCCACCACAGCTGGGAGTTGTTTGTTCTCTGGTGCCAGCAACAAGCTCAAGCATTCTCCTTCCTATTCCCAGCCCATCCAGAAGACATTTCTGTCCTCCTGTTCTCTCCCATTTTACTAAAAGTGATAATAAGAAAAGCAGAAGTTGAAAGTTATATTGAATTAGCCAACTAATACAACTAAAGGTCAAACCAAGGTCACACAACAGGCAAATCAGGATGAAACACAGCTGCGTGTTTATTGGGATAATAGATAATAATAATTATAAATTGTAGGCATACTTTTAAAATCTACTTTAATTTTGGTTTCTTATACCTCTTTCTCCCTTCCTCACCCCTGTCCCTTCCAACACCCCAACACCACTTAGGAGAGAAAGGTTAGTGGGGAGGGGGCGTGGTTT
>OU015753.1:102737245-102750763 GCA_907169655.1 Acomys percivali
ATAATAATAATAATAATAATAATAATAATAATAATAATAATAATAATAATAAATGGGCTAGAATCGTATATGTTAATGTAAAATTTTTAGGCTAAGGTGATGAAATTATGTGAGGGTTTTTTTTTTTTCTGCCTTAAAAAAGTTTGACATTTTAGAAATTCTATCAACCCCTTCAGACTCACTCCCTGGGGTTCAGAAAAGCAAGAGTTCACTCCACCCAGCGGGGGATCGGGACAGATGCTGGGACTTGCTGCTGGACTCTGAAAGTGGTAAGGAAGAGTGAGGGATGGAAGGACCCAGAGAGCTCAAGGAGCCACACAAGGAGGCCATCAAGAGTGGCAGATCTGGACCCAGGGGGCCTGCCCATACTGTTGTACTAACCAAGGACAATGCATGCAGCAAACCTAGACCCCCCTCTTCAGATGTAGCCAATGGACAGCTCATTCTCCATGGCTGTGGTAAGAGTAGAGACTGCCGCTGACATGAACTTTAGCACCCTGATTTGATCACTTCCCCTTGGTGGGGAGGCCCAGTGGGCACACAGAGGAAGGGGACGCAGGTTATCTGAATGAGATCTGATAGGCTGTGGTCACATGGTGGGGGAGGAAGTGCCCTTCTGTCAGAGGTCTAGGGGAGGAGGAGAGGGAGGGGAGGAGGAGAGGGAGGGAGGGAGGGAGGAAGGAGGGAGGAAGGGAGGGAGGGAGGGTGGAAACCGATGGTACACGCGAGGGGATGACATTCAGGATGTAATCTGAATAGATTAAAACTTTTTTTTTTAAAGCATTCACAGGTCATCTCATAAGCGGTGTTGACCCCTGGCTCTCATCCTCATTTCCTCTGTTTTATTCTTCTTGTTCCTATTAGTTACATTAAGAAAGCTTTCAATCCTTTATAAGATTTTTCTGCTTTTATTTGCTTAATTATTATGAGTAACTTTGGGGAGGAAATGATTTGTCTCGACTTACAATTCCATACTATAGTCTATAATTGAGGGAAGTGAGAGCAGGAGCTCCAAAGGCAGGAACCGGAAGGCGAGCCTTGTGAGGCATTAACTCACAAGGTACAGCAGGAGAGTGCAGGCTGGGACTGCAGGCCAGCTAAACCCCTCATCCCCTAAACTGCTTTCTGTCACGGTGTTTCATCACCACAAGAAAATGAAATGGAGACAGAAATGTTCGCATTTTATTTCGTCATCTGGCTCAAGTCATATTCCTAACACGGCCGGTATCTTAGGAAGCTGCCGTGCTGTAGGATAGAGTCAGGTCAGACACAGAAATTGTCATCAGCCCTCTTCTAGGTGAGAGTTGGGGTGGCACGGCTCAGGCAGGCGTGGATCCTGTGGGACTCTCAGCACAGGGCCTGGAATTAAAAAGAGATCCACCACTCCATAGGCACAGGCAGAGATGCTGAGCACAGCATCCCAGTGAAGGGAGGTCTTTGCATAAAAGCCCTCCTAGGGGGCAGCCCTGAGAGCTCAGACTCTACAGGCAGGCAGATCCCAGAGACCTGCCCTGGAAACCCAACAAGCTACTTCATTTGCTCTAAGAAGACTGAGTGAGGGCACCGATGCCACGGAGGGGGGGGAAGGGCACAGCACCTCCCCACAGAAACAAGGAGGGGGTCGGAGGAAAGGGAGCTTCTTCTCCTAGTGCCATTTTGTCAGCAGGGCTGAGCGAAGCCTTCACTTGCAACTTTTGTAGTTGCCCTGTTATTTATTCCCTTAAAACAAGTTTCTAGATGTGGGGCAGAGGCTGAGCACGGATAGCTCTGAGCCTCTTCCATGTCATTAGTTTGCAGATCTGCGTTGCCTACACAGACCCGCATTGCCTACAGCAGTGGGTGAGAGCGAGCGCCCATTCCTCCACACTCTGCTATGTTGGCAGGGTCAGACAAAACCTCTCAAGGGTTCAGTTGGGATTCTTTACGAGTGAGGTCAAAGTGTTTTCCACATGGTATGCACTCTCATATACTCCCTGGCTATTTTTACTTTTTCTTATCCGATTCCTTTGATAATAATTGCCCTTGCCCATTTTTCTAATGAGATTTTCATCTATTCTTACTCAATTATAAGATGCAAAAATACTTAAGTCATGTTCCTTCACCTTAGAATTATGACACATTGGGCAGGAGTGAATCAGAATCACAAGGTTAACAGCATGCGTGATGTTGAAAGCAGTCATTCTCATATTTATCCAAACGTGTACTTAAAGCAGAGAAAGAACTTCCTGGAATATGAACAGCCCATGGACATGCTTAGATTTAACACCTACTGATACTGAGTTTTGATCTTAATTTTTAAAAATTGAATGATTACTAATACAGAAATATAAAATTCTCTTTACAGATATACTTTATTTAAAACATATGGAAGCCATGGAAACCTGAAATTCATGAGAAAAATTTCAGAGTGTAATTTTCTTCTCTATCAAAAGGAGCTGCCATCAGAGAGAACTGCAGATAACTTTACTAAGCCCAATATGCCAGACCCAGAAAGACAAGTATTGTACAGTGTGGGATGTGTCAGACTCCAGGCACATGAGCCAAGTTTCATAATAAATTGCTCTTGATATATTTGTGTGTGTGTGTGTGTGTGTGTGTGTGTGTGTGTGTGTGTGTGTACACATAACCTATTGGTTCTGTTTCCCTAGAGAACATGGATAACACTGGATGCATCTGTAGGGGAGCCTGGGTGGTTAACAAGAGAATTTATTATCATCAAGACTCTTCCAGGAGGAAAGGAGAGGTGGAAAATGAGCGTGTTCTAGCCCTGTGGGGGAGGCAGGAGGGGAGACAAGGTAAAGAATATGTAGTTCTGTTTGGTAGAAACATCATTAAAGGAGGATGAAAACTGGGAAGATAATATGTCAACATCAGTTATTGTAAAGTTGGCACATAACAGGCAGTACACTGAGTGCTTCATATTGCAGTAAACTTTAGCCAAAACTGTAGAGGTAAGGACTATTATTAACCTCCCTCTGTGTTACAATTTTAAAAACTAGAAACCCAGTTGCATTAACTGGCTTGTCCAGGAACATACACTTTTTTTTTTAAGTGGCTAAGTCAGAATTCAAACTATGTTTTTTGAACACATCTTCTAGCCATTACTAGACTGTGGGCTGTGCTAAAGAATTTGAGCATCGCAGCAAAGCACATGAGAAATCAAGAGTCTTTGGAGGAAAGAGGATGACATGGTCATTTTTCCTTTGGGAAGGGCATCCCAAGTTACTGAGGGGAGGCATTGGGTGACACTTAAAAAGAACCATCATATTGTGGAGGTTCATTAAATTGTGATCTGTAAAGGGTAGCCCCTGAAGTTGAAAATTAATAACAATTGAAATAATCCAGGCATAAAAAGTATGAGTGATTGAACTAAGGAAGGGAAGTAGCAAAGGATATGCAGGTTATTACTCATGGACATTAAGAATGTGGAACCAGCAGGATTTGATGTCTATGTGATTAAAGATAGTAATACCAAAAGAAATCAGCTAGATATGGAGTGGTCTTTGCTCTGTCCACCTGAGTTAATTAGGACCACCATACACTTTAGAATCTTCTTCCTATCCCGTTCTGAGGTTAGTAACACTGAAAGAAACTTGCACGAACTTTGGAAAGTGAAATGGCAGCCACTATGGCTGACGGTCTCTGTGATTTATAGGTGTTGAAAGAGAGAAGCAAGTGCTAGACGATATCACTTTCTCCCCGTGACCTCTTAGTTCCACATCCCAGGAGTCTGCTAGATCTGTGCACACGGGTCTTTCCATCCACCAGCCAATCAGGCCAGCAGCAACCCAGGACCAGCCCCAGCCAACAGCAGCAGGCCTTCTGTAGACTTACACACAAGCTCCTCTCAGCCCCACTCCAGCTGGTTCCCCAGAAGCTCTGACTTCCTCTCTAGGCCAGTGTTTCCAAAGGACTCGTTGGTCACTCTTCCATTCGCCAGCTCGACTCTGTAAGCTCTTGCTTCCTCAACTTGAATTCCTCATCCAAGTTGGACTTCACATAGCAATTTAAATAGAAGATTATGAAACCTGGACAGGGCTGCAGGGGACCTGTGGCAATCAAGACACCTCTGAAAAGAGCAAAGTTGGAAGGCCTCCATCATTTTATTTCAAGACTTTTCTAAGGAATCTATAGCCAGCATCCCATCTTTTCCTGTGAATTATTTCCTTCCCCCTTGTTGGCTCCTGCTTGATGTACCTAAGACCCATGAAGCTTCCCTGGTCCCACTGAGTTTTGCTCCTTTGCTTCTTTGCAACCCTCTGATGGTCTCTAGGCACATCCCCGTTCTCTGCTCTCCATCACAGCTATTTCCAGACTCAGTGGTCTCATCTGGCCTCTGAACTCTAAACACTACGAGGACCAGCAGCATTTCTGTTCTGCTCTTATATTTCCAACACCAAAAAAAGAGTTTCTTGCATGTCCATGGTAGGTGTTCAGTAAGAATTCCTTAAAACTTAGAGTCTTATATCCAAAATCCAAGACCTGCAGACACTAACTCTACACACACCAGTGGTCACTACCGTACACTCTTCGGGGCAGAGCTTAATTATTAGGAAATGTGGGTTTTTGTAAGAAGAAGGAGGAGGAGGAGGAAAAGAAGAAGAAGAGGAGGAGCAATTTTGTAAGAGAATCCAATGATCATGAAGAAAGTATAAATAATGCTACATACTTGATTCCAAGCACTGCCCAATTATATGTCTCCAAAATTTCCCATCAAGTTCATCTTAACTTACTGATTTGAAAAGATTGCAATCTCCAAGTCTTCTTTATGGTAAAACACTGTTTTGTGAAGAACCTCTGTTAACTTTTAAAACAGCACGTCAGTGTTTTCTCTTATAGAATCCAGCAAGAAGGAAATGGGCAAGTTGCGTTGCAACATCAAATCCCTTAGTAAGTGGTGCTGATGAGAGGGCAGGAGTGGGGAGGAAATAGTGACTGCCCATGATGTCCCCGTGCTGATGCTGTAAGGTATCTATAAGATAAACAGGGTCTAGTCAGCATTATTCAGTATAGAATGGTCAAAGCCAAAAGCAGAAAAGATCAATGTCTATGAAATATTAAACATTTCATAGTTGTTGACTGGATCTAAAATATAATAGAGAAGATATATGCTTAACATTTCAATAGAGACAGATTCAGGATAAGTAAATGTACAAGTTATTTTTCTTGGTGGGCAAAACCTTTACACTTTGGAGAACTAGGAGATGAAAGCATCAAAATATGAAAAGGTAAATGGATTCATTCATTTAATCACATTTTGTGGGAATAATAATCAGTGTCTTGGGGTGTGAGGCCAGATGACCACTAGTTATTCTACAAGACAACCTTCACCACCCACGCACATGAATTTGTCAATGGCACGCCCAGCACATACGTACCACCATTTGACACAAACACAAGAGAGTTCAATGAGGAGCAACGAATGTCAGGTAGATTGAGGAAGCCAGGCAAGCAGCTGTTGGGAGAGAATGCTACTCCTCAAAGGAACATGCTCAGTGGAAGAGAGCTGAGCCTCAAACACACATGCGCAATGAGGCATTAACCAATCAAACAGTTCTATATACTTTAAAATGTTCTGGGAGATATTTAAGTGGCCGGGCTTCAAAACTTGACGCTGGGTTTATCTAAGTAAAAGAGTAAGAGTAAGGCAGAACATGAGGAATTAGAGAGAAAAGAACTCAGAAATGACCAGGATGTTACCTTCACGGACAGTAGCAGATCAAGCCAAATCTAATCTGATTTTGAGGGCTGTGGAGAACTTCCGCAGTATCTCATTTTGCTATATAAATACACGATTGTTCCTAAATTCAAGAGGAGGAGAGCACTTTGTGCCATTAGTTTCTTCAGTAGATGAAAAAATGCAACCAAAACAATGTTTTACATATTTACTGACCTCTATATTACAACAGTCATGGGTCACTATTTTTAGAACACTGGTCCTTTGTGATTGGTGTCAAGAGGACCACACAGTCCTCGGCCGTGTGAAAGGAGGAAGGCTGAGAGGCAAGAACCCAAGCCAGTGTCTTTTCTGAGAGCATCAGTGGACTGCACCCTGCCCCAGGTGCTGCTGGGTAAATAGGAATGCTGGTCACCACAGCAAGGTGGCGGATGAAGTGTACGTGGTCAGAGATCTCCCCAAAGTTTCTGCTTCCTTTCCTGCTCTACATCTTCCCTAACAACAACCCTGCCGGGGAATATTAGCATCCCAGTGAGCACGATAAAGACAGTAAAGCCCGGAAATGACTGTCCCACAACTGGTGTGTATGCCACACACACTCAAAGTAGGAGCCATTCTAGGCCAGATGCGGCGGCATGTGTCTGTAGTCCCAGCACTCCTAGTGTTCCAGGCCGTCCTAAGACACAGACCCAAGACCTTACTTCCAAAACATAGAGTAAAATGGGGCTAGAGATATGGCTCAGCTTTGAAAAGCCCTTCTTTGCTGCTCTCTTGGAGGACCAGAGTTTGGTTCCCAGCACCCTGGTAGGGGACCTATAACACACAGTCTAAGGTATCTGACATCCCCTCCCGGCCTCTGCATGTAGATGCACAAACACACATATACATAAATAAATAATTAGGCTAAATCTTGTTTTTAAATAGTAAAATAAGACCAAGTAAAACTTTCAAACACATTCTTACTATAACTTTACAATTTATATACTTTACTTTCCTGGAAGTTAATAGAATTATTTTTCAGTCTCAAATATTTATGGACATTTTGGTACTTGAAAGTCTCCTTTGAGCCAAGCAGTGATGGCAGCATGCGCCTTTAATCCTAGTACTCAGGAGGCAGAGGCAGGCAGATATCTGTGAGTTCGAGGCCAGCCTGGTCTACAAAGCAAGTTCAGGACAGCCAAGCCTACCACAGAGAAACCCTGTCTCGAAAAAAAAAAAAGACTGGATTTCCCAGACCTCATAAGGAGAGCTGCAAAGATGTTTTGAAGCTAAAGTAATACATACTTACAGGAAATTAATTTAGCAAAAGGAATGGAAGGAAAAAAAGGAGGGAGTGGCTAAGTTGCAGATTTATCAGCTTTGGAGGCTGAGACACAAAGACATTCTCTTTGTATTAGGCAGTTCCCAAGGCCTGATATGCCTGCTGAGTTCAAGAAACAGTAGATTTCTCCCTATGGCAAAAGAACTTATTAAACTTAGACACTTAGAACTCACACCAAATCACCAGGCACTCAGCTATTTCTTTTTCCTAAAATCTAGTATAACTTCTGGATTGCTGAGGGAGAAATGGTGTTTGTTTCAAATTCTCTTTTTCTGACATTTTTTCTACCACCTTTGAGCACTTGGGCTTTGTTTCTCCAGTGGGAAAGTCTCTTTTGATAGATTTATACTGAGATTTATGTCAACTGCAGTTCCGAGTAGAAATGCAGGGCCAGCTCGGATTTGCTTGTGGCATTATGAGAATTCTGATGCAGTCAGAGGTCAGACGTTCCTACCCAACTGGAAAAATTCTCACACAGACATATAAATATACAGCCATCAAGAACTTTTCACTTCATGTAGTACATTCCCTGGGAAGAAATCCAAAAACTTCACAGTCGATCCATGACCAGCTCAGGGAAACCTTCTCAGAACCTCTCAGAGAGAAACAAGACCATTGGCACAGGATGCAGGAACCAGACCTCTGAGTCTGCAGAAAGTGCCTAGAGACTCAGAAACTGGAATATCCTGAGAGAATCACTGCGGTCAGTGTGTGTTCTGATTTGCATTAGGAAGCACATATAGAAAGGAGATTTCATTAGAACGAAGGTGTGTATTAGCCCCAGGACTCAATGTCCATCCAGGAACATTTTTAGCCACTCTTACTGATGAAATTATAAGATCAGGGAACTCGGCACAAATAAGGCATCAATATACCATCAAGGGCAGTAAAGTTATCAGATGTAGGGTGTCTTTCTTGATTTTCTATGCTGTGATAAAAACAACAGAAACCCGGAGAGAAAAGGGTTTATTCTGCTTACTCTCCCACATCACAGTTCATTATCCCAGAGTGTCAGGGCAGGAGCCTGGAGGCAGGGGCTGATGCTGAGGCCATGGAGGGCTGCTGCTTACTGCCTTGTTCCTCATGGCTCACTCAGCCTGCTTTCTTATAGAACCTAGGACCACCAGCCCAAGATTGGCACTGGCCACAGTGAGCTGGGTCCTCTCACATCAATCATTAATCCAAAAAAAAAAATGTGCACAGGCCAACCTTATTAAGGTATTTTCTCAGTTAAGATCCTAGATATTAAAAAAAAAAAAATCCTAGATATTTTTGGGTTTGTGTTGAGCTAAAAAAAAAAAAAAACTAGAACAACAGGCACACGTGACTATTTAGATTTCATTAATTCATTTCTTGTGTTAAATGGAAAAGCCTGAGTGTGGCATCTTTTAAGTGGCTGGCAATTTTATGTGAACAGCACTCTGTCTTTGTAGACACTAGAAGGTTAAGCCAAATCTAAGACCACAGGAACTGTGGCACTGCCTCAGTTTCCCATATAAACTCGTGGTCCTCCTGAGTCCGAGGACTGCTTTGTTAGCTGTTTCCCTGTAGTTTTGTAATTGGTGGAATTACACTTCATACTAAGAGGATATTTTTAAAAATACTTGCCTGGCTGAGTGTGGAGAAAAACACCTAAAACTTTAGCACTTGGGCAACAGAAGCAAAAAAATTGAGATACATGCCGGCCTGGCTGCATAATGAGATACTGTCTAAAAAGAACTTTTAAATGCTTTTTAAAAAATATTTAAATGGCTTACCAAAACCCAAGAAAGTGAAAGATGAAATGTTATTCAGGAAATTTTCTTTTTTTAATTTAATAATATGCAGCATTTACTACTTCTCTCTAAAATGGTGAAAAAAAAAAAATCACTGCCCCAAACAAATGCCTTGCTTCTACTGGGACCTCTGCCCACTGCCGTGGTCATCTGCTAACTCAGAAGGAGCCACGCACTTTATGCTAAGATTTCTCTGTGGGTTTAAGCAGCTCGTGTCCAAAGACGGCCCTTCTCTTGCTGCAGTGAAAGAGTTTGTAATAAATACTGCCACAGATGCTTAACCTTTCCTAAACTCCCTTCTTCTCATCAGCCGTTTGTTCATTTAAACATTTTATTGACACAGTTTCAAAGTGGCCCTCAAGAAAGCTTCTGGAGAGTAATGTAGACTCTGCTTTAAAAGTTATGTCCGCTATTATCCTTGGTCTGGGCCACCATCTGAGGCCACGCTGATGTGCATGGGCTGTGCCACAGCCTGAAGCCATGTCAATGTCCACGGGCCACGTTGTTGCTGAAAGCCACGTCGATGTGACCAAGCCCTATGATGGTATCCATGGCCCGTGCAGTGTCAAAGGGTCTGTGGTCTGTACTGCCACCAGAGAACATACTAGGTCCTTGTCATATGCTGATGCCGGAGATCACGTGAATGCGCATGGTCCATGCTGTTGTCAGAAACCATGTGTAAGTCCATGGTCCATGCCCCCACTGACCGTAAAGAGCAAGGAAGCTATGTGTGCAGTGGTACCAATGACTGCAGACTCACACGCAAGAAAGAGGGCCATAGGAGACTTCTGTGATGACTCTTACCCCCACCCTACCCTACTCCCCAAAAAAAGTAACAGCCTAGACAGAAAGGTATCAAAGAAAACTCCCAAAAATTGTGATATGATGTGATATGATGCTCTCCACAATTGATGGCTTCTGGGGGCCTGGGATGGCAGGTGTAGGAAGGGAAGGACTCAGGGGCTGAGTGGTGGGAGTTTGACCATACTCCAGTGAGTACATGGGAAACACTAATTGGACCTGGTTTTCTTTCTTTCTTTCTTTCTTTCTTTCTTTCTTTCTTTCTTCCTTCCTTTCTTTCTTTCTTTCTTTCTTCCTTCCTTTCTTCTTCTTCTTTTTGTTTTTAAAGGGGTGTGCTTCACAAGGGTTGGGGGATGGCCTAGGAGGACTAAAAAGCTAGTGTGCTAGAGGTTCCCAAATAATCAATAAAAATGTTATGAGAAAAAAGTTATATCCTCTAAAGATTTATCACTTACATCTGAGATATGTCAACACCTAAAGCAAAACCATTGTCATTGATATAACTGTAATGTTCTAGGATTATCCAAATGTCGTGTATTTAAATATTGATTGGATGATCTAATAATAGCCATGTGGCTAAATAAGTGATACAAGGCAACATTGCAGCCATTTAAAAAAAATATAGAACATGAAATGCAGATGTGTTTGAACTACATAGTTATTATAGAAGACAAGATACAAATGAAAACACTCTTAGAATATAACCCTGATTTCATAGAAAAGGAAAGAGAAAATAAAAACACATCAGAGCCAGGTGGTGGTGGTGGTGCATGCCTTTAATCTCAGCACTTGGGAGGCAGGGGCAGGAGGATCTCTGTGAGTTCAAGGCCAGCCTGGTCTACAAAGAGCATCCAGGACAGCCAGGACTCTGTTACACAGAGAAACCCTGTCTCAAAAACAAAAAAACAGAATCCCAGAAGCCTGTCTGCCAGCCTTGGAAAACTCTGGTCTGCCTGGAACTTTATTAGCAGCAATAATAAGTAAATTGTTGAGGACTGTTAGTATAGAGCATGCTGCATACATCTGAGGAGCCGAGTTTGGATCTCTAGCACACACATAAAAGCCAAGTGCATCAGCCTGTACAGGTAACACCATAGCTGGGATGGGGAGGAGCAGGGACAGGTGGTTCTCCATCGCACTAATCAGCCAGGCTAGCCAACTGATGAGCTCTAGGGTCAGTGAGAGACTTTATCTCAAAAAGAAAAAAAGAAAATGGAAAACAACCAAAACAGCATCAAATGCTCACCTCTGCACACAACCACACTCATGTGCATAAGCAGCAGTATGCACATGAACATACATACACAAATGCACACACACACACACACACACACACAAACACACACACGGGCTCTACAGATACAACACACAAAAAAATATAAAATACATTTGTCAAATGCTTACTGTGCTGTGCTTTCAATGGATGACCAAAACATAACCCTTGCAGCAAGTAAGTACTACAAATACTGCTTAAGAAATGACAGTAGACCACGTCACCTGGATGGGGAGACCTGGGGGTACTCAGAGGAAGGATAGCAGGCTACCAAGAGGAGACTTGATAACCTATGAGCATATACAGGGGGAGGAAGTCCCCCTCAGTCACAGTCATAGGGGAGGGGAGTAAGGGGAAAATGGGAGGGAGGGAGGAATGGGAAGATACAAGGGAGGGGATAACCATTGAGATGTAATATGAATAAATTAATAAAATAAAATTTAAAAATAAAATAAAACAGAAAAAAAAAAGAAATGACAGTAGGGGCCGCGCGTGGTGGCGCACGCCTTTAATCCCAGCACTCAAAGAGGCAGAGGCAGGCAGATAGCTGTGAGTTCAAGGTCAGCCTGCTCTACAAAGCGAGTCCAGGACAGTCAGGGCTACAGAGGAAAACCCTCTCTTGGGAGAAAGAAAAGGAAAGAAATAAGAAAGGAAGATAAAAGAAAAGGAAGCAGCAGTAGGATGCCAGAGAAGCTGATTTATGCAGCCTGAGGGGGAAGCTAACCTCGTCTCCAGGTCTGAATGAGTCAGCTCACTTCTGTAGGAGGCTGGCATCTTCCTTCCAGGTCTGAATGAGTCAGCTCACTTCTGTAGGAGGCTGCCATCTTCTTACCCGTTCTGAGTCCCTGCTTTCCGCCATTCTTCAACTTAATGTGATGTGTTTGCATACACTATTTCAACTGTTACAGATGACAGGAAAACCTAAGCAAAAAATAATCTGGCTTTAAAATGAGAAGGAAAGCTTTTTCTAAGATGTTGCAAGAGGCACAGGCTCAGCAAATCCCAGAGCTTTCCAAAACTGAAAATCTTCTACATGTCTACGCTAATTAAGAGTTGGTCAGTGTCTAGCTATACCACTCCTGGGCATATACCCAAAAGATGCTCTACCATACAACAAGGACATTTGCTCAACTATGCTCATAGTGGCATTATTCACAGTAGCCAGAAACTGGAAGCAACCCAGAGGTCCCTCAACTGAAGAATGGATATAGAAACTGTGGTACACTTACACAATGGAATATTACTCAGCTATCAAAATAAAGGACATCATGAAATTTGCAGGCAAATGGATGAAGCTGGAAAAGATCATCCTGAGTGAAGTAACCCAGACCCAGAAGGACACACATGGTATATACTCACTTATAAGTGAATATTAGCCATAAAATACACAATAACTATATTACAATCCACAGACCTAAAGAAGCTAAGTTACAAGAAGAACCCTAGGGAAGATGCTTAATTCTCATTCAGAAGGGAAAATAGAATAGACACTGGAAGTGGTTAAAGAGAGGGAACAGAACACCTTAGAGGTCCTCTGAAAGACTCTACCCAGGAGGGGAATGAAACAGAGCTTCACATGAAGACCAATATAGCCAACAAATCTGGGCTTAGGGGGACCTGCAGAGACTGATGCACTAAACATGACCATGCATGGAGAAGACCTAGACCCCACTCAGATGTAGCTGATAAGCAGCTCAGTCTCCATAGGGGTCCCCTATTAAGGGGAGCAGGGGCTGTCCCTGCCATGGATTCTGTTGCTTGCAACTGTTTACCAGGCCACAGAGGAAGAGGAGTCAGACAATCCTGATGAGACTGGGTAGGCTGGGATCAGTTGGTAAGGGAGAAGGGCTCCCCTTCTCTGGGGACTAGGAGAGGGGAATATGGGAGGGGGGGAAAGGGAGGGGGGAAGGGAGGGAGGGGGGACCAGGAGGGAGGGGGTTACAATTAGGATGCAAAGTGAATGCATTTTTTTTAAAGGAGCCAGTCAGGGGCTATAAGAATTAAAAGAGAATAAGCCTTCTGTACTTGGAGTAAATTTTTTTTAAAAATGTTACTCTAGCTTAGTATTGCTAAGTAAGCATTGGAAAGTAAATATGTAATTCATTGGGAAGCTATTTAACATGTACAAGAACAAAATGAAAGCGCCTAGCAGGCTAACAACCTCCCAGCTTCTTAGCGACCTGCCTGGACTCCGGACTGAAATACTCCATAATGATGAAGCTGACTGGATACAATTAAGTGAACCACAGTTTGTGTATGAACAAAAGATTTTCTTGGGGAAAAAAAATGAGCAAGAGCCCAATGGCCGTCTCACTGAGACGCAGATGAGGAGCATCCACTACAGGGAACCAAGGAGAAGCATGCAGACACAGTGGCCTGCTGCCCACTCCCTGGGGCCACTCAACAATCATAAAGTTTTATTTCACGCTTTGCAAAGTCAATTCTTCTGGTGAGGATTCAGCCAGTAATGAGCATGCTATGCAAGGCGTGACTCCCAAAACCCTTGTGAGGTGATGGGGGTAGGATCCCTTGGGCTCTCTGACCAGATAATTGTATTGAATCAGTGAGCTCCAGGTTCATCGGGGACATAAGAGAGGAAGACACCTGACATCCACCTCTGGACTACACACACACACACACACACACACACACACACACACACACACACACA
>OU015753.1:102750773-102763273 GCA_907169655.1 Acomys percivali
ACACACACACACACACACACACACACACACACACACACACACACACACAGGCACACACCCATGCACAAACATACATTTGCACACCCACATACAATTTTTTAAATCCTGGGATAGGAATACCTGCCTTAAGGCAGCAATGTCTGTTGAGGTGATATTGTTCTACCCTAAAGTCAGAAGTTACCTTCATCTACTTTTACGTCACCTCCAAGGGAATCTTAGCTATCTCTGGTTTATTGAATAATTGGTTTTATTCAAAAGTAGAAACATGGAAGTGTAGCCCAAACAGCAGGTTATGTGCTTATACATGTGTGTGTGTGTGTGAGTGTGTAAGTGTGTTCTGGCTGTTGGCTTACTATGTATGTATCATGTCCAATAAGTCTGGATGGATAGGTATTCACTAATCTAGAAAGCAAATCTGAGTCAGCCAAAAAGCTAAAAGCTGCCTTCCCTCAGGCTTCTTGCAGATACACGTTGTCAGTACGACTTAAGGCCGCCTGCCTTCACACATGCTTAAGATTTGAGGAGGACAGGCTAAGACTTGCCTGGTGCTGGGGCAGAGGAACAGAAGGGCTGTATTGCCAGAGTTTGGGGTTACAAATAGCAGAAGCAGCTTCTAGCTGTGGCAATAGCACCTTCTGCAGCCTCCTGGGGCAACAAGCTTTGGGCTTTGTCCTAAAGACTGCCTTATTTCATTTTTTCTTGAGTCCTTCTAAAGTTTCTGGGACCAGTCACCTAATCCCTTTCCTTCTAGAACAGATTCCATTCTCTGTAGCCTGGCCCTGATAGCATCGTGTACAGGAAGTTCAGCTTAGAGGAGCCTAAGGACCAGCGTAAGACCAAGAAGAGAGGGGTCCTCTCCCAATATCAATGAGCCTGACGTTCCATGTGGGGTTTATGCCCTGTCGTAGTAGCAAGGCTTCTCCTGCCATGATGAAACACCACGACCAAAAGCCAACAGGGAGGAAAGGTTTTATTTGGATTACATGTATATATCTTAGTTCATCACTGAAGGAAGTCAGGACAGGAACCCAAGCAGGGCAGGAACCTGGAGGCAGGAGCTGATGCAGAGGCCATGGAGGGCTGCTGCTTACCTGCTTGCTCCTCACGGCTTGCTCTGCCTGCTCTCTTATTGCACCCAGGACCACCAGCCCATGAATGACACCATGCTCCAGGGCCGGGTCCTCCCTCATTAATCACTAATTTTAAAAATGTGTTACAGCTTGATATTATAGAGACATTTTCTTGCTGTGAACGTTTTTATGTTGTGTGATGAGTTTTTTTGTTTGTTTGTTTGTTTGTTTGTTTTTGGTTTTTTGTTTTTTTATTCCAAGTATGGGAGGTGAAACTGCCTTTACTTTGCCCACAGCTGATAAACAGCCTCATGGGAGGGCACATAATCTTTGTCAGCTGGAGAGTGCCTCATGTGGGGGGTCATGGATTTTGTCAGCTGAAAATCATCCTGTTGCAGACTCTTAGAGGGTATAAGTAACAGTCCAAAGACAGAGTTCGCTTTGCATCCTTTTGTCTCACTTAGCTTCTCTTCAAGACGCTCCTAGAGAGAGCCACTCCCGAGAAAACTTTAAAGAGGTTGCTGATGATTTGTTTCACTGTCACTGTTTCTGTTTGCTCCTGCTATTTGCTGTTTGACATGACCCCTGTAACCCTGAAAATGAGGAGTAGAATCGCCCCCAAGGAACTGTGTCTAGAGAGCTTTACATCCGCTGTGCCTACGAACAGTTTTTCTCTCCTACCTAGGGTTGTAAGTTTAAAAAAAAAAAAAATCAAAGCCTACATTTTCTCATTTTCATTTCAGATAACTCTAGTTTATGTCAAGTTGACATAAAACTACCCAGTATAATTAGGCCCTTGTCAACTTAACAAGCAAACACATCACTGTTTAGCCACAACCTTTTCTTTCTTGCTCAGCCCCAAGAACACACATTAATATCCGCATCATAATATAAAATATTTAACAAATGTAAATGTCCCTGGTCTTTAAAAATTCAAACACTTTAAAATTCAATCTCTTTAAAAATACAAAGCCTCACCGGTCGGTGGTGGTGCACGCCTTTAATCCCAGCACTCAGGGAGGCAGAGGCAGGTGGATCTCTGTGAGTTCAAAGTCAGCCTGGTCTACAAAGTGAGTTCAGGCCAGCCAAGGCTACACAGAAAAACCCTGTCTCAAAAAACCAGAAGAAGAAAAAAAAAAGCCTCTTTTAAAACCTAAAATCTTACTTCTTCCTTGGGAAAACACCAAATGGAAAATGACGCCAGTGCCATGGGAGGGCCCAGACGACACAGAAACCCAGATTTGGAGGCCGTGGCAGCTCCGTGGCAGCTTCTGCCAGAGGATTTGGCAGTAGTCTTGGGGGTGGCAGTCAGTCGTGGCCAAAGACAAGGAGTGGATCCCTATTACCAAGCTGGGCCACCTGATTAAGGGCATGAAGATCAAGTCCTTGTAGGAGATTTATCTGTTCTCCCTGCCCATTAAGGAATCTGAGATTATTGATTTTTTCCTGGGCACATCCCTAAAGGATGAGGTTCTCAAGATAATGCCAGTGCAGAAGCAGACACAGGCTGGCCAGCGGACCAGGTTCAAGGCTTGTGTCGCTATTGCGGACTACAATGGTCACATTGGTCTTGGTATTAAGTGCTCCAAGGAGGTAGCCGCTGCTATCCAAGGGACCGTCATCTTGGCCAAGCTTTCCATACTTCCTGTGCAGAGAGGCTACTGGGGGGACAAGATTGGCAAGCCACACACTTTTCCATGCAAGGTGACCAGCCGCTGTGGCTCTGTTTTTGTGCATCTCACCCCTGCCCCCAGAGGCATTGGTATTGTCTCTGGTCCTGTACCCAAGAAGCTAATGATAATGGCTGGAATTGATGACTGCTACACATCAGCCAGGGGCTGTACTGCCACCCTGGGCAACTTTGCCAAGGCCACCTTTGACGCCATCTCCAAGACCTACAGGTGCCTGACCCCCGACCTCTGGAAAGAGACTGTGTTCACCAAGTCTCCCTATCAGGAACTCACTGATCATCTTGTGGAAACCCACATAAGAGTCTCTGTTCAGAGGACCCAGGCTCCTGCTATGGCTACCACATCAGGGTTTTTATACAAGAAAAATAAAGTGAATTAACTCTGTTAAAAATAAATAAATAAAAATAAAACCTAAAATCTCTTTCAAAAATTCAGTCTCTCACCGGGCGGTGGTGGCACACGCCTTTAATCCCAGCACTCGGGAGGCAGAGGCAGGCAGATCGCTGTGAGTTCGAGGCCAGCCTGGTCTACAAAGTGAGTCCAGGACAGCCAAGGCTAACACAGAGAAATCCTGTCTTGAAAAATAAAAAATAAAATAAAAATCCAGTCTCTCAACTATGGACTCCTGTAAAAATACAAAATAAAAAAATAAAAAAAGTTAAGCACTTCCTTATTTCACAATCAAATGAAATAAAACAAACTACAACAGTGTAAATAACTCAATGATCAAAATCTGGGATTCACTCATGATCCTCTGTGCCTCCCCAATGGGGCTTGGGTCAGTTCTCTGGTTCTGCCGTCCGCAGCACACATGGCTTCTTGTCATGGCTCTGGCTCTGTCTACTCCAATGCTACTACTGTTGCTCGTGGTTGTCCCATGAGACCGGCATCTCCAAAATACTGTAGGAAGAGGGAGGGGCTGTTCAGCTGCAACCAGGCTGTACTTTCAACAGTAGCATCTTCCAGGCTCTCTTCATGGTGCCAAGCCTCAACTTCTCTGCATGGCCCCTTAGTCCTGAGCCTCCATCTGCTACCGCAGCTGAACGTTCACCAGCGGCCTTCCCTGGCCTTCCACAGGGCCGAGCTTCAGCTGCTTTCTATGACCCCTTTGTGCCTTCAAAACCAGTACCACCTGGTGACTCTTACATGGTACCAAGTCCAGCTGCCGCCAGTGCACAGCCTGCCTGTGGCTGCCTCTGTGGCTGAGTGTGGTGCTGACTCTGAGAGGAAACCCTTCCCAGAAAATTTCACCTCAGTGATGTTGCTCTCTCTTCTTAATCACCGCTAGCTTCTTATCTCCAGCTGTTCATCATCAATTGTCCCAGTAAAGCAACGGTTTTAGTTCAGTGGTTCCTGATCTAGTCTCTTGTTAATCACAGCTGATTCTTTGGCCCTGGTTCAACCAGAAACATTCTCTCAGTTAAAAATAGAAAACAGCCCTTAGAGAGTCTTTTTTTTTTCTTTTATATTTTTATTTTTGTTTTGTTTTGTTTTGTTTTTCGAGACAGTGTTTCTCTGTGTAGCCTTGACTGTCCTGGACTCACTTTGTAAACAAGGCTGGCCTCAAACTCACAAAAATATGCCTGCCTCTGCCTCCCAAGTACTGGGATTAAGGGCGTGTGCCAGGATTTCCTTAGAGAGTCTTTAACCAGCTCTCAAATCTCCTTATGGACCAGGGATGGTGGCACATGCCTTTAATCCCAGCACTCGGGAGGCAGAGGCAGGCGGATCGCTGTGAGTTCAAGGCCAGCCTGGCCTACAAAGGAAATTCAGGACAGCCAAGGCTAACACAGAGAGACCCTGTCTCAGGGGGAAAAAAATCTCCTTATGGGACTTCACAAGCCAGGCCTTCATCATCTGCATTGTCTCAACATTTCAATCCTCCATGCTCCCACAGAAACCTCACCAAGCTTTGAACAGTCAGTGGCTTTTCTAGCCCAAAATTTCAAAGACCTTCCAAAATCCTCCCCAAATATAGGCAGGCCTGTCTTAGCAATGCCCCGGTTCCTGGTACCAACTTGTCTTAGTTAGGATTACTATTGTTGTGATGAAACACTATGACCAAAGCATCTTGGGGAGGAAAGGGTTATATTGCTCGCACTTCTATATAACAGTTCATCACTGAAGGAAGTCAGGACAGGAACTCAAGCAGGGCTGGAACCTGGAGGCAGGAGCTGATGCAGAGACCATGGAGGGCTGCTGCTTACTGGCTTGCTCCTCATGGATTTCTCAGCCTGCTTTTTATAGAACCCAGGACCAGCCCAGGGTGCTACTACCCACCATGACCGGAGCCCTCCCACACCAACCACTAATTAAGAAAACACTCTACAGACTTGACTATAGCAAGATCTTATGGAAGCATTTTCTCAATGAAGCTACCTCCTCTCTGATGACTCCAACTTGTGTCAAGTTGACATACAACTAGCCAGCACATGCCCTTAGAGGGTTCTTAGTATATTCCAGATCCATAGAAAATGAGCCATAGGTCCCTGTTAGTGTCAATCAAGAAAACACAGTCTCCTCTTTCTGTCTCCTCTGTTCTCTCTCTCTCTCTCTCTCTCTCTCTCTCTCTCTCTCTCTCTCTCTCTCTCTCTCTCAGCAGCTAAGAGCCACTCCCAGTAAACTTGCTTTTATATAAGAAAGAAAGAAAGAAAGAAAGGCAGGAAGGAAGGAAGGAAACACAGTCTCTCACAGGCTACTAAGACCTATATCCAACATTTGGCTGGGATGTTTGGTTTCAATTAGGAAGAGGGCGGCATACCTAATAAAACAGTGTGTACAGAGAAAACAAACAGCGGTGTGGAAAATGAACCACAAACCAGCAACGTCAATGATAACTTGATGCCTGATATTCACCAAGCTGTCCATGCCACTCCTGGGCCATTGACTAAACTCTGGAAGTTATATAATCCTATTACTAAAGTGCTGTAAGAGTGATGCTCAGAGCAGGGCTTTCCCTTAGGCACTGAAGCCACTTATCCTTTGGCTTCCTTTCTGCTTTCACATCTCTTGTATTTCCCATGCATCTGTGACGCCTGGGCAGTTATAAAGCCCAGAGCAGACCATTCCATTGAGGGAGTTGATTTATGTGTCTGTGTCTCTCCTGCTGTGTCTCTCTCCTTAGGCAACTCTACTTCCTACAGACACCATCCTACAGAAATCATCCCTGTACGTTCTGGACCATGAAAGTACAAGTATGTCCTGTAAAGTAAAAGTTCTTCATTATTGTGATTATAGTAAACCTGAGTTCCACGCCCAGGACTCATGTAAAGCAATGGATTCCATCTCACACTTCTGTAATGGCCGCAATTCCCTCGGTGAGATGCAAAGATGGAGACAGAGAAGCAGCCAGGAGCTTAAGGACCAGTCAGGTTGAAGCACAGAGTACATCAGCAAAAAGCAACAAGACCCTGGTTCAGAGCAGAGGAGGGAGAACCAGCCCTCCGAAGTTTGCCTTGACCTCCACACCCATGCAGAGGCATGCAAGCACTCAAATGCACACACACACACACACACACACACACACGCACACGCACACGCACACGCACACGCACACGCACGCTCACACACACAACTAATTAGTAATAGTTAGCCAAAGGTTCCAAGGCTACATGTGCTTCAAAAAAATAAAAATGAATGAAAAATCTTCCTTAACAAATGGCATCTAACTACAGTTAATGAACTTCCCAAGTAGCATTGGGTGACAGTGGAATTAAAAGACAATTCATAAAAAGAAAGACTCCCGAGACAAAAAACAGTGTCACAGCTCAAAGCATTGGTAAGTTACTTAAACATGGAAAAAAAAAAACACACACACACAAAAAAATAAAATAAAATAAAATAAAATAAAAATAAAAATAAAAAGCTCAACTGACAAAGTTGAAACAGTAAAACCTGAATCAACCTCCAGTCAGAATTCTACCTTAATAAAGATAAGACTTTTCATGATCTGCATAACATTGATTATTAGCTGTAAAGAAAACTTGGCTTGTCTAATCAAGCAAAGAACAATTTAATTCACAATTTCCTGTTTGCTCAAATCTCATTTAAAACTTTTGCAACCATGAATTAAGCTTGAAAATTTTTTATGTGCCTGTTTAATTTTATGCTTGGTATGAAGCCGTCTGTAACTTTCACAGGATATTAAACACAATCGTTATGGCAGTCCTGCGCTGGTCAGAGCCGCTCTGGGTTAGTGGAACCTGGGCTGATTTTGATAGAATTTGTCATTTAGCCTTAATACTCAGAGACCCCCAAGGCTCAAAATACAAATGCAAGCCCCAAGGGTCAAAAAAGAAGCTGAGTTATCTGAGACGCCGTAGCTGCCAGCTGGCTATGCTAAGAGTCAGACTAAACTAGCCAGGATGAAGCGTTGTCTGTAAGGAACACCTGACTTGCTGTCCAGATTCCCAAGAGACGGCTTTGAGGCAGCAGCCTAGACAGGTAGTGCCACCTACTGGTCAGATGAGGTTAAAACAACCATACAAAAACAAGTTTGCCCCACCTGTTCCTTGTAATGAGTATTGGCTCACCTGCATGAGTCTATCTGGAAGACACAGTTAATTCACTTTTTTCCCCCTGGTTTTTGGAGACAGGGTTTCTCTGTGTAGTGTTGACTATCATGGACTCGCTTTGTACACCAGGCTGACCTCAAACTCACAGCGATCCACCTGCCTCTGCCTCCCGTGCTGGGATTAAAGGCGTGTGCCACCACCGCCCGGCTCATTTTAATTCTTTATTATTTTATGTGTCTGGATGTTTTGCCTGCGTGTTCATCTGTACACCACGTGTGTGCCTGGTGCCCACTCAGGCCAGAAGGAGGCATCAGATCCCATACAACTGGACTTACATAGGGTCGTGATCCACCGTGTGGGTGCTGGGAACGAAAGCCAGGCAATCTGGAAAAGCTCTTAACCACTGAACCGTCTCTCCAGCCCTGGGTTAATTCACTTTGAAAGACTAGCAAGTTGAGCCGGCGCTGTCTATGACATGAACTCTTGCCTTCTTTCGATCACTTTGCCCTAATGGCTGCCTTGCCTGGCCTCAGGGGTCGGGAGGAGTTTAGTCCTGACGATTTGCTGGAGTAGGTTGGGGGGGGGGGGGAACTGCCTTTTCTGAGGACAAGGGGAGGGGGAAGAGAGTGGGATGGAGGGACCACCGGGAGAGGAAGGAGGGAGCTATGACTGGGATGTAAAGTGAATATATAAATTAAAAATTAATTTTAGAAAAAGACTAATCCCAACTGCTCGGTGACGTTTAATCAGGAAATCTAAAGGAGTGATATGGTCATATTCCGTAGAAGTTGAGAAGGACTAGTTAAAAGCCAGTGACTCCATCCCAGTTTCCCACCCTCCTACCCCAGAACCACCACCGTGCACCTCAGTAAAGCGGGATCCATTAAGTGCTTCTCCTGACAGGCTGAATATGCGATCATCTGAAGAACAATTCTCTCTTTCTCTCTCTCTCTCTCTCTCTCTCTCTCTCTCTCTCTCTCTCTCTCTCTCTCTGTCAGTACAGTTACAGGTAGTTTTATTTGAGGTTTAATAGTAAAGACAGCCTTTCAAATATTCCTCACTTGTTAACTGCAAAAGGCAAAATACCTTGTTCATTAAGTCAAAAAGAATCAAAGTACTCACAGCTGGAGTCAAATCAATTAAGCCATGAAATGACTTTAACCAAAAAGGGCTTTGTACGATGTGTTAGGCCAGCCCTCACTCTCCAAGAAACGGCCCTGACCTTTGTTTTCTTAATATTTTTCTGTCACTCTAGGAAGAACTTGTTACAGCAATGACGACACTGTTGAATGCCAATTCCAGGCTTAACTATGCCTGAGCTCAGTTTTCTTAACCTAAAGAAACAAGTATGGCTTACACTCTAAAGCCAATCGCCCAGCCACCAAAATCTCCTTGTGGTTAGCCTGGCCTCTCCAGGGCAGCTCCGTAAGTGAGAGCAGTTAGCGAGGTCTACAGCCTTGCTGCGGGGCTCCCAGTCCCTACACAGGTTTCCCTGGTTGGATGACTTAAACACTCTACATTGTTTCTGTAAACTATTAACAGAATTAGCTTTGCAGAGAGCTGACGGCTTAATTCAAAACTGGCTTCAAATCCTGAATTTGTCACTAGCCACATATGTGCCCTTGAGCACTTAATTCCTCCACCTATTTTTTCTTTTTCTTTTTTCTTTTTAATTTAAAATGGGATAAACATTACTCAAGTAGTTGCTGAGATCATTCGAGGTGACTAACTAGCAAACAAATACTGGTTGACATTCTCATTATCTTAGGGATTTACTGCTGTGAAGAGAAACTATGACCACCAGGCTGGCCTCAAACTCACAGGGATCTGCCTGCCTCTGCCTCTGCCTCTGCCTCTGCCTCTGCCTCTGCCTCTGCCTCTGCCTCTGCCTCTTCCTCAGCCTCTCAAGTGCTGGGATTAAAGGCGTGCATGGCTGCTGCCTGAAGGCAGACATGGTGCTACCAAGAGAGTTGAGAGTTATACATCTTGACCCACAGGCAGCCGGGGAAACACTGAGCCACACTGGACATAGCTAGGGCAAATAAAACCTCAAAACCAGGTGGTGGTGTCACACACCTTTAATCCCAGCACTTGGGAGGCAGAGGCAGGCGGATCACTGTGAGCTCGAGGCCAGCCTGGTCTACAAAGTGAATCCAGAACAGCCAAGGCTATGCAGAGAAACCCTGTCTCAAAAAAAAACAAAAACAAAAACCTCAAAGTCTATGCCCAGAGTGGCACACCTCCTCCAGCAAGGCTACACCTCCTAATACTGTCACTCTCTATGAGCCAAGCATTTTAAAAAATGAATCTATGGGAGCCATATCTATTCGAAACACCACACTCACTAATAGATAGGATGATTTTAGGTTTGCAGTTTTGTGTTAGGCTGCATTCACAGGCTATCCTTGGATGCATACAGCCCATGGACTATAGGTTAGACACAACTGCTAGTAAGAAAAAGAAAAAGAAAAAAACCAGCAGTATGTATTTTTTTAAAAGGCCTAAATAATTGTTATATTCCTGTCATTTATTCAAGTGACATTAAAAAAATCTAACACTATTAAAACTGCAACTTTTTAGATTCATTATGTTATGTGCATGGGTACTCTCTCTGCATGTATGTAAGTACAACATGTGTGTGTCTGGTATCCCCAGAAGCCAGAAGAGGGTTTCAGATTCCCTGGAACTGAAGTCACAGAGGGTGGTGAGCCACCAGATAGATGCTGAGAACCGAACCCGGGTCCTCTGCAGCAGCAGCGAGTGCTCTTAACTGCTGAGCTAACTGACTTTCGAGCCCCAACTCCAAACCTTTTGATAACGAGAACACCCACCCATCATTGTCTTTCATGGAAAGGTGTCTATTTTAAGAAAGTGCTTTAAACACAAGAGCACGCCTGTGTTAAATACAACTTTATATTCCTCACACTGGGTAGACGGGTATCAGAGTAATTGCTAGTTCCCAATATGTGGTTATAAAATGATTCTAAATATGTGATGTTATGAAATAGCACCATTACCTGGAGTTTGTATTTAACAGCATACTCATTGGTGTAACAAGTTCTTCCTAGAATGACTTAAGGAAATATTAAGAAAACAAAGGTTGGGACCATTTCTTGGAAAAAAAGGACTGGCCTTACAAATCTTACAAAGCCTTTCTGGTTAAAATCACTTCATGGTTTAATTGATTTGATTTCAGATTAATCTAATTATGCACTAAATAACCTATGCAATTTTTTATAGATAAATAAGTCTAAGACCAGATTTTAAAGTATTTTATTTTTATTCTAAAATGCCTTCCCAATAAAGCAGAATATTTTATCTGACTCTGTTTGATACTAATGTGTGACACACGTTATTAAATAGTCATATTTACTCAAAATTATTTTTAGAATTTTTTTTTTTTTTTTAGTTTCTCCTCTTTGTTACTGCTTGAAAACTCTCATGGCCATATCTGCTTCTTCCAGAACTTACCATTCCATGTGAAATGACTCATTGCTTAGAACTGTTTCCTGGTAGCGGTGTTATTTTGTAACCTCACAAATCTAGAATCATTTTATAACCACATATTAGGAACTAGGAATGACTCTGATCCCCTCCACCCAGTGTCAGGAACATAAAAATGCACTTAACACCGGTGTGCTCTGTCCCACCCTTCTGCTCACTAGCATCTTGGGTGAAACTTACTCTCCTGGCCTGGTTACCTCCACCAGAGCAACAGCGAGGAGTCTGTTGTTAGTGGTGCTTTCTCAGACATCTCAGAGGCAGGGCTGTCCGTCTATAGTCCCTGTTCTGTGTTTGTGGTGAATACTCATATTCTATTTAGAAGATCTACTGTGTTGAAAACCCCTCTGTACAGAAGTTCATGTGGCTACCCCCTATAACGGATAGGACCAGCACCAGCACCACAGGGTACCAGGCTTGGTAAAGAATTAGCAACACTACTGACTTGGCAAGGACACAGAAATGCCCACTTACTGATGTTAGAGAGGGACGTATTGGAAAGTATACATCCTCAAGGAAAATATGATATCTATTTTTAGCTAACAGTAAGCTGCATTATTTAGCAATTCGATAAGTGGATGCTTTTATAAATGAACTTCTGAAGACTTTAACTTTTTTTTTTTTTTTTTTTTTTTTGAGACAAGGTCTCACTATGGCACTCTGGCTGACCTAGACCAGGCTGGCCCCTCCAATCATCAGTATGTGTGCATCAGATCAGGACCCAGCTCAGACCTCCACTGTATTCCCTGCTACATATTGTGTGTCCTTACTGGGACACCCTGGGAGATGGCTCAGTGGCTAAACTGCTTGCTATGTAAGCGTAGGGACCCCAGTTCTAATCCCCAGCTCCTGTGAAAAATCAGATGTAATATGTGTTGGCAATCCCAGTGCTGGAGCGGCGCTCCCTGGAGCTCCCCAGCCAGCCTAACAAAATCAACGGGTGCCAGGCTCGGTTAGAAACCCTGTCTCAAAAAAACTGAGCTGAAGAGCAATTGAGGAGGACACTGCTGCTAACCTCTGGCCTCCACATGAGCATGTACTGACACATGCACGTGCATGCCCATGCATGCACTACACAAGAGGAATTGAAAAGCATTCAAAAACATTGAGTAATGGTAATGATTATTTGTTGTTGATTTTTTTCCCAAAAGATGATCTGTCTCATACAGCAGGAAAAAGTCTCCACATGTGCATGGCTGCTCTAAATAATTCTGCACTGTACATTGCCAAAAGGTGAAAAGGGCACAAACATTTATCTGCAGGTGTGGAGACAAAATGGCATGAGGAGCTGATCTTATTATCAGTCTCCCAGTGGAGGTGAGAGATGAGAACATTTATTTTCTTTTCTAATAATTTATTTATTTTTATTTTATGTGCATTGATGTCTTTGCCTGCATGTATGTCTCTGTGAGAGTGTCAGATCTTAGAGTTACAGACAGCATAAACTGCCACGTGGGTGCTGGGATTTGAACCCAGGTCTTTTGGAAGAGCAGTCAGTGCTTATAACTGCTGAGCCATCTCTCCAGCCCCGAGAACATTTCAAAGAGAATGCTTAGTGTATAGCGCACGTGGTAACAACAGTGGCCTTCAAATTCTAACAGATCAAGGTTGTTCATGGATATTGGTGCCTTGCACACCCAAGTTCCACAAAGATCACCATGAGAGTGATGCCCTGGAAGACACAGGGATGCAGCACCGAGTTCTGGTCTTCCTGCAGGCCTCCA
>OU015753.1:102765144-102778968 GCA_907169655.1 Acomys percivali
CTCCCTCCCTCCCTCCCTCCCTCTCTCCCTCCCTCCTCTTGCTCTTTTACAAATGAACACCACGCTTCTGGAGCTGCGGCACACCGCATCTACATTTCATTTCTAAACGTATCCTGTTCAAGTTAATATAAGAAAAGGAAGATGTCATGAGGTAAACCAGACTCTGATCCGAAGGCATCTGGAGAGATGGCTCAGCACTTGAGAACACCGGCTGCTCTTGCAGACGACCCAGGTTTAGTTCCCAGCACCCACATGGGAGCTCACAACTGTCTGTACCTCCAGCTGGAAAGTTACAGTTAAAGACACCCTCTTCTGCATCTTTAAGCACTGCACACACGACATACGCGTACAGACAAGCACATATATGTTACAATGAGTAAACAATGTTTAAAAGATATTGAAGAAAAATATCCACAAAGCTGTTGTAGTCAAGTATTTTATATGGAAAGTGAATCAACAGGGAATAAAACTGCCTATATAAAACTACTCCTTTAAAAATCTAAAAGCTTTTGAACAACTATTAGAATGTATCATACTTTAACTAATTTATCTTAAGCATACTACATAAGAAACTATATTAAGCATTTTCCATAAATCAAAATTACATTTCAAAGACCACATCTCACACACATGAAGGTACAGCAGAGCTCATAAGGTATGTAAGAGTCTTGGGAAGGCTGCCTTTGAGAAGCTCTGGTCATTTCCGCAGGAAGCTCGTCCACACCATCATCGTCCTTGCTTCACATCGTTAATGGCACCCCACACGTCAAACATGAACTCGTCAGGGAAGGCAAAGTCTCCCAGAGTCTCGTCGAGGGTCACAGCAAATTCATCTGGGTTGCTCTTGTCTTTTCCAGCTTCAAACATGGTTGTAGCTGTCAATGATAAGTATTAAAAATTAATTATCCATGAGTTAGCATTAGAGGACTGATAAAAATGGTACCAGGGCAATGCCTCGCCCCAAAGTGACGCACACTTTCACTTAGGGTGTGTGTGTGTGTGTGTGTCTATGGGGCAGGTTTCAGTGCTGTCCGATGTATCAGGTATGAGCACGTCAGCACTGCCTTGTCCTAACCTGAGAGCCCATCACTGGGGAGTCTGTCGTTCGCTTTGGGTTGTTTTGGTTTTCCTGTGTGGTGTGGACTGTAGGCATGTGCGTATAGAGGCCAGGACACAACCTCAAATGTCATCCCTGAAATGTCATCCACTTTCACTGGCCTGGCACTGGCCAGTTAGGCTATACTGGCTGTCTGGCCAGCTCCAGGAATCCTCCTGTCTCTACCTCCCCAGCACTAAGTTTTAAAGCATACACACCTTGTAGGTCTCTAGGACCCTCTGGATCCTTCTACTTTGCTATTCTCCCATGATTCTCTCATCTAGAGTCCCACTAGGATGTCCTCCCCTCTGTCCCAGTTTCCTGGTTAGTGAAGACTTTCATGGGACATGCCCCTTGGGCTAGTATGCAGATATAAGTGAGTATATACCATTTGAGTCTTTCTGCTTCTGGGTGAACTCACTCATTATGATCATTTCTAGTTCAATCCATTTGTCCACAAATTTCGGGAATTCCTTGTTTTTAATAGCTGAGTAGTATTCCACAGTGTGTATGTACCACAGAGGGGAGTAAGGGGAAAATGGGAGGGAGGGAGGAATGGGAGGATACAAGAGAGGGGATAACCATAGAGATGTAATATGAATAAATTAATAAAATAAAATTTAAAAAATAATAAAAATAAATAAATAAAGCATACACACCACATCTAGGACTTTTACATGGGCTCTGTGGGTCCAACTTGTACTTCCACAAAAAAGTACTTTACTGAGTTCTCTCTGCAGCCCTCTGGCATTCCGATGGGTAGAGACATACCTTAAGAAAACCCCATGGCTAACCTGACTAGGAAAGTTAGTGCAGGCACCAGCTTCTCATCTCCCACAGCCACTAACACGCTCTGGCCCTCCCATCCCCAGCCCCACTCCCAGATAGGTGGCGTACACTCTTTCCTCACCCAAGGGGTAGTTTACAGCTTGCTGCATGGCAGTTTGAGTTCTGTAGCGTCTTTCTCGAGCACCTTCTGGCATATGATAGAAAATTACTACCATACGGTCTGTCTTCCATGGGAAGGTACTTAAGCCCCGTGTTATGTCCAGAAGTACAGATTCCCACAGGGCTTTCTCCAGGAGCTAGAAGCCCATGGAGTCCACCTACATTTTTGCTCCAGCCCGTTATTAGCACAAACAACCAGAAAGAGAATTAAAAAAAAAAAAAAAAAAAAAAAAGTGCAGCTAAGTGCTGACCTCTTGTGGCCACTGTAAGAATATTTTTACACTCCACTCCTACCACCGCAAAATTTTGAACAACATACAGTTTCCATTGTATTTGTAAATATTTAAACAAGTTTTAAGTATAAAAATTAACCTATTATTTAAATATTTATTATATGTGTATATGAATATGAAGGCATATGTGTGTGTGCATGGGCTTATGTGGAGTGTGTGTGTATGCATGTGCTTATGTAGGGTGTGTGCGTGTGTGTGTGTGTCTGTGTGTGTGTGTGTCTGTGTCTGTGTACATGTGGTTATATGGGGGGTGTCACTGGGATCCCAGCTCAGGGTCTCACGTATGCCACATAGATGCTCTACCTATGAGCTTCACCCTCAGCCCTACAACATTTGGGGGGCGGGGCACTGGAGACAGGGTCTCTCTGTGTAACAACTCTGGCTGTCCTGGACTCACTCTCTAGACCAGGCAGGCCTCAAACTCACATAAATCCTCTTGCCTCTGCCTCCTGAGTGGTAGGATTAAAGGCGTGCATCACCACACCCAGCTACAACACATGTTTTAAAAATATTGTATCTATTATTTTCATGTGTGGGGGTGTCTTGCCTGCATGTATGTCTGTGTGTCCTGTATATGCAGTGCCTGTGGAGGCCGGAAGAGGGCATCCCCTGGGACTGGATGTTACAGATATTTTTGTGATGCCATATAGGCCAGGTTCTCTGAAAGAGCAGCCAGTGCTCTTAACTGATGAGCCATCTCTCCAGCCCCTGCACTGTACTTTTAAATAAAAATGTACTCCAGATTCCACTGATCTCAACTTAGAAGGAGCTCTTCAAGTGTGGGCTGTTTCACCGAGCAATGCAAGGAATGCAAGGAGAAATGCATGCCTCACTATGAAACACCATTAGCATATACCTTTCTAACCAACATCTATAAAAGGAATTGTGGGGTGGGGTGGGGTGAGGGAGGTGAGAGTGACTTAGAAACTATTATTTGAATTGCTGTCCTACATGTTTCTAGGCTTTTTAATAGAATAAATGTGAGGGGTTTTTTTGTGTTTTGTTTTTTTTTTGGTTTTGGTTTTTCAAGACAAGGTTTCTCTGTGTAGCTTTGGCTGTCCTAGACTCACTTTGTAGACCAGGCTGGCCTCAAACTCACAGAGATCCACCTGCCTCAGCCTCCCGAGTGCTGGGAAAGACTGACTTCTTACTTCATGCATTTGCTTCTATGTGTCCTGTGTGAAGCCTCTGATCATCTTTATAAGTGGATCGTTTATCTGACATTGTATCCATTTTAGTTAGTATCTTTGAATTCAGTTGTTGAGGGTTTATGGTCTTTTGCCTCTCTGTGGAGTCCCATTGCCTCCCTGTTTCTTGTGTTTCCGCGTTGAGAGGTGTGCATCTGTTGGCTAGATAGCGCATCTGTTTCAGCTGGCTTAGTGAGCAGCCTGATCCCAAGGTCCCGTCCCAAGAACCTCTCAGACGAGAAAACAAACTACTGAAACATCGACAACAGCAAACCAAACAAGACACAGCAGTGCACTTAGACTAAAACCTAGTGGTAAAATGCCAATTACCATAGAAGTGAAAAGGACAGAGGAGACCGTGAGGTGCGGTTTAAATTATTCAAGGTTAGGAGAGAGACAAAAGTTAGGAAATAAAAGGGAGGAGGGGAGGGAGAAGCCAGAAGAAGTCCGAGGTTCAGGAGACGAAGAACGAATGTGGATGTGAAGGGAAAGGTTGAAAGAAAAACTTTTATAACAGAAAGAAAAAGTCAAAAGGAGACCACCCAAGAGTGAAAATTACGTAAACAAGATCATAGAAATAAGGTGAACCTAAAAGCTTTCAGAAATAAGATAAAGTAACAATATATTGAAATCATAATAATAGGAAAAGTAGGAGACTAGGGTAGAAAACAGACAGCGTGTTAGAGTGGCTTCTGGGTCCTTTAAGGCCTGCCGGTGGTGGCGCACGCCTAAATCCCAGCACTCGGGAGGCAGAGGCAGATGGATCACTGTGAGTTCGAGGCCAGCCTGGTCTACAGAGTGAGTCCAGGACAGCCAGGGCTACACAGAGGAACTCTGTCTCGATAAACCAATTTTAAAAAACAGTAATTAAAGACCGGGGTGGTCAGGTGTGTGTGGGGCCCGGGGAGCTGAACTGGCAGACCCTTGCCTTTCTTACCGCCTATGCCACTTCTGTGCCTGTGTGGGTCACATGTCAGCTGTCCCCCTAACTGCCTTCCCTTCCATGGCTTCCCTGCATATGACGGGCTTCTGCTACCTACACTTATCTTTGCATTCTGTGGGGTTAGGCAGGGTCTCCCGTGCTCCCCAAACCTCTTAGTCACCCATGGGGTGACTAATGCTCCAACTGAGGGAGTGTCTCCCAAGTGTGTCAGGAGCGAGAAGAGGGGGCACAACTCTGACATCTGTGTGGGCAGACCTGTCTCTGAACTTCTAAAACACCCCTAAAGCCCTAAACACCCTGACGGGAGCTGAGGCAGCAGGTGCCAAGTGTCTCACTCAGTCCCTGGGGGCAACAACAGGTGGCTGAGGGGTGATCAGTGTTCCGGTACTGGGTTCGGGGCTGTGAGCCTCAGAAGCCGTTCTGTGATAACGAGGCCAGCTGGCAGACACGGAGGGCGAGACCGTCCACTCCACTGCCGCCCTCCCAGTCTGTGTGTCTGACTACCTCCTCTGCTGTGTGCCATACTGTGGGTGTAGCGGGTTGACTTCAGGCTCCCTGACTGTTACTGCTTTCAGTGGCCTGATGCGGAAGCCTGGGAGAAATCAGGCCATGCCTTGCTGCAGCCAGCCCCTTAGAACCAAGACCAGGTGCCTGCTGACACCGATAGAGTCCTCCAGTATGGAGGAAGGAGTGACAAGCCCACCCACCCTCTGTAACTGTGAGAGAAAGTCTATGGTCCCCACTAGCGCCTGTCTCCATGACAGGAATTATGCAGGCTAGGCCAGGTTAAGTCATATGGTGTGGGACTCCCCATCACAGCCGAGAAGCCATGAGTCTCTCTCTGTCTGTCTGTCTCTGTCTCTGGCCCTGTGTGTGTTTCTCTTTTTCACTACACACACACACACACATACATGCACATACACACACACAAACACACACACACACATACATACGCATACACACACACACACACACACACACACACACACACACACACACACACCCTTTACTCTGAGAATAGCAAGGCTCTTTCCTGCAGTCCCAGGAAACGCACTTCCGAGTGGCTGTCTCTCCTGACAGCTCCTCTCTGGGCCTGAAGGCCTTCTGTTCTCCTTTCTCTCCTAATCAAACATTCACTGACGGGTAATTCTGCATCCTCTCCTTTCTGCTGAACCTGCCATTTTCATGTTTATTTTTTATAATTTTTTTTCTAGACAGGGTTTCCCTGTTTTAGCCTTCCAGCCATCCAGAGTTCTTTTGTTGTATGTATGAGTGTTTTCACTGCACATATGTAGATGCACCATGTGTGTGCAGTGCCCATGGAGGCCAGAAGAGGGCATCGGAGGCCCTGGAGCTGGAGCTACAGTGGTTGTGCATTGCCGCGTGAGTGCTGGGAGGGGAACACAGGCATCCTCAGGAGCAGCACACCTCTACAGGACCCAGAGCGATCGATCCATTTTTGAACACAAGATCTATCTCTGGTTTTTTGTTTTTTTGTTTTTTTAGCTATAAAAACCATACATTTCTCTTATTATTTCCTCCTTAAATACAGTTGGAATTAGGGTTCTTTGCTTTGGTTTTGTTTTGCAGTACTTGCAAGTAGCAGAGTTTTAGCTGACAAGTCAAGACCTTGACACATTGATAATAGAATAAGAAATAACCTAGGAAACATCCAGAAATCCCAGTGTCAAGCCAACTTGTTCAGTTCTGTATCTTTTTCTTCCTATTCCAGGAATCCTATTAAATGATGCACAACTTTAATATCATAGTGCACAACTTAGGCAATAATGCCAATGCGGCATACCAGATAAGAGAGCGACTCACGTGCATCACATATCTATATATTCTCATGTATATTTTAATAAACACAACATGGCGATGATGGTGTTACTATTCAGTGTCTAGGTTAAAAATGAACTAAAATTTTTTTATTTGTTTTTGAGATAGGGTCTCTCTGTTATGTAGCTCTGACTGTTCTGGAACACATAATGTAGGCCAGGCAGGCCTTGACCTCACAAAGCTCCACCTGCCACTGTCTCCCGAGTGTTGGAATTGAAGACACAGACCACCACACTCAGTCTAGCTAAAATGTTAAAAGGTGACTTAGCACAAATACCTCACAACAAGTAACTGGGTAAATCATTATTATTCTTTCTTGTTTTTTATGTTCTTTGTACTCTGCAAATCCTCTTCCTCTTGAAGAGCATAATTGTGTGTCATTTGTGAACAGCACAGTTGTCATGGCAGTCTGGTCTCACCTAAGTCAACATCTCGAATTCCCATGTACAGCTCAAGGAGGTCATCAACCTTTTCAATTGCCTTTGCTTTGGCTTCAGAGGGCTGTGAAAAAAAAGAAAGACAAGATATTGCATTTACATAATTAAATTTCTTGATGGTCAGGGCACACACAGCAGGAAATAGCTGGTCCATTAGCTGACTTTGGTGGATATATCTGGAATATACATTATAACCTTACAGCTAAATATAAATCAATACAGTAAATACTTAGCTACAGTGTCAGCATTAAATATTATGGATTTAAAGAATCTGGAACTCATTGGCACACGAGACAACTTCCTGAACAGAACACCAACAGCCTAGGCCTTAAGGTCAGCAATTAATAAATGGGACCTCATGAGGCTGAGAAGCTTCTATAAGGCAGAAGACACTGTCAACAGAACAAAGCGACCACCTACAGACTGGGAAAAGACCTTTACCAACCCTACATCTGACAAAGGGCTAAAATCCAAAATACATAAAGAACTCAAGAAATTAAACACCACCAAACCAAATAACCCACCGGCCATGGTAGCGCACGCCTTTAGTCCCAGCACTCGGGAGGCAGAGGCTGGCGGACCGATGTGAGTTCAAGGCCAGCCTGGTCTACAAAGGGAATCCAAGCTAGCCAAGATAACACAGAGAGACCCTGTCTTGAAAAACAAAAACAAAAACAAACAAACAAACAAACCAAATAACCCAATTAAGAAATGGGACTCAGAACTAAACAGAGAATTCTCAACAGAGGAATATTGAGTGGTTGAGAAACACTTAAAGAAATGTTCAACATCCTTAGTCATCAGAGAAATACAAATCAAAATGACTCTGAGATTCCATCTTACACCTATCAGAATAGCTAAGATTAAAAACTCAAGTGACAGCACATGCTGATGAGGATGTGGAGATAGGGGAACACTCCTTCATTGCTGGTGGGGATGCAAACTTGTACAACCACTTTGGAAATCAATCTGGTGCTGTCTCAGAAAACTGGTAATAGGGCTACCTCAAGACCCAGCTATTCCACTCCTTGGAATATACCCAAAAGATGCACCACCACACAACAAAGACATATTTTCTCAACCATGTTCATAGTAGCCTTATTCATAATAGCCAGAATCTGGAAACAACCTAGATGTCCCTCAGTAGAAGAATGGATAAAGAAACTTTGGTACATTTACACTCTGGAATACTATTCAGCTATTAAAAACAAGGAAACCCTGAAATTTGCAGGCAATTGGATGGAACTAGAAATGATCATCCTGAGTGAGTTAACCCACACCCAGAAAGATACACATGGCACATACTCACTTATAATTGGACACTAGCCCAAAAGGGATGTCCCCTGAAAGTCTTCACTTAGCCAGAGATTGGGATAGATACTGGGACTTCCTATTGGGACTCTAGGTGAGAGAGGTAAGGAAGAATGGGGAAATAGAAGCATCTAAAGGGTCCTAGAAACCTACAAGAAGACCATTAAGTCTGGTGGATTTGGACCCGGGAGGGTCAGCTCAAACTACTGTACCAACCAAGGACAATGCACGCAGTAAACCTAGAACCCCTAACCAGATCTACCCAATGGACAGCACATTCTCCACAATTGTGTGGAGAGCAGGGACTGACTCTGACATGAACTCTGGTGCCCTCTATTTGACCATTTCCCCTTGGTGGGGAGACCTGGTGACACTCAGAGGAAGAGTAATCAGGCTACCATAAAGAGACCTGATAGGCTGTGATCTTATAGTGGGGGACAAGGTCCCCTTCTGTCACAGACCTGGAGGAGGGGGGAATAGAATGAAAGAGGGAAGGAGGGGAAACAGGAAGATAAAACTGAGCGGATAGGCCGGGCATAGTGGCGCACGCCTTTAATCCCAGCACTTGGGAGGCAGAGGCAGGCAGATTTTTGTGAGTTCAAGGACAGCCTGGTCTACAAAGAGAGTCCAGGACAGCCAAGGATACACAGAGAGAACCTGTCTTGAAAAAAAAAAGTGAGGGATAACAATTGAGATGTAATCTGAATAAATTACATAAATAAATTTTTTTTTAAATTCACCTACTTTGAAAAAAATATATTATGGATTTAAAATGAAGGAAAAGGAGGAGAAGAGACAGAGAAAGAGAAAGAAAGAAAGAAAGAAAGAAAGAAAGAAAGAAAGAAAGAAAGAAAGAAAGAAAGAAAGAACACAGTTCCCAAGTACTGAACTACTTGGGACCTACTACACCTACAAGGAAGAGATGTGATTAGACAGTAGTTGTAAAGGTCATAATAGGTACACAAGCCAGAAATCTTCAGAAGAGAGTGATGTAAGAATTGTGTTTCCAAGAATGGGGAGGTGTTAAGGAAAGAGACACTTCAAGTGGAAAGCCCATGTGAATGTGTAAAGTCTGATAGAAGCACATTTACTCTAAGAAGTCCCATGGCTAGCCAGGCAGTGGTGGGGCACGCCTTTAATCCCAGCAGGAGGCAGAGGCAGGCCTCTGTGAGTTCAAGGCCAGCCTGGTCTACAGAATGAGTTCCAGGACTAAAAACAGAGAAACTCTATCTTGAAAAACCAAATAAATAAATAAATTAAGGAGGAGGAGAAGGAGGAGGAGGAAGAGAAATCCCACCAGGCCTGGAGAATAGTCACATGACTATTAAGGGGCCTGTGCCACTAAAGGATCTCTCTCTCTCTCTCTCTCTCTCTCTCTCTCTCTCTCTCTCTCTCTCTCTCTCTCCCTCCCTCCCTCTCTCTCTCCCTCCCTCCCACCCTCCCCCCTCTTGCCATACATTCACATACACATGTGTACACCCCAATTTCCCTCTACATGTGCACATAACATACATATCCTCTCATGCAATTCACAGTCAAATATTACACACATGCACACAAGAGCTCATTCACATGTGTTTATGTATGTCAAGTGTGTGGACTGTGTGTATATGTATGGGTATATGAAGTATTGTGGATGTGTGTTTGAATGTGTGTGTGGTGCTATTGTGTGAATGTGTGTTTGAGTATAAGTGTGTGTGTATATGTTGTAGGTGAATGTGTGAGAGGGTGTGTATAGAGTACATGAGTTGGTGTGTTGGAGGTTGGTCTGGTTGCTGCCCAAATGAGCAGACTCACACCAAGATGTTTGTAACCTTGCCTAAATCCTTGTTCCTGTTTGACCAATAAAAAGCCATTACATCTAGGCAGAGCAAATGGGGTAGGCATGGCTAAGGTTCGAGGGCTTTTGAGAGGGAGACTGGAAGAGAAGGGAGGAGAGACTGGAGGAGGAGAGAAAGAAAAAAGGCCAGCACATGGGTTAGGTGAAGGGAGAAGCACATGGCCAGCGTGGATGGAGATTTGCCCCCGATGACGATAGTTGACAAGTATCTGGGACTATGGGTGGGAGGCAGCTCAATAGAAATTATCAGAAGCAGATGGCATAGGTTTGGGGGAGGGGATGGGATACCTGCCCCAATACAGGCGGTAGTTTAGTGGATTAATATCTGTCCTGCCCCAGGTTAACTAAGGCTATTTTAAAATATAACAGGTGTCTCTGCCTTCATTGATTGCTATTGGGTTAGAAAATACAGCCAGGTGTATTTAATCCCAGCACTCAGGAGGCAGAGACAGGTGACCCCTGTGAGTTTGAGACCAGCCTGGTCTATGAAACAAGTCCAGGACAGCCAAGGTTACACAAAGAACCCCTGTCTCAAAAAACTAAAAAAATAAAAAGAAAGAAAGAAAAAAGAAAATACCTCCATAAAATAATTGTAGGGTTAATATTAAACACGAGGCCCTACTTATAAATTAACCACAACATTGGTGTGTGTGTGTGTGTGTGTGTGTGTGTGTGTGTGTGTGTGTGTATGTCAGTGTATGTATGTGTGTGTGTCATTTGTTAGTGTTTCTATGTACATGTGTGATTGCATGTATGTGCATGTATGACTGCATGTGTTTGTATGTGGTTATGTATGTGGGTATCTAAAGTGTATGTGTGTGTAAATCTGTAAAAAAAAAGTGTTAGTGTGAATGTACTGCCTTGTGGGAATCAAACCCAAGGCTTATACACTGGAGGCAGGCATCCTGCCACCGAGTAGTACCCAAGCTACCTCACCAGTTCTTTATAGGAACTAAACTTCAGAAAAGTAAATGGTAAAACAGATTGTTCTTGTTTTGCTGCAGTGTTTTTTAATTGTCTGTAGGCTGTAGGCTACACCAAGTGTGGTGGTTTAAGTGAAAATGGTCCTCAGAGGCTCATACACTTGAATGTTTGGTCTGCACTTGGTGGAACTATGTGGGAAGGATTAGGAGGTGTGGCCTTGTTGGAAGAGGTGTGTCTCTGGAGATAAGCTTTGAAATTCCAGAAGCCCACACCATGCCTAGTTAGTGTGTGTGCTGGCCCCTCCCCTGCCCCCTGATGCTGGACCAGATGTGAGCTCTCAGCTACTTCTACAGTGCTGTGCATGCCTGCCTGCTGCCATGCTCCCCACCATGAAGGTCATAGACTCACCCTCTGCAACCACAAGTCAAATAAACTCTTCCTTCTATAAGTTGCCTTGGCCATGGCATCTCTTCACAGCAATAGAACAGTAACTAAAGCATCCGGTAATCAGATATTAACCTAATTCTACCTGGCCACAATGTGAGCTGTGGTGACAGGTGGCAGTGCTCCTCACACACTAATGTCACCATTGGCCATTGGCTTCTGGAGAAACTCTTGATTCATCGCCTCTTTCCAGCTACGTTGTGTTTGTTTGGTTCCTCGTCCTTTCCTTCAGGCAGAGGTTTCCTAATTTTCTTCCCTGCCGTTCTCTCTCAAATCCGTCCTGCTCAACAGCACACCCCCTTGAACGAGGGAGTTTCTAAAACACACAATTGATAGTGCTGCTGCCTCCACAATTTTTAAACAGATCCCCAATTAACCACGGGACCTTTCACACCCTCACCCCATCTCTTCCTCCAGCAGCATCACCACCCACGAGGTACTTCGAGCACCCACTCTCCCATCTCACAGGCAGCTTGCACTCTACCCAAACGCATGATGGTTTCATAATGCATCTCCCAATTGCACCAACTCTTGTCACTAGAGGGAACTACTTACTGATTTCTCGTACACCCTTGTCCCTGACAGCCCTGTCCCCTGGTCTCTTAATGCCTCTCTCTCTCTTTCTCCCTCCCTCCCCCGCCCTCTCTCTCTAAGGGAGAAAGGGGTCTTTATCCATTCTTGTAGCACCAGTGCCCAGACTGTGCCAGGCTCAGCAAACACAATGAGGAAAGAACAAGGCCTGGCTTGGAGCAGCACACCCTCAGCTTCCTGTGTTCCTGCCAGGTGAGAAAGGAGACTGTTTCAAACATTGTGCGTTCTTCAAATCCTTCAGATACTTGATTGCAGGCTATTTGCACCAATTTAGGATTAGCATCAAACCAGCTTCTTTTCTTTTTCTTCTTCTTTTTTTTTTTTTTTCTTCTTTTCATTATGAGCTAATTTTTTTGTTGTTGTTTTTTTTTGGTTTTGGGTTTTTTTTGGTTTTTCGAGACAGGGTTTCTCTGTGTAGCCTTGACTGTCCTGGACTCACTTTGTAGTCCAGGCTGGCCTCGAACTCACAGCAATCCACCTGCCTCTGCCTCCCGAGTGCTAGGATTAAAGGCGTGCACCACCACGCCCGGCTATTATGAGCTAATTTTAATTGACCTGTTTAATTAAGCAGACTAGGCAAATCTGTGGATTTTTAATGTTTACATTTGAATAACTTTTTCCTAGCTCCCCAAATAGACCACACACACACACACACACACACACACACACACACACACACACACACCTTTTCATTGCAGCACCTCCTTTATAGCATGATGCTATGTGTTAACTATTGTGCTCATCCCACGGGACAAGAAGGTGCCCAACCCATCCCACTCCCTCTGCACACTGAGGCAAGCCTGCTCATTTTTTCTCACAGAATGAGGAGAGCATTCTCCCAGTGCCCACCGCAAGCTCCTGCCCACTCACTTCACAATTCTCTCTCAGATCTCTGTCTTCCACTGGGGTTTGTTCAGTGACTCGAGGCACAATGACAGTCTTCAGCCCCACACCTGGCAATGTATCGAGCAAAGGAAACGGCTCGCCTCTTGCCTGCCTGTTGCTCTGCACAGAACTCATTGCATTTTCAGAATGCTATGGCTCCCCTGTGTCTCACAGCTGTCTGCCTCTGTGCTGGCTACTTTTCACTTTCACCGTGAGGAGATGTGGAATCAGGGGAGAGACCTATCTCTGTAAGGGAGGTTCTAGATTAGGTTAGCTGTCTCAGGAAGCCCCCCTCTAACCTTGAGAGCTGAGCACCAGCATTCGGCTCTCACCTTCCTGAGCTTGCTGCCCTGCATTCCCAGCATGAGTCGCTAACTCACCAGCCTCCTCTAGGATCCTCAAAGCACACAGCATCCTCAGAGACTCACACAGTCCCAGAGGCACCCTTGACTTACTGGTTCGTTAAGTATCTGCTCCATCAAACCAGCCCTTTACTGACCCTGGACACCTGTCATCCAACAAGCTCTGGGGACCACTCTGTAAGCAGCACCCTAACTAGTCACCCCACTCACCCTCTGTTCTGTAAGGGGTCAGAGGGCAGAGTTCACACACAGGCTGGAAGGGCCCAGTGCCTGGGGATCAGAGGGCAGAGTTCACACACAGGCTAGAAAGGCCCAGTTGTGGGGAGCCATGCTAAATTCAGCCATGTTAGAAATCCCATGCTTAGGCTGCAAGCTGTGACCTTTGAGTTGTTGACCCTTGCTGAAGGAGGTCTTGTGATCTAGGCTATCTTTGGATTGACTACCCAGGGAAGTAGGGAAGTCCTTACAGGGGAACTACCCTGAGGATTAAGGAAGTTCTTACATGGAGCTATTCAGGTGATTGTATTCTTGCCTGGGGGCTAGGGAAAGTGGGATTAGAATAGATCCTGTTGACCTTGCTATATAAAGTCTTACTCAGCTGCATTAAACAGTTCATACACAGGCTGGAAAGGCCCAGTGCCTGGGAGTCAGAGGGCAGAGTTCACACATAGAGACTGTGAGGGCCCAGGGCCTGGGAGTCAGAGGGCAGAGTTCACACATAGAG
>OU015753.1:102783632-102808723 GCA_907169655.1 Acomys percivali
CTCCTCCTTCTTTTTGGTTTTTCAAGACAGGGTTTCTCTGTGTAGCCTTGGCTGTCCCGGAAATCTCTTTGTAGACCAGGCTGACCTTGAACTCACAGCGATCCCCCTGCCTCTGCCTCTGTCTTATTCTGCTCCCACAACACCAGAATCAAGAAGGGGAAATTATGCAGAGTAGAAGAGTATTTGTTAGTAATAAGTGGCTCATAAAGCTGTACAAAGTGAACAAAAACTACAGAAGTTTCCCCATATACTCCACGCCCCCACAGATGATCACCCATGCAGCACCCCCACCAAGGCAGGGAACATACACTGACTGACGCCATCACCCACAGCCCACGGCTGACACTGGGCTCACTCTTGGTATTCTATTTGTCTGTGCAACCTCTTTTTTTTATATTTTATTTTTAATTTTAATTTATGTGCATTGGTGTGAGGGTGTCAGCTCTTGGAGTTACAGACAGTTGTGAGCTGCCATGTGGGTGCTGAGAGTTGAACCCGGGTCCTTTGGAAGAACAGGCAGTGCTCTTAACTGCTGAGTCATCTCTCGAGCCCCTGTCTATGCAACCTCTTATTGCACCCATCTGTAAGTACCATGAGGAATGTTGCCACTGCCCCCAAAATATCCCTTATCACAGAATTATTTTTTATCTTTTCTTTGACAGGCGTCTTTTTCTTGGAGAATATTACCTCCAAGCCAACCACTTGGTGGCACCAAAGCAGAAGTTAAGCTCTGGTTTAGACTGCCTCCAGACTGGCATTACCCAGGCTTTCCTAAGATTTGAGCAGGTTGCAGAGACTACTTGTATAAATATAAATATATATATTTATTTCTCATTGGATTTCAGCTGAAAGTACAGGCTCATTTCATTTTTCTAACTCCTCAAAATTATATGATCTGCTTTTTTAAAAAAGAAAGAAAGAAAGAAAGAAAGAAAGAAAGAAAGAAAGAAAGAAAAAAGAAAAGAAAAATTTCACTTAGCAGCTCAGGGTGGCCTGGAACTCATTATATAGGACGGACCTGCTTCAAATTCCAGTGTTCCTTCTGCCTCTGAACTTGAGCCGCCATGGCCAAGTGCTCTGGCCTTTCAGGACATCTTGTGGGGACTTTGTTCTGAGATCCACTGGCCTCCACCTTCACGCTTGGTTTCCAGTGTGGCTCACAGTGGTGTTCTAAAGGCCATGGCTAATAGTTCACCCTATGGAACAAGCTCTCTTTTGTCAAACCTGTACTGCGATCCACAGGACTTTAGACTCTCAATGCCCAAGTCAGCATCCTCAGGGCCTCCATCGACACCTTGAGGGCTGAAGTCCTTCTCTGTAAGCAGAATGGTTTCCACAGGGCTGAGCAGGCACCCAGAGAACTAATGCAGGGAGGACACTGGGCTTGACACTGCTACTCCTATTAGCAAACTGCTGCCTACTTGAGAGAGGGGGCTAGGGGAGGGGGGAAGGAGGGAGGAAGGAAGGAGGGAAGGAGGGAGGGGAGAGGGGGTGAGAAGTGAGGGGTCTGCTCTTCACTCCCTCCAGAACAGAACTATTTACACTCTCACTGAAAACGAGAAACACGCAAAAGGTTGTCACTTCAAACACCAGGAGTACAGGTCTCTCTCTCTCTTCTCTCTCTGCCTCTGTCTCTTTGTCTTAATTAGCATATATTTTTACCCTCTCTTAAACAAAGCCATATAATGTTGCCCTTCAATTCAGAGGTACAACAGACAAACCTCCCAGGGTTCCACTCAGTGCCCCCCCACCCCCACCCCCACAGTGGACAGATTTAAGCAAAGCCCCTCACAGGTACTCCACTGGAGAGCCTCCAGGGTCTCTCTGTTGGTGGGAGGCCTTGAAGGGTATTGAGACCATTCGGGTCTCATTGATGATGAAGGTCATCCCAGGACTCTGGTCTCTGTCCCCCCCCTCATCCCAGCAAGGGAAATGGGGGGAGGGGTGTCTCTCCCCTAACTTACCAAGCATTCCTGCACCATCCATCTTGAGCTACACAACACACAGAGAGAATGAGGAATTTCCTTATCTTACAGACAGAATGCTTGAATGGTCACAGTGCTACAAGGCCAGGGAGCTTGGTATCTCAGGGTTCCCAGAACTGACCTATTCTCAGGAGTGGATAAATACTGAGTTCACTAGGAACAGACCCCACTGCAGTTTTTTTTTAATACTTTCACTTTATTACACATGCATAAAACAAACTACATACATCAGGGAGAACCATGTGACAATCATGAGAATAATGAGTTCTATACATGTTACATTCATAGTGACTTGGCCATCTGCATTCAATCCATTTGAAGTAAGTGTCTTTCCTGTCTTGTTGGGTCTAAATTTCTAAATGAGATTCAATATCTATCCTATCTCAACTCTAATAGCTTCACTTCTTTATCTTGATCTAAAACTGTCTTGTCCCCTAACTAACTAAACTTGGTTGTAAAACTATACTATCTTGTCTTCAATGCCCCACAGAACAGAGCAGAGGAGTGTTCCAGGCTATGGGTCCTGCAAAGTCAAAGACTCCAAAAGCAAGGAGAGGAGAGTTCCAGGGTCCCGCCCCACTAGGTGACTCTGCACTTTCACTCTGCAGCATTCCTCGGAGTGACTCATCTGAAATTCCCTCCCAGGCTTAGGTTACTTGGGCACAGATCAAAGGGCTGGGCATGGAGGACATTCCCTTTGGCCAAAGCTCTAAACAGCGAGTTAGCAACTACATCTGGTGTATGTATGTGTATTGAAGACATACCATGTTTTTATGACAACTTTTTAGTTGTTTTTGTTTGTTTGTTTAGAGACATGGCCTCATGTAGCCCAGACTGGCCTTGAATTTAATATGTAGTCAAAGGTGATCTTCAATCCCCGGTCATCCTGCGTTCCGCTCCCACGTGATGAGATGACAGGGTGAAGACGTTGAAAGTCCTGGGTTATGTGGTACCAAACCCAGGATTTGCCATTCTAGGCAAACACTCTACAACTGAGCTACATCCCAGTGCCGTTTTTCTTTTCTTTCTTTCCCTCTTTCTTTCTAATTCTTTTGGGGGAAAGGGTGTTGGGAGGGAGTTGTACTCACTACATGGACCAGGCTGGTCTCAGACTCACAGAGATCTGCCTGCCTCTACCTCCTGAGTGCTGGGATCAAAGGCATGTATCACCATACCTGGCAAATTTTTGTTTTTTATAAGGGTTTACAGCTTGCTGAGAAAAAGTCCCTATGTTGGTAAATAGTTGGGTCTTACATTGAAAATAGTTAGACCAGTTTTACTTAGAATTCATCTCAAACATCTGCCACACCCCCATAAAAGCCAACCTGGCCCTTTATTTATCTTCTTCCATGGAATCAGTGGGGCAAATGTCACATCCATGCCCAGCTAGACATTAGAAGGCCAGAGTGAGTCATACTATAAAACATACTTAGTGACACCTCCTTGTAAGTACTTTAAAACTTGACCAAAACAATGTTTGTCAATAATAGATAAAAGGCAATATACATCTAAAACTGACATCTCCCTGACTTTCCCCAGAGCCACTTCCTTACCCCAAAGGCCCCTTTCTAATCTTAGCACCGTTCTTTCTTTCAGTCTGCCTGGACAGACATCTTGAGAGTGAGGTTGACTTGTGGGCTTCCATCCCATTGGCCGAGATGTCAGCAGCCCAGCTCCCACCTTTCTGCCCTTACAGAATTATTGTTTCCTTAGAATTCCTACCGCAGCTCGTAGTCCTAAGCACTTACCATTTACTCTCTACTAAACTGCCAGGAAAACATTATCCATAGCATCCTCTCTAGTCAGACACGGCGACATCGGTCCTTCTGGCTTAACTCCCCTGACAGCCCTCTATGAGCCTCTAAACAAAGCACGTGTTCCCCAGAGCAGTGGTGGCACACACCTTTAATCCCAGCTGGATCTCTGAGTTCAAGGCCAGCCTGGTCTACAGAGCATGTTCCAGGATAGCCAGGGCTACACAGAGAAACCCCATCTTGGAAAACATCATCATCATCATCATCATCATCATCATCATCATCATCATCATGAAAGCTTGGTCCCCAGCCGGCTTTCAAGCTCTTCTAGCACTGCCTGAGCAGCTTTTGCAGGCTGATCCACTATGATTCCTGCAGGCCGTGCTGGTGGCTGCCCACCCCTCCTGCCTTCAACTATGTCCTTTCCATCCTCCCAGGCCAAGTTCTAGTGAGATTTTCATGGAGAATCATCTAGTCCAACCTCCTCCAGCACCCTAATCCCCTCTCATGATGCCCTTTAGATTTCCACAGCATGTTCTAAGTGTGACTCCACAATTCTATAAATGAGAAATGCCAAAACAGGGCCTGGAGAGATGGCTCAGAGGTCAAAAGCACCGGCTGCTCTCTCAAGGACCTGCGTTTGGTTCCCAGCACCCAGTTCTGGCAGCTCATCACCTGTGGCTCCAGTTGCTGGAGATAGACACCCTCTTCTGGCCTCCTCAGGCACCTGATGCAAGCATCTGAGGCAGGCAAAGCATCGTACACACAGTTCTTTTTAAAAAGTGTAAAAAACAGTGGGAACAGGAAGATAGAAGCAAGGGGATAATATTCTGGATATAATTTGAATAAATTATAATAAATTAAAATTTGGGGGGCTAGAGAGATGGCTCAGAGGTTAAGAACACTGTCTGCTCTTCCAGAGGTCCTGAGTTCAATTCCCAGCAACCACATGGTGGCTCCCAACCATCTATAATGATAGCTGGTACCCTCTTCTGGTGTGCAGGCACACAGAACATTGTACTCATAATAAATACATAAAATCTTTTTTGATTAATTAATTAAAAATTTTAAGTGTAAAAAACAAACAGAATTGATTGTCAGAGTGGAGCTGTCCTTGGTCCCCTACTAATACCACACACATGTGTATCCAATCCCCAGTTGGAGGATTCATGAGAAAATTCGCCTGTTAGTTTTGTTTGAGTAGAGTTTATTTGCATCCCGGGATCCAGAAGACTAGGATTGTTCTCAGTGCGCAGAGTCCCACTGTAAAGGCCCATGCCTAGTCGCTGTGTTGTCCGCTTTCAAGCCAAGCCAGAGTGAAGGAAGTCTCTTGCCAAACCACCACTCTCACGGTTCTAATCCTGCATCATCTGGTCAGGTGACCCATTACTCTCCTTACCACTTCTTCCTGTCCCACCCATCTCCTAGAACCCCTCCCAACCATCAGGCAGCCCCCAGTGAACTGTGCGGTCTGTGTCAGTCAGGCTCTCAGCCTGCAGATAGGCTAAAGCAGGAATGCACGCTGCTACACCTCAGAGCCTGCCAGGTTCCTCGCTCCCTGCACTTCCACTCCACTCTAGGTGATTTAGTGAGTGATTAAACCACCCCAGGCCTCAGTTTACTCATCTGGAAACATCTCGCTGGAATAGTGTGAGGATTAACTCAGACCATAGCAGTACTAGGCCTGGCAGCATTGGCTTCCATCTCTGTGATGCTTCAGTACTATTCCAAGTACCTCACACGTGTAATTCATGTAAAATCCCGAGATGTTATGAGTTAGAAAGCAGGCAAACCTGCGTTATATACAGCAGCAATCACCAAGCTAATAAGAATCAAGGGTTGGCTGCCACGTGGTCACAAGTCCAATAAAAGCTGCTGTCACTATTGGTAAGATTAGCATATTCTTAGTGTATTTGACTCTTTATGTAAAGGTAAACTTCGTTTAAAAAAAAAAAAAAGACCTGGGAAGTGGTGGCACATGCCTTTAATCCCAGCAGGTGGATTGCTGTGAGTTCGAGGCCAACCTGGTCTACAAAGCAAGTCCAGGACAGCCAAGGCTATACAGAAACCTTGTCTCAAAAAACAAAAACAAAAAAAAATTAAATTAAATTAAAAAGGATTTATTTATTATTATGTATACAGTGGTCTGTCTGCATGTTCACCTGCAGGCCAGAAGGGGACATCAGATCACATTACAGATGGTTGTGAGCCATCATATGGTTACTGGGAATTGAACTCAGGTCCTCTGGAGGAGCAGTCAGTGCACTTAACCTCTGAGCCCTCTCTCCAGTCCCAAAGGTAAACTTCTTGAGGACAACAAACAGTGACTTGCATAGCAGTATTCAGAAAACAGGCCCTGGTCGCTGCCCACCTCCTTCCTGAAGGAGGCCCTGGGAAAACAGCTTCAAGTTCAGATTGACTGTGGGGATTAAATGGCTTCTTGCTTAGAACATACCTGTACAAGCAGATTGAAGATATGGCTCACTTGCTCTATGGCTAGCTCAGTTCAAACCCCCAGTACCTACATAAGACAGCCAGGCATAACTGCACACACCAGGTTTGGGGGAGCAGAGATATGCAGGTCCCAGGGGCTCACTGACCAGCTAGCCTAGCTGAAACTGTGAGCTTTGGGTTCAGTGAGAGACACCGCTCCAGGAGAATAAGCCATCCACTGTCCTCTGGTCTCCACATGTAAACCACACTCACACGCATGGCCCTCCCACCCATTTATTTTACACAGAGAGAGAGAGAGAGAGAGAGAGAGAGAGAGAGAGAGAGAGACAGACAGACAGACAGACAGACAGACAGAGAGGGAAAGAAAAGAAATTTTCTACTTGCAGAAATCCCTTACGCAAGTGAAGGGCAGCTACTACCGTGATCAATTGCAACCTTCCACTATTTGATCTGAGGTGACACAATCCCAGATTTCAACCCGCTCGCCTGTTCCTGTGCCCCGTGTCTCTGTTGCTGAAATGAGTCCCTCTGCAAAAGGCTATACCTTTGCCATGAGCATGAACGTCTCTTGCACTTCTTACACCTCTAACTCATGGCCTGAAGGTCCTGTAGACATTATTCTCTGTGCACCTGTGCTCTTACTGTGGCCCGTCACATTGGGTCAGTATGGAATTTTCCATTTCTAGTCTGTCCTGGTGCTCAGAAACTTTCAGTTAGAGAATGGGTCTAATTTTATATTTTTTAGGTAAGGTAAGATAACCTGTGTTAACAGCTATTACTGAAGACTCGATGTATCAAGGACCACTGTATGAGTTTTCTAAGTGTATTTAGTATGGTAAACTCTATTGACATCTTTCATTTGTATGGAGAAGCCAAGGCATAAAAAGGGTAAGAAATGTCCTCATTATCACACACTAAGTACCTGGCAGAGGGACACACTAAGTGTTCCATTTCATCTCTTGCCTTTTATTTCACATTCTCCAGGGTACTTTGTAGAGTCCAGGATGTACAAGAAACAACCCCAAAGCATTTTTAGTCTAATTTTTTTATACTAAAGAATAGCATGAATAGTAGAAACCATTTTCTTGGTTTTTGTTTTGTTTTTTTGAGACAGGGTTTCTCTGTGTATCCTTGGCTGTCCTGGACTCACTTTGTAAACCAGGCTGGCCTCAAACTCACAGTGATCCGCCTGCTTCTGCCTCCCAAGTGCTGGGATTAAAGGCGTGCGCCACCACCGCCCAGCTAGAAAACATTTTCTTAAGGCATGTGTGTCTCACACCTGTAATGTGAGCACTTGGGAAGCAGAAACCAGACAATGGCCTCTGCAAAACGGAGGCTAGCCTGGTCTACATAGCAAGCACCAGGCCAGCCTGGTCTACATAGCAAGCACCAGGCCAACCAAGGCTACATAGCGAAACACTAAGAAAAAAAGGAGGGGGGACGTGGGGGGATGGACGGGTTGCTTTTTTAATGTTTGAAAAGTTTAAGAAGTCATGCAATGGAATAATCCGTTTTTCCCCCCAAGGTCTACGGGGCAGTGTTTGAAAAGAGGACTTAGCACAATGACTCAGAACAGTCTCCAGCTGTGTGTGACTCAAAGGGCTAATGAGGCTTCACATACTTAACATCCCATTCTGATGGGTGCACGTCACAGAAACTAAGCTTCTAAAAAAGCTGACACATCAGACCTGCAACCTCAACTCTAACCTGCAAATCATCTCCTCCCAACTCCCTACAAACCACGGGTCTCAAGGGTAACAGTCAGTGCATTGGGCAGCTTCTCCAGCATGAGTGACTTAAAACTCATTTAAACAAAACACAGCCAAGGCCACAAGGACCCAACAGTCATTCTCCTATGGCTAAAAGGTCTCAACAGTTGTCCCCTATGGCACAAAGGTCTCCTGGGAACAGGGACCAGTCAGTCGGGGCTGGTTTCTAGAGTCATCTCTCGGCCAAGTGGATTTTCCCAGGAGGGACAGTCTGGGTTAGCAATGAGCAGGGGTTGAGCTCATGGCAGAAGCTGTGTCGCTTCCTGCAGGCATGAGGAGAAAGGAAGTGACCCAAGCCCTACAAAACAGCTTGAGAGACATTCCAGCCAGCACTGGATAAGGGCTGGAAGGCTGCCATGACAAGGGCACAGAAGGCTCTGGCTCTAAGGCTAGAGAAAGAAAAACTGGAATCAGATAGCAACTGACCAGGAGAAACCATGTCAAGAGGCTCCCCCTCACATTTCCAGCATGGAAGCGCTCGAACCGAGAAGCTTTAAGTGCTGCGACTCACCGTGAGAAGCTGCTACATGATAAAGTGTAATGTGTACTTTAAATATACGCAAACATACATAACTGAAACACACCTATGTCTGTAACAACTGAAACACCCCGCCCTGAGGCTGGGTTGTAGTTCAGTTGGTAGAGTGCTTACCTAGCATACCTGAGGCCCTGGGTTCAATACCCAGCACTGCCGATAGTACTCCTCCACAGGAGGATCAGACATTCAAGGTCACTGTGGCGGTTTTAGATTTGAATGCTTAGTCATGGGGAGTGGCGCTACTTAGAAGGATTAGGAGTGTCCTTGTCAGGGTAGGTGTGGCCTTGTTGGAGGAAGTGTGTCTCTGAGGGTGGGCTTTGAGAATTCAGGAGCCCTCGCCTGACCCAGTGTCCCCATCTCTTCCTGCTGCCCAGGGATCCCAGTGCAGAACTCTGAGCTGTTCTCCAGCACCATGCCTGCCTGCACACCACCGTGCTCCCCTCCACCGTACTCCTCGCTACCGTGCTCCCCACCAGCATGCTCCCCACCACGATGAGAATGCATACATTTTACAGTGGCCTTTACTCCTCCCTCAGCTCCAGGGCTGGCTCAGGAAAGCCCAGTGGGTCTGCTCTTAGGAAAAGTGACAAGACCAGCTACAAGGCAGCGTCCCCTCGTCTGGCCATCGTCTGGCCATCCTTGCTATGCTACCTCCTCTTCCTCCTGCTGCTGGAATGCTGGTGTGGCCCATGAAGCTCTGCTCTCTGCCTTTTGTCTTCACTCTGAATGAGTAGGTCTGTTTCCGGAGTGTTGTAGTTCAGTCATTCATAAAACCCTTCTTGTAGGCTTCGGTCCTCAATGCCCACCAGCCTCACACACCTGAGCCATCTCATAGATTGCAAACACGTTAGGTCCCTCACTGTATTTCTCATCTCTTCCCTGTCTCCTCCCTAACTGTTCCCCAGCTTTCCTCATCTCAAAGAATCCCTCTCTCATTATCCCTCATTATGTGCCGTGTCTTATTTCTTTACCTCTGCATTCAATGGCTTTGCAATTCGTCCTTTTTAATATTCAGGATAATCTGAGGTCACCCACTGCCACCAGTGTACTGACCAAGCACCAGAAGAGCCTTGTGGAAAGGGGCTGCTGAAAGAGGCTTGTGTACGTTCTGCTTTCTTCAGGGAGAAAAGACACCACTGCTTCCTCCTATCACGGCCCCTGAGAAGGTGCACGGCCAGGAGCATCCTCCTTTTGGTCTTCCACAGGCAACGCACTTCCCATTGCATTTCTATTAACTAACTGAGCATCATGTGGGAAGAGGGAGTACTTCCTACTGCTACAAATACAGGGATGACCTGTCACTCACTGGAAGCCAGGATGGCGAGGTCTAACTGTCCCACTGTTTTCATTAGCTGCACTAAGAAAACAACATTAGAGGCAAGTTAGAAGAAATATTTGTGTTATGGGGGCAATAGCAAGACCATAGCAGGGAGGGGCCTGAGATGAGTCAGGCAGGCCCAGATGACCCTGCTGAAGATATTTTAGGACCAGTGTGCAGGAGGCCTTCGTCTGGGTCATTAAAACAGTGCTGGGCAGCAAGAGAAGCCCTCGCATTCTCACACTTGTGAGATGGCCTGGAGTTTTGAACAACAGTTGAGACACCAAAGAGGGAGTCACTTCATGACGTCCCAAACTCTAAATGTCGAGAGAGAAAGAGTTTGAGAAGTCTGTGAAACAGAGTGGATGACTGCATTAAATACCACTTCCAAGTGTAGCTAACCCTCTGCTGCCTCGGTCCCTGGGAAACAGCTGTGGTTTGAAGCGCTCCTTCAGAAATCTCCCTGCTAAGCAAAGGGAAACGGCAGCAGAGGTTGGCACAGCCTCCCACCCAGCTCCCTGCCGGGACATGTGACTCTGCAGACACAGCTGTTGGCTTAGAAAGGCCCTTCTGTAGGAAATTGTCTCTAGGAACCTTCTATAGCAAAGGTTGCGTTCCTTCTAAGTGATGCTGTCTACAGTTGTCTGAGTTTGTCACCAGTGCGGTAGATAAAATGGTGTGCTGAAGACGCACAGCCCCACGTGGCAGTACCCTGCCTCTCAGACAAACACGGGGAAAAAACCAGTTTCTCACACACGCTCACACTCAACTTACCAAATGCCTTCTTGGGTTCTATCAACTGCAGAGTAAAGAGCTCCTCTTTTTTCAATTCCTTTAGCTTCTTAGCAACTTCATAGTGACGCCACCCAACAATATTCTCTCCGTTTATAGACTCAATATGATCCCCCACGCAGATCGTTTTAACTGAGTCAATGGTGCTGCCATCTTTAATTCTCTGAAAGAAAGGAAATCAATGATGATGTCGAGCCTCACACAATGATGTGTGGCCTCAGCTCTCACGCTCCTGAGGTACATCGTGCTGACAAATTTACCATATAGCTTGATGCTCACTCACAGACAGAAGGCAAAGCAGGAAAGAGCAAACATTCCAACTCCACGCTGTCTTCATCTTCCTTCCACTCAGACCTCAGCTGGCTCACAGCCACCATCGCCTCTGGAGGACACTGCTCTTCCCTCTGCAGCCCCTGTCCCCATACTCACAGCACTGCACAGCAAACATTTTTACAGCTGCCCCTTAACATCCTTCCAAATCCCTCTGAGATTCCATGTCCCAGCTGAAGAAGATGGAGCCTTGGGAGGAGCAGGTGGCCCGGGGTTCCCCACTCCTCAGGCCAACAGAGCCCTGACCACTTGCTCTGTTGATAAACTGAAGTGTCCCTGGGGATGGACACAACTTCTTTAAATACTGCCCCTAGAACAGTTCCTACATGGTAAGAAATGATGGTTTAGAGATTTACCTTTCTTCTTATTTGTGTGTGTATGTGCACACATGTGTTCGCCTGTGTGTACATGTGTGTGTGTGTTCCCCTGTGTATGTGTTTGCCTCTGTGTGTGTGTGTGTGTGTGTGTGTGTGTGTGTGTGCATGTGCGCGCGCCTGTGCAGATGTCCACAGAGACCACAAGAGAGCATCAGATCTCTGTAGATGAAGTTACAGGATGCTGTGGTACTGGTAAGCAAACACGTCCTCTGAAAGAGCAACAAGTGCCCTTAGCTACTGAGGCATTTCTTCTGCTAGGCAGTAAGTGGGTTTTCTTCTTTGAATACAGACAACAAGAGACCCACAGAGCTTAACCTCTGCCTAGCAGCTTTGCATTTAAACCGTTACAAACACAAAGGCTTAAAGAATGCTGTGGCTGCAGCCAAGAAGACCAACATCCACCCAGTAACAAGCAGGGCTAACATTTCAGAAGTCAGTAAGTGTAGGAACCAGGCCCAACTTGGCTGCCTGCCTGTCTTGCTGTTTCATGTCCTGTTTCTAGCAGCTTCCGTGTCTGTGTTTATGTTGGTTAGCTAGTCATATTTACTGCTCTGAGAACGCACCCCTCCCCTCCTCGGGACTTTTCCTCCTGTGCTCAATCACCTCATGGGGGTTTCACCTGTGAGTGGCATTCCTGTTTTGCTGGCTATAAGAGGGCTCTTTGAACACTGAATAAAAACTGCTGCTGCCGCTCTCTTAGCATAAGGACCTGCTGTGTTATTGTGTGTGTATGTGTGTGAGTTAAATCCACAGTCCCTTGCCCTTGACTCAGTACTGCGGTGGCACGGGCGCCACAAATAAGACTGAGCTTCAGCACCCAGCAGTGAGGGTGAACTCACACTAGTGATTCTACTGATGCATCGTAAGTGTGAGGCACTCAGAGCCCAGGGAGAAACTGCAGGTGAAAAGACAGAAAAGTTGTTTTTCAACCCTGGCCACTTGGTACCTTCTGAGATGGCCTCAGGGCTGTTCTATACTTCTGAGAAAACCCACACCCTCATACCTGTCCCGAACATCTGACAGCACATGATGTCCAAAGCTGCGCTCTTGCCCCCTCAGAGATAAAATAACTAGTAACCAATCATTTTAAAGGGCATTCTTAAGAACCAATCATGGTCCAACAACTGCCTACCTGCCAATTCTACTTCTGTAAGAGTATAAAAGACCCAAGTGTTGCTTATTCAGGGTCTCCAGCTCAATAGAGCTTGGCAGACCCCATCATGATGGATCAATAAAGCATCCCTAGCTGTTTGCATCGGACTGGACTCTCATGTCTCATTGGGCTCCGGGAAGTAGGACCTAGCCCCACAGGCTGTCCAAGGCCTGCATGTGTGCGCACATATGTATGAGTGTGTGTGCATGAGTGTGTGTTTGTGCACATGTGTGCATGGGCTTGTGTGTATGCACTCATGTGTGTGGTATGGTGTGTCTGTGTGCATGCATGTACATGAGTGCCATCGCAAGCATACAGAAGTCAGAGGACAACTTACAGGAGCCACATGTGTGTCCAAGGACTGAACTCATGTCGTCAGGCTTGGCAGCAAACACCTGCTGAGTCATCTCTCCAGTCCCAGGTCTGTTGTTTTAGTTTTTAGAGACATGATGTCTCTCTAGGTAGGCCAGGCTGGCCCTGCAATCCTCCTGCCTCTGGCCCCTAAATGATGGGATTTCAAGGCTGTGCCACCACCCAATTTATTATGTCTTCTCCATAATGCACCTGCCAGGCAGAGTTTCACTAAGAGGTCCAAAATCCATCAGATGGCACCAAGAAGTCTGAAGGGATTTCAACAACACACTACTTAAAAATCTACAGTTTCTAAACTGTCACAGAAAAATAAGCAAGAGTACACAAAAGATTGGATAAAGGGGGGAAAAACTGTTAAGTACATTGTTAGATAATTATTCTTAAGACAGTAAGGGATTTAAAAATATCCATTTAACTTTGACTTCTTTTGGTTTGGTTTGGTTTTTTCAAGACATGGTTTCTCTGTGTAGCCCTGGCTATCCTGGACTCACTTTGTAGTCCAGGCTGGCCTCAAACTCACAGTGATCCACCTGCCTCTGCCTCCCAAGTGCTGGGATTAAAAGCTTGCACTACCACCACCATGCCTGGCTTTAACTTTGACTTTAAAAAAAAAGATTTATTTATTATTTATACAGTACTCTACCCATGTGTGCCTGCACACCAAAAAAGGGCGCCAGATCTCATTATAGATGGTTGCTGGGAATTGAATTCAGGACCTCTGGAAGAGAAGACAGTGCTCTTAACCTCTGAGCCATCTCTCTGGCCCCAATTTGACTTTTAAAAAAATTCTAATTGAGGTCTTAATTCACCTGGATCCTATTTTTTTTCCTTTATCAATTATATCAAACAAATTGACCTTGTACAAGGTTTAGCATTTTTTTAAACACTTGTTATAATTTTATTTAAAATGAAATACATAAGCTTTATCAGGTAAAAGACTTAGAAGTGATGCGTGACTCTTACCTGTGAATTAAGGGTCAGAGGACAGTCACCCAAGCTGTAAGATGCTAGGAAGTCACCACAGAGCGCCCAGCCCAAAAGGAAGAGACAGGTACCAGAAGTCGGCCAGCATCTGGCAGAGAACCCAGGCAGTGGCAGGAGACAGAGAGCACCTGTGAGCCACAGACATGGAGATAGGGAGGGGAAATGAAAGCAGGACCAGAAGAGCGAGCAGGAAGTGACGCTGGTTATTACAGGTGAGCTGAGCCCCAGACTCCTGGGTGTCTTAGTTAGGGGCTCTACTCCTGTGACAAAACAAATTATGGGGCACATCTTTTACCTCGGCACTCTGAAGGCAGAGGCAGGAGGCAGCCTAGTCTACACAGTGAGTTCAGGACAGGACAGCCAAGGTTGTACGGAAATATTCTGGCTCTAAAAGAGAGAGAGAAGGGGTGGGGGACTTATTTTGCTTACTTTTCCTGGGTCACAGTCCATTAAGGGGAACCAAGGGAGAAACTTGAGTCAAGAACCAGGCACCAGGAAGTGAAGCAGAAACCATGGAGGAGTTTTGCTTACTGGATTGCTCTCCTGGCTTGTTTGTTTGTTTGTTTGTTTGTTGAGACAGGGTTTCTTTGTGTCACCTTGGCTGTCCTGAGCTTGCTTTGTAGACCAGGCTGGCCTCGAACCCACAGTGATCTGCCTGCCTCTGACTCCCAAGTGCTGGGATTAAAGGCATGCGCCAACACGCCTGGCTTCAGCCTGCTTTTTTATAAAACCCAGGACCACCTGGTCAGGGATGGCAGTGCAGACAGCAGTCTAGGCACTCCATCAATCGTTAACCAAGAATATACTCCAAAGATCTCCCTACAGCAGTGGTTCTCAAGCTATGGGTCCCGACCCTTTGACAAGGCTCAGACAAGGCTGGCATCACCTTGAACTTCCAATCATTCTGCCTTTACCATTTGAGCGCTGGGATTATAGGTGTGTACACAATGCCAAGTTTTATACTGTGCTGGGATTAGAACCCACAACTTTGTGCTTGCAAGAAAAGTACTCTACCCACTGAACTATCAAATCAATGTTCAGTTCTTCTCAATTTTATAACTGTACTATGATTATATATAAAGAATACTTCTGTTCTTAGTAATCACACTCTGAAGTGGTTAGGAGGGAAAAGGATGAATACAGATACAAATATAGATATAAATGTATATGGAAACACGGCAAATCAACAAATGATTAAAAACTAGACATTTAGGTAAATTGTATATAAAAGCTATTTATATTATCATTGTAATATTTTCAGTTTTGAAATTATCCAATTTATCAAATTTATATCACCTGTATTTTAAAATACACTAGTGGCTTTCTCATTTCTTACTATGCCCTCTGTCCCCAAAGGGCTAGTGACTAGTACTCTGAGGCAGGCACATGTTTGACAAGACATTTAAAAAAAGAAAAGAAAGAAAGAGACAGCAGCTTTGGACGTCAGAGGCTAACGGCTAACGTATCCGCCCACGTTTGCGAAACTACCGAGCCCTCCTCTGCAGACAGCAGGCCGGCTCTGCTGCTTGTACCTAGTGTCCTAAACTTGCCCTGGACTGTCCCACATGACTTTCCCAACTCCAGGGTTTTCCATTTGGTCACCCACTCACCGTCCAGTGCATTCTTGTCTTCCGCAGAGCTAAAAATAACCGTTCTATCAAGCGGGCAGTTAGGTAGCACGGACAGCTAAGATAACCTCCCTGCAACTGTTTCTGTACTGAGGACAGGGCAACCAGAAAGAAAGGCATAACCTGCTGTGCTGCACAAAGCCTAGCACTGATTCTTAGCTCAGTGCATAGAAGTGTTGGCTCCAGAGTCAGGCTCCTCGAATTCAAATCCTGATCCTGCCCAGCTGTATAATTTTGGCCAAGCTGTTTAGCCATCCTCATCCTGTCTTAGTGTGATAAAGTAGGGGTTGGTAGCATTGCCCGCCAAGGACAGAATGCAAAGACACACAGACAAAGGCAGAGGTAGCACAGTGCACGATGCACACAGTTCTATACACTTCAAGAAGCAAATGGCAGCAGATGCCATTTTCAGGGCAGGTGTCAACAGGAAGGGGCACAAAGGAGCCTTGGGGGGCCGCAGAAATGTGATTCCTATGGATTTACACCACTCTATCAGCATTGGTAAGTGCATGTTCATCTAACTGTACATGTTAAAAGATGTGCTATACTGCAACATAAAATCAAATTAAAAAAAGACATCATGCTGATAGAAATAAGATGGCTGTGAGAATGGGAGATGGGCCAGTGGGCCAAGTACTTGCTGTGCAACCCTGAGTACCTGAGCTTAGACCTCTAGCAGCCACATAAAGAACCAGGCAAGCATCTCCAATTCCAGCAATGGGGAGGTGGGGACAGGCAGTCCCTAACGCTCACATGACAGCCAGCCTAACTAATCAGTGGGCACTAGATTTGGTGAAAGACGCAGTCTCAAAAAACTGAGATAAATGACTGAAGAAGACACCCGGCATCACTCTGGGCTCCGCACACATGAGCACATACGCACATGGCCACATGCATGTGTACACACCCACATGAACACAACATTTGACATGCCACAACCACCACTACACACACGAAATTAAGATAAAGTAAACCAAAGTAGAATTATTGTGATGGTGAAATGAAAATGTATGTGGGCTGACTAGTGTTTGATAAGCAGTAAGTCAGCTGCCATTAAGGCGGCAAACCCTGAGGCAGGAGAATCAAATAAGCCCAGGCATTTGTGGACAGCCTGGGCTACATAGCAAGATACTGCCCCAAGAGAACATCCAACAATTGTGTCTGCACTGGACGGATACAGATGTTTCCTTGGTCTCTAAGCAACACGATACAATAACTATTTATATAGATGTCACAGTGATCTAGAGACGACTTAAGCTGTCCGGGAGGGTGTACATAGGTCATACACAAATGCTATGCTATTTGTATTATACACTTGAACAGGCATAGACTTTAGCATGCACAGGGGTTCCTGAATCAACTCATTCGTGTACAGCACACACACACATACATAAACACACACACACACAGACACACACACACAGACACACACACACAAACACAAACACATACATGAGGGGGATGGCTGTACTCATTACAGCAGAATTCTTGCTTGGCTTTTCTTAGTTTTACACTATTTTAAATTTCTTATCTTTACAACTCTGTACTATCCTTTTTGTATTCAAACAGAAGAATTGCATTCTTGAGATAGTTCTGAAGAACGGTTTTAAAGAAATCTGAAATCTGCACAGTCAGAAGTAGCATTAAATCACTAGAAACTATCCAGGAAGTCCTGAAGTGCATAAGCAGGCCAGCTTCCGTGAGTAAGGAGCAGGAACTGGGGCCGGGCCTCCTGCCAAGACATTCTAAGCTGTAGAGGACATGGAAAGCAAAGGGAAGAATCTCAAGAAGAGGTTTTGAGCTTTTTGTTTTTATGCTATCTTCAAGCATTTTTAAAAATGAAAGGGAAATACCAATTTGTGAAGCCCAGCTGAGCTAGCTAGCTCTCCCAGAAGAAAATTTCTAACTTTTTAAAAAAATATTTATTACGTATACAGTATGCATCAGATCACATTATAGATGGTTGTGAGCCACCATGTGGTTGCTGGGAATTGAACTCAGGACCTCTGGAAGAGCAGGCAGTGCTCTTAACCACTGAGCCATCTCTCCAGGCCCCAAATTTCTAACTCTTTGACTTGGTAGATTTTCTTTTCTTTTTTTCTTTTTTCTTTCTTTCTTTCTTTCTTTTTTTTTTTTTTTTTTTTTTTGAGACAGGGTTTCTCTGTGTAATGGTAGAGTTTCTTAATTGGGTCACCATGTGATTGTTTTCCAAAACCCTACCTTGATGAAAGCATAGCCAACGCCGTTGTCTGTGATGGTGAGGCCAAGCAAGTCCTCTGACTTATAGACATTCACTTCCTTTTTTATTCCTTTCACATGGGCAAATATGAAATCTTCAAGACCCAGCTGCCCTCCTAGGAGCTTTTCCATGTCGATTTTCGGTGTGTTTAAAGTACAAAATAAGATCTGCAAAAAGAAAAAAGCCGTTTAGCTCAGTCTTCTTCAAGAAAACACTATGACTGTTAACGAACTTGTTCAATAAATACTTATTGAACAAAAAAGTCCTCAATTTATGGAGTAAGAGTCCCTGACGTAGAGTGAATGAGTTTGTTGGCAGGCAGGTAGCGTTTGAGGCAACACTGTGAAATGTGACCCTCAGACGAGACGTATGAATATTTCTGAAGACGAGGCCCTATGCTAACTTCTTTATATCCACTCTTTCATTTAACACTCATAATGACCGTATAAACACATTGTTATCACAAACAGGAAATGGAGATTTAGCAAGATAAATTAATTTGCTTAAAGTCACAGTGTCATCACTTGTCAAAGCCAAGAATCTGATTTCAATTCTCATCAACTTCAAAGTGACCGGTTGCTCACACCTGTGAAATATAAGTTTCTATTCCTGAAGGTCCACAAGATACATATGCATGGGAGTGACACACACTATGATGAAAATGCAAATAAAAGCCAATAAACATATCATTTTAAATAAAGGAAAATTTTCTTTCTTTTGCATCATAGTGCTTCAAAATAGCAATGGAGGTGAAGCTACGGGAATAGCTCCGTGGAGGGCCTCTTGCCTAGAGTGAAACAAGTTGTGGGTTTGTGAAGCAAAAACAAAAACAAACCTTTTTCTTTTCTATCAAAGGTGGCTAGTCACTAAGGGCCAATATCCCATAAATCTCCATCTGCTAAAACTTTTGCTTATACTAAAGCCACCTCCCCTGTGTTTCTGGAACCTGAGCCTGGAGCAGCCTGCTTCATCAGAATAGACACCAGAAGCCAAGTGACCTCCCTCCCCATTGCTTGTTAGTCCAGTTGGGTCATGTACAGGCTGGCCTCGAACTCACAGTTATCTGCCTGCCTCCGCCTCCCAAGTGCTGGGATTAAAGGCGTGCACCACCACACCTGCCTCATGTACAGGCTTTTTACAAAGAGAAACTGTCTTGTGAAGCCACTCCTACTTGGCTCATGTACTCCTAATAAAACACCAGGACAATTGCTTCTAATAGGTTCAGTGCCCAGCACAGGAGAGGGGTGACAATATAAATATTGGGTGAAATATTTTAGGAATAAATTGTATGTCAACAACTAACAAACACAAATGCAACTGTTTACTTTTTTTTTTTTTTTGAGACAGGGTTTCTCTGTGTAGCCTTGGCTGTCCTAGACTTATTTTATAGACTGGCCTCAAACTCACAGCGATCCTCCTGCCTCTGCCTCTCCAGTGCTGGGATTAAAGGCGTGTATCATTACATTTTTAAAAAGAAATGGAGAAACGTAGTATGACGGTACATGTCTTTAATCCCAACACCCAGGATGCAGAGACAGGGAGACCTCGGTGAGTCCTGGACTAGCCTGAGCTACATAGTGAGACCCTGAGGCCTGGATGGTATCGCTATAGTTTGGGATACATCCAGAGTTCTTACAAAATTCAGTAAGCGACTATTCATAAAAAGAACTTTACAAACCAACAAGTTCTAATGGTGAGCCTTGCACAGCTGTTCCCATAAGACAAGTGCTTTCTGAATAATATCTACAGCTATGTGTGAGAACCCCTGAAACTGCAGGATCCACATAGACGAAGTTAGGTTCTGCTCATTTTTTAAAGGCCATGACCAAGATAAGTTTAATTTCCCCCGTAAACCGTATGTAATGGCCACTGCTGGTTACGGCTTGACTACAAGCTGCCAGGCATACCTGTAAGGGAGACTTAGTTAGCTACATTATTTGAGGTCCAAGACCCACCTTGAATCTATGGCACTTGGGGTCAGAATCTGGGCCACAGCTTCTGCTGGTTCCTGCTAGCCCTCGCTCTCACGTCACTGGCATTAGAGCCTACTTCTTTGGGATTCCAGCAGACACTGAAGACCAGCTAAGGCATCCAGCCACATGGGCTGAACAATTTGTGGGTTCTTAGACTTGCCCTGGGAGACAGCCATCGTGGACTAGCTGGTCCACAGCCTGTGAGCCGCTCTAATAAACCCCCTTTGCTCATGTACAAAATTCTACCAGTTCTGTTCTTCTACACAACGCTGACTAACACATCATACTATTCAGGGTTTTTCTCTCTTTTTTCTTTTTTAAAAGATTTTATTTATTTATTATTTATACAGTACTCTGCCCCCATGTGTGCCTGCCTGCCAGAAGAGGGCACCAGATCTCATTATAGATGGTTGTGAGCCACCATGTGGTTGCTGGGAACTGAACCTCTAAGACATCTCTCCAGGCCCACTATTCAGATTTTTAAACTCAAAGATAATTCATGGACAGCATTCATACTGTGTATTTATACCTTAATTGCTACCTTCCCAGGGTTTTAAAATTCCTACCACATACTTGTTACTATCGATCACTGAAAGCCATCTGGCTGGGACACAAAAGCCTCAGTGTAGAGCCTGCACCATACACCAATGCCACATCTGCTAAAGTGGCACCATTATACAGTCTACTAAGATACTTTGTGAATGCACAGAATAAATATTTGTCCCTAGTGCTTCGGAAGGTGTTCTGGCTCACAGACACATGAACAAATACCCAAAACACATCCAAATTATTTTTAAAACTCCAGGAAGTTCATTTCCAGATCTCTTTTTGTGTGATAGTTTCCTTAAACAGGAACTACACTGGCTGAAGATTCTAGTATTCCAACAATATTATATAAAAAAAAAAAAAGTCTTGGTTTGTGCACCTAGAAGCGCATTATTGGATGTGGATTATTGAAAATAGATTCTTCTGTCATACAATACACCCAGACTACAGCTTCCCCTCCTCTGCTCCTTCCAGTTCCCCTCTCCTTCCCCCTCCTCCTGATCCACGCCCCGAAGTTTCTCTTCAGAAAGTAGAAGGCCTCCAAAAGACAACAACCAAACACAACAAAACAAGATACAGTAACACTAGACACAAACCCTCTTATCAAGGCTGGACAAGGCAACTCCACAGGAGGAAAAGAGGCCCAAGAACAGGCAAGAGTCAGAGACACCCCTACTCTTGTGGGTGTGGCTTTAAGTGTAAGCAACGGAAACAGTTATCTACAGTAGCAATGCTAAAATTTCTCATGCAACTGTTTTCCTCTATCTCAGTTTCCCCAGGAACCTTGGTTTCTTCATTCCTCTAATCTCAAGTAAGAATTGCAAAAATACCAGTCAATGTCATTGTAGAAAATAAAAAAGGGAAATTGAATACAAAATAAGGTAAGTAATGGTTCCCACTCTCATGTGGGGATTGTCACCCCATCATTACACATAAGAAAACCATTCGGGTTGTGCTTATTCTGTTAATGACAAGGTTTGACCTAGTCATTTTTTTTTCAGTTTTATTTTATTTTTATCTATGCATATGTGTATATGTCTGGGGTGTATATACATCTGAGTGTAAGTGTTCAAGGAAACTAGAGGTGTTTGATTTCCCTGGAGTTGGAGTTACAAGTGGCTGTGAACTACCTGATATGGATGCTGGGATCTGAAGTCTGATCCTCTGAAAGAGCAGCAAGCACTACTAACCACTGAGCCATCCTTCCAACCCTGGGCTGTTCGTATTTCCTGAGTTTCAAAGGCTGATCTATATAGTGAGCTCTAGGCCAGCCAAGACTGTCTGATGACCCTATCTAAAAAAAAAAAAAAAAAAAAAAAGCAGTGTCTTTTGCTGTATGATCCCCCATGTCCTAGTCACTGTTCTATTGCTGTGAAGAGACACCACAGCCAAAGCAACTCTTATGGAAGGAAGCATTTAGTTGGGGCTGGCTCACACTTTGGTCCATTATCATCATGTCAGGGCCCATGGCGGCATGTGGGCATGCTGCTGGAGAAGCAGCTGAGAGCTACATCCTGAATCCTGATCCAAAAGCAGAGAGAAACTGGGCTTGGTGTGAGCTTTCGAAACCTCAGGGCCTACCCCCAGAGACACACTGCCTCCAACAAGGCCACACCTCCTAATTCTTCTAATCCTTTCAGTTTTACTCCATGGTGACTAAGTATTCAAATATATGTGCCTTCAGGGGCCATTAAACCATCACATCCCCACAGCGTAAACATGTTATGTCATAAAACTTATATAACTCAAAACTATTTTTTAGCTATGCTGATGCTGGGGTGAGGTATACACTGTTTCAATGTAGGTTCCCACACACTAAAGCACAGTGGCTACCAATGGCTACTTCAACCAACACACTGAAAACGGCATGCTGAGGAGATAGAAATCTGAAAATCAGTATTACCTACAAGAGATACTGATGAATTATGGGTACCAGCTACTTGCACGCTTGAAATTACAACAGCTCCAGTTGGGAGTGTCTTTCAGGTTGCACAACACTAATTTGAGAGTCTAAACTCACAATGTTCCACAATCCAAAACGTGTTGTACCTCACATACTGTGGGATAGTCTATACCATCAAATTTTGTTTTCTGCCCAAAATTACTTTTAAAAGTAATATACACCATTATCTTCTATCTATGTATATGAATTTAAACAATTTGTAAACCACCTTTGTGTTAAATGTACAAATATTCCAAAATCCAAAAGGAAACTGAATCCAAAACACATGTAAGGCTTTCCGATAAGAGATGTGCAACCTACGGGTGTGTGTGTGTTTGTTTGTCTGTTTTAGTTCAGGACCCAAGCGTGAGAAGAACATGCTTCAGGGCCAGTCAGGTGGCCGTTGGGGTAGGGAGGTGGGGGTGGGGGTGGGGGTGGGGGTAGGTGGGGTAGGGGAGTAGAGTTGGGGGTGGGGGTAGGTGGGGTAGGGGGGTGGGGGGTTTGAGGGGAAGGAAGGTGCTTGGCACGCAAGCCCGACAACATGAGTTCAGTCTCCAGAACCTATATAGGAAGCCTCTAGAATCCCAGTACTCCTACGAGGAGCTAAGAGGCAAACAGGGAACCCTGGAAGAAGCCCACATGGACAGCGCCTGGGGAGAAGCAGGAGAGGCCTGCCTCAAGGCAAGATGAGAGCATCAGCTGCTGAAAGGCGCCCTCTGACTCCCACAGGTGCTGTACCAGCCACATGCCACCTCCCATGTGATCTTTAGGAACACATGACCACTGAACTCCACCCTCGCCTTTTCATCTACTTTTCCCCCTTAGAAAATAAGCTGGGACTTGGTATTGGGACTCCAGGTGAGAGTGGTATGGGAGAATGGGGAGATAGAAGGACCCCGAGGATCCAGGAACCCCACAAGGAGACCATCAAGGCTGGCAGATCTAGACGGGGTGGCGGGGGTGGGGGTGGGGAGACCGTACACAAACTGTTGTACCAACCAAGAACAATGTATGCAGTAAACCTTGACCCCTATTCAGATCTAGCCAATGGACAGTGCATTCTCCACAGTTGTGTGGAGAGCAGGGACTGACTCTGACATGAACTCTGGTACCCCATATTTGACCACTTCCTCATTCGTGGGGAGACCTGGCGGCACTCAGAGGAAAGGGAAGCAGGCTACCAGGATGAGACCTGATAGGCTGTGATCATACGGTGGGGGAGGAGGTCCCCTTCTGTCACAGACCTAGGGGAGGGGAATAGGGTGAAAGAGGGAGGGAGGGGGCAACGGAAAGATACAAGTGAGGCGATAACAGGCAGGATGCAATCTGAATAAGAAAATTTAAAAAATAAAAATTAAAAAAAAAAAAAGAAAAGAAAAGAATGGCCTAGAGAGAAAACTGAGATCTTGTCCAGGACTCCTGCCATGACTGACCGGCTCCCATCTCTTGCCCTCCAATGCTTCTCCATGATCTAACTTATGCGTGTGGGGTCATCCAAGTCCCTGCCACTTCCTTAATGCAACAACAACCACAACAGCTAATCCTTCTGAGCTGTCATTTGTCAAAGTCGTAACAAGAGCTCAGACTTCTGTGGCTTTCTTCTAACCCATAATGCTTTATCTGTGATGCTAATATGAATTGAGTCTTCAAAGAGAAAGTTCTATAAATCAGAGACCATGCATTTTATGCTGTGTGGAATGAAACAGATTGTGTAGTAAACTATCCAGTTCCTAAAGGGATAGGACAGCTTCCAAAAGGAACTTCTTCTAATTGGCTCTAAAAGTCACATTAGATATTTTAACAAATGCCCAAACACCAGCAAAGCATGATTGCTCAATTTGAATTATGTAATTGGGGTTTTTTTTTTCAATGTTTCTGGTCATTTTAAATTGTTTACATTTGTTTATTTGTATTACAAACATAGCCATTCCAAAATCTCAAGACCAGTATTTTCACAATACAACATACATACACAAACTCTAGTATTGCTTTAAACAATGCATCATTCTATATAAAGTGCCTTAATACCTGCAGTCACTACAAACAGCTTCTCAGCTTAGAAAAGATACAAAATTGGCAAGGAGACAAACATTTAGAAACATGACACTGCATGCTTTATTTAGACCTTCATGAGGATATCGTAGAAAGTCCTGCCTAGAACAGGGTAGAACTTTCTATAAATGAATCACTTCTAAATTAGCCTCCATAGGTCAGCAGTAGCAAACCCTAAGTAAAAAGTGAGTCACCGTGCGAGCCTTCACCAGCACAACCGCGTCCCCCAGTGTTTCCAGTGACTAAAATAGTATGACAAAAGAATTCTATCAGAAATATGAAAGTCAAAGCCATATTTTTAAACCACCAAATGATTTCCCAGAATAACACATTTTTCTGCTATGAAGTCTAGTCAAGGGAGCTGTGTGTCTAAGAAAGTCAAAACCACAAAGCAGTTCTTGGAACACAAGAAAAGGTTAAAAGGACATGGTTTTCATCTTGCCTGTGTGGACACGACCCAGACACTAACCCAACAAGTAAGACATCGCCCTCTCCCAGGATGTCCCTGCAGAGAGAGGAGATGACTGAGCTTGCCCCTCCAAGTAACGTAAGGTACCTGCCAATTTTAAGACATTATAAATCAAGCGATGCTTGAGCTAAATATCTTCCACAAAGTTTTTTCCTCCTTGATGCAGAAGGTGGGGCAAAGCACAGACAGGCTAGGAGAGTCTGGATCATTCGTTCACATCCAGACACAGTGAGATGACTTATCAACATAATAAGTATGTGATGAGATCTGTGAAGTAAACTTTCAGTCACCAACAAATCTGAACACACACTTGAGGTTTCTGCTGGGTTGGAGTTGCTCTGTTGTTTTTTTTGGTTGGTTGGTTTTGTTTTGCTTTGCTTTGCTTTGCTTTGCTTTGCTTTGCTTTGCTTTGCTTT
>OU015753.1:102818443-102839051 GCA_907169655.1 Acomys percivali
CACACACACACACACACACACACACACACACACACACACACACACACGGCAGAATTTGGCTAAGCGAGGAGATATTGGGAATTAACGGATGCCAGAGGAGGAGAATCGTTTTTCAATAGTGTAGCTGCTGGTAAGTCTCCGACGCTCCTGTAATAACTCCACACTCACGCTCCATGCAAGCAGCCCTAACTGACCTCACTGGGTCAAAACGAAAAAGGATATCAAGGTGGAGGGGGCTTGCAGGAAAGGAGGGGTCCAAAGACAGGGTAATGGGGGGGGATCTGACCAAAATACACAGTATATACATATAAAGTTGTCAAAGAATAAATAAAAATTTAAATCAGAAGCAAATGGAAATGAAAGAGGAAAAAAAGAAAGGAAGAATGGAAGAAATGAAGGAAGAAAGGGTTTAGGTTTCCTGTGTAGTGATCTGGGTCTGCCCTGTGCGTGCTCCGGAAATGGGGCCAACTGTACCACCATGCACCTTAGAAGAGCTGTTTATCGAGGAACGCCGTACAGTCTTGCGGGGATTTCACCCAACATCCACACTCTGGGGGCCTGTTCTGCACAAAAACAGGCTGCCAAGGCTACCTCAAGCTCCAGCCTACCTCCTGGGCGCCGGCTGGCTTTCTTCCTCACACTCTGCTGTCGTTACCTCATTGTCCTCAAAAATCAATAGTAACTTTAATTCCAAGTCCCCAGCCCCGCCCCCCCCCCTGCATTCTTGTAGCATTCTGGTTTCTGTTCTTGGGGTGAGGGAGCTCCCTACACGTCTGTGAATCCCAGCTCCCTCAGTCTTCCCGGAGTTCACATGTGTGAGTCTGGTCAACAGCAGCTCAACCTATCAGTTATCTCCGTCACTGGGATATGGTAAAGACTGAAGACTATCTTGTGTTCTCCAGAGTTGCCACAGACACACGCGATATTGATTTCCACAGGAGCTCGGTGCTGGTGCCAAAGAGTCAAAGAGGGAAGATGCTTTTGAAAAGCCTCATAAAGCAGTTCCCCATATGCGGAAACTCATGAAGGAAGTGACTTTGCTTGCAAACAGCTGCAAATGTCACCAATTATAAGATGGGTATGTAAATTATCTTCACTGCAGTAATCATACTGTTTATGTGTATGTGTGTATACACTATTTGTGTTTTACACCTTAAACACATATGAAATGTTTTATGTTAAAGGCAGATATGCAAGCATACAAACTTGATTTGAATCTTAATTTAGACTTGGCTATGCATGCTTGTAAGGCTAGCACTGGAAAGCAGAGACAGGCAGATCCTGGAAGTTGGGTGGCCAGTTGGCTTAGCCAAAAAGGCAAGCTTCCAGTTCAGTGAGACACCATGACTCAAGGCAAGAGATAGAAATCAATAAGAGAAAACACCCAACATCTACCTCTGCCTCAGTATGTGCACAGAAAGCTATGTGTGCACCCACGTGCTCATGTGCTTGTCACACACACACACACACACAGACACACACACATACACAATTGAATTAAATTGAAAATGAATAAAATGTTAACGATATGATGGTCCTCATTTTCCTCACTGAGGGCAGTCACTCCTCTTTCGTGCATTATAAAAAATTATGTCTACATTAAGCATCAGTACATTTAAGCATTAAATAAAGATTTAATGCTAGTGATGCAGAATTAGAAATACTAAATTTGTGAAGATTCTTTTATTCAACAAACATTTAACAATAAATATAAGACCACGAGGCTGGGGATATAGTTCAGTTGGTAGAGTGTTTGCCCAGCAGGCACAAAACCCTGGATTCAGTCCCCAACACCACATAAAGTGGGCATGGTGGGGCACATCTGTAATCCAGCCCTCATAAGGCTGAGGGAAAAGGATTTCTGGGAGTTTGAGGATAGCAAACTGACTCAAGCATAGCACCTGACTCAAAAACTAGATGAGACAAAACAGTTTCCAAGGATGTTCCAGGTCAGGTGCAGTTCTAGGTCCTTGGAGTTGTGCCAGTAAACAAAGAAGACAGAGGCTTGTAGGCCCTGCAGAGCTTTTGTTCTGTTAGGGGCACAGGACAGAAAGTAAGGCAGTGTAGGTAGGACAGGATGCAGTGGAGGAAAATTAAGCATGGCAGTAGTTAGGGGGTGCTATGCACTCAGAGGCGAAGGTCAGGGTCAGCCTTGCCAAGAGAGTATCTGCTGAAGGGAAGAGGCTGCTGCTGGAAGAAGCCTGCCAAAGCCAACAGTCAGTGAGAAAGCCCTCAGGGGCTTCCGGCTGTCAAGGAAGAGCTACACAGCCAGACCAGCAGGGGCAGGAGGAACAATGACATTGAGATCTCAGGGCCAGGAGTCCATCACGGCCTTCCGGCTTAAGCCTTGGAGGGTTCTGAGCATCATCGAATGGGGCACTAACTGCATCCCGTTAGGGACAGCAGCTCTGAAAGAGTCTGCCTATAAAGGAGAAGCGAGAGTGGCAGGGACAAGGCATGGGGACGTGGCTCAGTGGGTAAAAGCCACCCAAACCTGATGGCCCTAGTCCTGTCTATGGAAGCCACTTCATCAAAAGCCGGACACAAGGGTGTGTATCTGTAACCCCGGCACTCGGGGTTAGCCTTACAGTGAGATGGGACAGAGACAGCGTAACGACAAGCCGGAGAGGCTCTGGAGATGGGAATGAATGCCGTCAAAAGAACATTGATTGGTTTTCCTTCAAAGTAAATAATGAAATATTTTGAAATCAAGAGCTTCAGAATTTAAAATCACATATTAAAGTTTACCTTTCTTTTTTTCTTTTTTTTTTTTTTTTAGCTAGGCATGATGACATATCACATGGTCCTAGCTACTGCAAAAGCGGGAGTGACAGAAGCCAAGAGTTAGAGGCAAGTCTCCGACAGAGTGAGCCCGCCATCTCAAAGGGTAGTGACACTCCCTGCCTTACGCAGGAGAGAATGAGCCACTGAATGATTCACCCACTCATTTGAGGAGCTACGTGGTATCTAACTGTGCAAACTGATAAAGGTTGCACATCTCTAATCCAAAATGTCCTCAAATATGAAACTTTCTGAGCGTCAACATGACACAGGCAGGAAATTCCACACCTTGTCTCATGTGATAGGATGCACACAAAATCTGGGAATGTAGAATTATACATACATCAAAAATTACATTTTGCCATGTGTAAAAAAGTGTATATGAAACAGAAGTTAGTTTACTGTTTAGGCTTAGGTTCCGTACCCCAAAGATTTCATTATGCATATGCAAATATTCCAAAGTATTTTTAAAAGCCTGCAACAACCTGGTCACAAGCACTTCCAGTGAGGGAGACAGTGGACCAGCAGAATCAAGACCATGGGAATACTTCCTGAACCCCATAAAGAGGCTGAGTCTCTGGTTTCTGGGTGTACAAGCTTCTAACCTCATTCAAATGCACCGCCTGCTCCACAGTCGCTCCTCACAGGGAGGACTTAAGAAAACATAGCATGCCTCCCACTCCTTGCTGAACAGTTACAGTAGCTAACTATTCAAAACGCCTCCTCAGCAAAATGTAGAATCACGCTCAAGAGCTTCTGAGCTACAGCCACAATGACTCAACTCCTTTATGTAACCTGAATATTTTAACAAATGCTTTAGGGGTTGGGGAAATGGCTGAGTGGTTAAGAGAGCCCATACACATGTGAAGACATGAGTTCAAATCAATACACATGTAAAAAGCTGAGTATGGCTGAGTATGTCTGTGAGCCCAATGTTGTGGGTCAAAGACAGGCCAAGACTCACCAGTCAGCCTAGCTGCAATGAGGAGGGTCCGATTCAGTGAACGATTCTGTCTCAAGGAAATAAGGCTGAGAACAGAGGCAGGTACCCCACAGTCTGCTCTGGCCTCTGTATTCAAATATCATTGCAAGTACACACACGCTCATGTGTATGAACCAAACATGTACACTGTAAACACTTACATGCATTGCACGCACATACACACATGCATCACCCCCACAAAAATACCACCCACATATACACACACTCACACGTGCACATGTGGACACACCCCCCCCACCCCTTCCACATACACACATCAAATAAAAGATGAAATATTGGTGTTTGCTTTTCTGAACTAAGGTCCATCATTTATGTGATGAGTTAACCAGCCTTTTAGATTCAGTGACTCTCTCTCTCTCTCTCTCTCTCTCTCTCTCTCTCTCTCTCTCTCTCTCTCTCTCTCTCTCTCTCTCTCCTGGATTGCTCATTTAGTTATTTGGGGAAAAAAGCAGCAGATAGAGGCTTTTTGCATAATTGGCCATCTGTTTCCACTTAATGATCACAATAGTCTGCACCCAGCCAACATCAGTAACAAATCCGAAACATTTGTTACTGCTCCATTCACTTCCCCTCCAGGGACCAGCGAACAGCTGAAGCCCACAACAGTCATTTCACCGCAGCATCTTCCTGGTTGCTGTGCATCGTGCTGGGTTTTGTAGAGATATTTCAGTTACATCACATATGTTAACTCCTCATACAGTCCCTGTCCTGTAAGGTCCCTAAGGTCCCTTCCTTTTCCCAATCTCGTTTCTACTTTCCTGACATATACTTATGTCACCATATATGCACACGCATATCACATACAGTCTAGGATATACATATGATATATTTATGAGAATATATGATACATATGAGAAAAACATGCAATGTCTGTCTGAGTCTGGCTTCTTTCACTTAATGTGATATAGGTAATCATACAACCATAGATAGGTTGTATCCATTTTTCTTCAAACATCATAATTGCATTCTTTACAGTTGAATAAAGCTCTACGCAGTGTGTATATATATGTGTGTGTGTGTGTATATATATATACACATATTGAATATGTGTATATATATAATATATATGTGTGTGTGTATCAATATGTGTGCATATGCATACACACACACATACACACACACACTCAATTATAAAGAAGAATGCAAAGAAAAATGTAAAGAAGAGTGTGAGGGCCGGGCGTGGTGGTTCACGCCTTTAATCCCAGCACTTGGGAGGCAGAGGCAGGTGGATCTCCATGAGATCAAGGCCAGCCTGGACTACAGAGGGAGTTCCAGGACAGCCAGAGCTGTTATACAGAGAAACCCTGTCTTGAAAAACCAAAAGAAAAAAATAAAAGAAAAGAAAGAAAGAAAAAAGAAGAGTGTGTGTTGTGTATACATACACAACACACACATAATTTTCTATACCCATCCGTCAGTTGGCAGACACCTAAGTTGATTCCATAGCTCAGCTACTATGAACAGTGTGACAGTAAACATGGTTGTGTAGGTACCCCTATGGCATGCTGATTGAGAATCCTTTCAGCAATTGCCCAGCAGCTGTACAGTTTGACTCCATGGCATTAGTTTTTTGGATATTTGTACTAATTTCCTAGTAGCGGCTCTAACTTACGTCCCCACCAGCAGTACATAAGGTTCATTTTGCCCCCCACCCCCTGCCAGCACTTCTTGCTGTGTGGGTTTGTTTGTTGTTGTAGCTGCTGTCATTGAATGTGACTATGATAAGGAGAGAGCAGGCATGTCAGACTACGCATGTGTCGGTCAGAGGACAAACTTGGGAGGTGGATTTCTCCTTTCCCCTTGATAAGGGTTCCAAGTGACCAAGTGTAGGGCAAGAGCTTTACCACTAAGCCATATTGCCAACCCTGCTATTTGTTTTCTTTAATGAAAGCAATTCTGAATTTGGTAAATGGATCTCAATGTAGTTTTGATTTGCATTTTTCTAATGACTAATCCAACATTTTTGGGGTACAAAGGGAATAAATATTTTTGTGTTTGAACTGAAAAACCATTTAGTTAAAAGATTTTTCTTATGCCTAGTACAATGGTACATGCCTATAATCCCAGCATTCTGGGAAGCAGAGGCAGCCAGATCTCTGTGAGTTCCAGGCCAGCCTGGTCTACAAAGCAAATCCAGGACAACCAAGTCTAAACAGTGAAACTTTGTCTCAAAAAGCAAACAAACAGAAAAAAAGAAAGAAAGAAAAAGAAAAGAAAAAGAGGATCTCTGAGGCTAGCTTAGCTTAGGATAGCTAGGGCAACACAACGTAACCCAGTCTTAAAAAACAAAACAAAACAAAAACAAAAACAAAAGGGGTGGGGGTGGGGTCTTGCCTGGAAAGATGACTCAGTGGTTAAGGGCACTGGCTGCCGAGTTCAGTTCTGAGCAGCCACATGATGGCTCACAGCTAACCATAACTACGGTGTCAGGAGACCTGATGTTTCTTCTGACCTCCAAGGGCACTGCATGCATATAATGCATATACATACATCTAGGCTCATACCCATACACATAAACATTTAATAAATAAACATTTTTTAAAGTTTTCCTGGCAGGGAGTGGTGGCACACACATGTGGTCCCAGCACTCAGGAGGCAGAGGCAGGGAGATGTCTGTGAGTTCAAGGCCAGCCTAGTCTACATAGTGAGTTCCAGACCAGCCAGGGCTACATAATGAAAGCCTGCCTCAAGAACAGTTTTTCTGGATTTGTACTTAGAATTTGAGTGCAATTAGGAAGAGCGTTTCGGCTTCTGTGTAACCAGATAAAACCAGGAAGTGAAAACTAAGCCTTGGCTCCTACGAGCCTACAGGTTCTGGGGAAGCAGCTTAACTTCTCAGAGGCACACTTGGTCCAACTACAAAGCCCAGTGGGGACAGAGCGGCCACCAGGCCACCCACTCCACTGCAGGCCTAGCACAGCTGGGGGCAGAGGAGCCTCTGGAAGTTTGCCTGCATCTGCCTCACCTGCCTCACCTGCCTCAAACTCCCTCCTCCGCCCAGGACAGATCTCTCTCTCTCTCTCTCCCCTCTCTGTCAGCAGCCAATAACTTCCAGGGAGCAGCAATAGGTGGTCAATACTCTGTCCTGGATATACTCATTACCCTCGTTAAGGTTTTTTTTCTTTTCACCTTTTTTTGGGGGGTGGGGGTGGTAGTGTGCCACACCACAAGGGTGGTAGTGTGCCACACCACAAGTGTAGAGTCGGAGAACAACTTCCAGGACTGTTTTCCTTATGCCACATAGGTTCTGAGGGTAGAACTCAGGGCGGTCAGCCTTTGGCAGCAAGGGCCTTTATCCACTGAGCCATCTCACCCGCTATTAACTTTTTACAATCCACCTGGAAAACTCATGTTGATTATACACATAAACATACCAGTATGTACATATTGTTGCTATAAAAATCTGTTTATGGACTTTGCACATCAAAATACCTTATGCTCATTGTTACCTTGGAATTTTATCTTGCAAGTCAGTGAAAACATTGAACGTAGCTATCAACGATTACTAAAGAATTGGGAAAACTGGTTAGCAATGCAGCTTTGTAGAGTTTGGGGTCAGGGAAAAAGACGGGCTTACATGCAGGTTCTGGCACGTGCCATGTATGATTTTTGAATCTGAACCCCAGAGCCCTGCCTGGCTTCCTTTCGGTGAAGCATGAACACAGTAACACTTCCTGGGGATTCCATAGATTGAGTAAAATCCTGTCTATTTAGCAACGAATGTATGCGTGATAAGGAAAGCTGCTTGTGAAAAACCTAGGTCTGGAGTGCCCAGTCTCAGGAGAGACAGTAACCACCACCACCACCACCCCACCCCCCTCCCACCCCACCCCACCCCCTGCCAGTATTATGCTAACAAGCTCAGCAGCTTGGAAACCAGAGGACTCAAGCTTAAATAGCAGCCCAGTTTTCTTTCTCCCAAGCTACACAACCTTGGTCAAGGCCCAACTTCTTGCACGTCAGCCACTCGTTTAACTGGCCTGTATCAGTGGTATTAATTACAGTTCTTAGAGGACTGCCCATATCCAGTGTAATCTGTTAGGCTAACACACCCACTCCTCCAATCGTACGGCAGCCTCATTGGTAGATATTCTTATTTACGCTTGATAGGTCACTGATACTAATAGAAATCAACCCTGGCCAAGGCGACCCAGCTACTGCAGCATGGTAGAACTTGGCTCCACAGTCAACCGTATCTGGTTAAGCTGCCACCTACCTTACCCAGAGTAGGTGAAAGCAAAGTGTTACTTTGAAAGTACTTTTCCAATTGAACAGTCCTAGGCAAACACTGAGTTATGATGGCAATCCTAGCCGGGCATGGTAGCGCACACCTTTATTTAATCCCAGTACTCGGGAGGTGGATCGCCGTGAATTTGTGACCAGCCTGGTCTACAAAATGAGTCCAGGACAGCCAAGGCTGCACAGAGAGACCTCATCTCAAAAACAATAAAATAAAACAAAATGATGGCAATCCTATGTTAAAATAAATAATCAACAAAAGCACTTTGTGATTTGTCCTTAGAGCCTAGAAGCCATGAAAAAACAAAGACTTGCACTTTTAAAATGCTTTTCTGGGGCTGGAGAGATGGCTCAGTGGTTAGGGGAGCACTGACTGCACTTCCAGGCAGCCCTGGTTCAGTTCCTAGCACGTACACAGCAGCACACAACCCTCTATAACTCCAGTTTCAGGGGATCAGATGTGCAAACAAAACACCCACACCACATGCAAAATAATTGGTTTTGCTGTTTGTTTGTTGTTTGTTTGGGAAGTTTGTTTTGTTGTTTGGTTGGTTTTTTGGTTTGGTTTTGTTTGGTTTTGGTGTTTTGAGACAGCGTTTCTCTGTGTAACGGCCCTGGCTGTCTTGGACTCACTTTGTAGACCAGGCTGGCCTTGAACTCATAAAAATCTGTCTGCCTCTGCCTCCCGAGCAAAATAATTGTTTTAAATCTCGAAACAAAACAAACTACGAAGAACTCTTTTCTTTTTGAAAATTTTCCTTGATCTCAATTTCATTTAAACAGACCTGATAAACAGCTAACTTAAAAAGAAAGGAAAAACAAAACTCCACACAACTAATTACAGATGTGATTACCATGACAACCAGAAGTTGCTCTCTACTCTATACTTCTGACAGCCCACAGGAAAAAAAGAAAAGAAAAAAGTCTGGGCTTGGAAAGAGACTGCTGTGTGTGTGTGTGTGTGTAAAATGCTTTCATGTGTGCAGCTCCATGTAGAGGCCTGAAGACAGCCATGAGCATTGTTGGTTGGTTTACTTGTTTTTGTTTTTGAGCCTCCCTAGGCACTGGGCTTACCAATGAGCTCTTTTCCGAAGAGCTCAGGAATTTGAACTCAAGAGTCCCCTGTTTTTGCCAAAGCTCCAAAAAACGTTTACCTCACACCTGTATTTGCAGGTAGCTCTCTTGGGTAAGCACAAAGGGCCCATAAAATCTCCATAAACTAATGTATGCAAGATAGGACCTATGGCAACTCCAGCTCCAGGCACCCTATAATCTACTTACATTTTTAGGTCTCTCTTTTTTTTTAAATACCTTGGGAAAATTAAGCTGATCTCGTCCATGAAAACTGTGTTCGCTCCTCGGACAATTTGCTATGATTTTCTGAGTTACCTCCCTTAGAATAACAAGCCAGGGTTTAAATCTCTTATATATTACCATCAAAACGGTTCTTTCTGTGCTGTTAGGAATAACAGTAGTGGACAACGTGAGCTCCGCTTTGGACCCACCAGTCTTTTCCCTGTACTCTGGGTGTGTCCAGGAAGGCACTCCCTGACCCCGCTCTGCTTTTCTTTAACTCTGGTTAGAGTCTCCCAGTAACTCTCAGACAGAAAGCCCAAGAGTAAAGTCCAGTTCCGGTGGAGGGCATTAATTTTTCCGGGCAGATCTGAGTCCCGGAAGGTGCTGGCGCACATCCTATGCTGCACGACTGGACCTGGACACACCTACAGCCAACTCCTAACAAAAGAAAGCCTACTTGGCTTGACCCCCAGGGACCCACAAGCCTGATCTGAGCCGATAATTCTATCCGGTGCTAGGACTGCCCTTTCCACCACCGCACTCTTCCCTGGAGGCCCCCAGGTGACCGACCCCACCCTGCGGGCTGCTTGAGGCTCAGGAACTGCTGCGCCACCAGCTTGAGCGGCAGAAAAGCTGCGCTCCCTGCGCTTACCTCGGAAGGCGCGATCTCAAACACACCAGCGATCTTGGCGTAGAGCTCGCTGATGCTGGAGAAGTCCTCAACTCGGCCAGTGGCGCTGCCGTGTGCCAGCTGTGCGTGGAACACCAGCCTGCGTGCGGGAGCTGGGGGTCCGGGGACACCCTCGCCGCCGCCCGATCTCTCGCCCTCCACCAGCCGCGCGGTCTCCTTGGACTTGGCCGCCCTCTTCTTCCCTCGCAGCCCAAGCGGCATCTTGCAGGTCCGATGGTGTGGACCACCTGCGCTGGCGTGCCAGTTCCCAGGGCTCGGACAGCGGACTTTGCACTGGGGGCCCGGGCTCCCGCGCAGGTGACAGCGGCTGCCGGGCCAATGGCAGCAGCGCTTCCGCCTGGCCGCACGGGCTTCAGGCTGCCTCCCTGTAGAGGTCAGGGCACCTGAGCCGAGCAGCCACCGGCTCTCGTGTGGCTCTAGCAGGAGGAAATCTGTGCACAATTCCCTTCTAGGCCCAGGCCTCCTCTGAGTGAAAAATTATTGATTTCCACGAAGGGCCTCGCCTCGCTTTTCATATTCTGGACGCTCAGCTGGGCGTGGTGGTTTGGGCCAGCGATTCCAGAACTGTTAAGGCTGGGGCAGGATGATTGCTGTGAGTTCGAGGCTAGCCTGCCCTACAGAGTGAGATTCTGTGTTAAACACACCCACAATGAAAAGCATCCCCCCAAAAAATTATATTTGCAGGAAGATGAAAAGATGGAAAGAGGACATTGTTATATTAAAGCAGAGTAAGCCACATTCAAAATGACAAATGCTACATATTTTTCCTCTCTCAAGTGTAGCATGTACATGTGGCAGGACAGCATGCAAGTAGACAGGGAACTGTAATAAAGGGACAGGGTTATGGAAAACATATGGCACGAAAGTAGACGGGGAAACTTGGGGGTGTGGTGGGGGGGCAGAGAAAGCAGAGGAAGAAAGAGAACAAATAGAAACAGAGAACAATTTGACCTATATGCATAAAAATGCCATAAGGAAACATAACTTTGCATAGTAAATAAATAAATAAATAAATAAATAAATAAGTATGGCATTCAGCCACATTCGGGTAACCTCAGCCCGTGACTTTGCCTATAGGGACTTAGGTGTCCTTCCTTGCCTTCTCTGTAAAGGACTTCACACAACCCTGAGGGCGCAGCGCCTCTCTGTAACCTTCTCTCCTCGGTTTCCAACACTTCCAAGTCTGTTCTCAGAGGAACTCACTCCTACTCTGCAGAAGACTGAAGGCATTCACCGAGAAGCGCTGCCCTCAGTGCCCTGCGCCACCTCGCTTCTCTGAGCCCTGAAGCTCTTCCGCCTGACCCCATCTGATTTATCCACACAAGGCACTCTTTCAAAAAAAAATGTGTGTGTGTGTGTGTGTGTGTGTGTGTGTGTGTGTGTGTGTGTGTGTTTATGTGTGTCCTTTCTCCACCTCCCATCTCATGGTAGATGTGCTGTGACTTCGGACATGCATGCTACCATATCAGGCTTTATAACAGTTCTGGGAAATCCCAGCTCAGCCCTCTCACTTGTGCAACGTGCTTTGCCCATGGAGCCATCTCCCCAGTAACTTTTAAGTTACCTACTGATTTCTTCCTCAGCCTCCGGGGCCACAGATGGTCATCCCCAAGTCTCGAGCTGCTGCACTTTTCCACAGAAGCGTTTGCTGTCAGCCTGCCTGTGAGTGGACTGTGCTCCCCACACAGTCAGCCAGGTGTCATCTCCTAATGTAACTCATCCTTTCAGTCTACCCACAGGGAGCACTCAATGGTCTGTGCTGGTCTTTTCATTCTCTCTGACCTCTTGATGCTGTCCCACCTCCGCTTCTGTGAGCCGGTGATCCCTAGGCTTACTCAACCATGCTCTCCCATCCTTGTGTTCTTCTCCAGATGACTGTACTTACCCTTCATCTCACAGATACTGTTAGCCAAACTACATGGTCTGCAGTTCAGCCCAATAGGAAGCAAATGCTCTAAGGACACTCTAAGACTGCCAAGCTGACCGCATCTTCCTTCCTCCCTTCATTCTCAACTAAAGTGAACAGACCCAGCACACACTACGGTCCAAGTCAAGACATCCTTGAGTCATCAAAGCAAGTTGTTTCATCTCCCTTCACCTCTCCTGTAAGCCAAGTCCTGAAAATCCACGTTTCTCCAGGTAATATTAGATGTTCTGAGGGTCGGGGTCAGGGGAGAAGGGAGCCAGTGGTTTCCTTAGGATAACTTTAATTTCTTGTTGTTGTCATTGTGCGTTTGTATCACTTTAAAAAGTAACATGGGCACTACAGAGGTGGCTGCCGGCAGTGTTCGCTGGTAAGCATGAAGAGCCAGGTTCAAGCCCAGCAACACCCATGTAAAAGCAGGGCACTGCGGCATACAACTGTCAGCCCAGTGCTATCAAAGCACAGAATGGAGGGTGCCTGGGTGTGTTGGCAGCCTGTTGAGACAAACTGGTAAGCTTCTGGTTCAGTGAGAGAGCCTGATTAAAAAAACAAACAAAAAACAAGGTGGAAAGCAATTGAGAAAGACATCTGACATCATGATGCGCACATGCATGCACACACATGTACACATATGTGCACACATGCACAAACATACACATACATGCACACCTGCACACACACACACACACACACACACACACACACACATGAGTATTGTGAACATATTGAATGTTGCAGTTCATCTGAATGACTGAATCCAATTTCTGCCATGTGATATCAGGGTTTATATCTGCCTTTGTGGCTCTGATTTATAAAGCACCACGTAGCATTGTTTGGTCTTGGCTTAATGAGAAAAGAGTAAAGGCAGGCATAGTCACAGCACTGGTAAGCCTGGCACTTAGAAGCCTGAGGCAGGATATATCTCAAGTTTGAGGCTAAACCAGGTGAGAGAAAGTGTCTCAGAAAAAAAAAAAGTAATAAGTAAAGAAACATGGAAATAAATGGTGCACTCCTTTCACGTGAAAGCTAAAGAAGTTGCCACGGAATTGTATGAAGAGTGGAGGAGAAGTCTGAATAAGTAAAAGCGGGGATAAGTCATCACATGCGTAGGGCAGGTGCGTTTTGAGGATCTAGGAACACGGGATATAAACCTTACAAAGCCTTAAAGGAGAAAAATGTGGGTGTTTTATTCCCTTTTTGCCTTGAACTCACAATCCTCCTGCTTCCGCCTCTGGGGTGTTAGAACTGCAGAGTTTGCTGCCACACTCAGCAAAATAGGATTCTGAGTTATACCCAATAAAACACCAAAAGTAGCAAGGCAAAGTGTTGGTATTGGGGGTGGGGATATAGTTCAGTTGGTACAGTGCCTGCCTAACATACACAAAATGGATAACACACACACACACACACACACACACACACACACACACACACCATTAGTTAGTGGCATTAGCTGTGTGGATTTGTTCTCAGGTGCTCTGTTCCATTAGTCTAGATATTTACTTTGACCCATCTCCTGCTATTTTGGTTACTATGGCTCTGTAGTATAAGTTGAGATCAGGTATTGTGTTATTTTCAATATTGTTCTTTCTTCTAAGGATTGCTTTGGCTACTTGGGCTCTTTTTTGTTTCTATATAAATTATAGGGCTTTAAAATACTGTAAAGAGCTGGGCATGGTGGTGCATGCCTTTAATCCCAGCACTTAAGAGGCAGAGGCAGGTGGATCACTGTGAGTTCAAGGCCAGTCTGGTCTACAAAGTGAGTCCAGGACAGCCAAGGCTACACAAAGAAACCCTGTCTCCAAAAAAACAAAAAACAAAACAACAACAACAAAAATACTGTGAAGAACCTTATTGATATTTTAATGAGGGTCGCATCAAGTCTAGAGACTGTTTTCAGTCCCAGAGCCACCCTCGCAATAGTGATTCTGTCAATCCATGAGCACAGGACGTCTTTCCATCTTGTAGTGTCCTCTTCGATTTCTATCCTCAGTGTCTAAAGCTTCGCTTTGCTGTAGATGTCTTTCACTTCCTTGGTTTGTTCTCACTTTGTCTGAGGAAGGGTGTTCATCCTTAAGCTACTGTAAATAGGAACTTTTCCCTGATTTCTTTCTCAGCAACTCCATCACTGCTAAGGAGGAAGGCTACTGGGGTCTGTGTGTTGACGTTGTAGCCTGCTACTTTGCTGAAAGTGCTCATCAGCTCTGAGCATTTCCCAGTGGAGTCTTTGGGTCTCTAAACCCTGGCTTTTCCCATGCAAACTGAGTTCTTGACACTAACTAGATAGTCCTCAATAGGCTGAAGCACTTCATGTTACTTATTGGTATCCTGTTTAATTTGGTTGTGGGGGTAGAAGGGTCCAGACAGGTTTCTCTGTGTAGCCTTGGCTGTCCTGGATTTGCTTTGTAGACCAGGCTGATCTCAAACTCACAGAGACACCCCTGCCTCTGCCTCCCAAGTGCTGGGATTAAAGATGTACACCACCATGGCCCAGCCCCTGTTTAATTTTTTATTGTGTTAGTTGTGTGATAAATCTTAGCAGGTATAATTGAGTATGTTAGATTTCTCCTTGGAGTGTGGCCTAAGATGAGCTAACAAAGCAGAACTGCAAGTGTTGGGGTAGGTCTGTGGTCAGCAACAGAGAGCGTGATCACTCTATCATTGAGCCATGATCCCAGCACAATAAAAAAAGGATTTAGGTTTTCTTTTTACATCTAAGATTAGAGTACAGCCCAGATTGCCTAAGTTTGCTTCTTCCTTTCAATAGCGTTTGGCATTTCTAACAATATTAAAGTATCAACTGTAGAATCAAATATAAGTGAATCATTAAAATTCTCAAATTAATATAATCTTATGTCTGCCAAAAGCAATATTATCTTGTTGATAAGATAGCATGTCTTATCATTAAATGAATCATAAGATAAATTTATCAACTTACTTTTCTCAGAAAGTATAGCCTCTGATTACAACATTAGTTTTGAATAAACACACACGGTCCCCACCCCGCCCCACATCCCCACGGTGGATAGATTCAGAAAGCAAACACTTAGGCGAAAATAAACACAGGATTTGTGAAATGCTATGCAGTTTTCCTTGGTGCTAAAGATAGCATGTTTTATAGTTGCATGGCAACAATGAGCTACCAAAGATGAGACGAAATAACTCAGCTGAAAATCACATAAAATTTCCCAGGAATGATTGGAAATAGAGAAGTGGCACGTGAAGTCAAGGGGACAAAGGCAAGGGAATGTGAGGAATGAAGTCAGCAAAACAGTAACAAGCAGGTGCCAAGGAGTCTCCTGGGAGCTTGCTCTGTGTCTTCACCTGTGTCATCGAAGCCATGACATGGAGGAAGTCCCATGTGTGGGGTTCTCATTACTCTGTTTCTCCAAGGTTAGGGTAAAGACAACATTACAGAGGTGAGAGCAAATCTGAATGCTAAGCTACTTTTTAGAAATGTGTGTGTGTATGTGTGTGCAGGTGTGTGTGTGCAGGAGTGTGTGTGTGCAGGTGTGTGTGTGTACAGGTGTGTGTGTGTGCAGGGGTGTGTGTGTGTGTGTGTGTGTGTGTGTGTGTGCATGCAGGTGTTGGGGCATGTATGTGGAGGTAAGAGGAAAACTTGCAGGAGTTAATTCTCCTTGTGGGATCAGTAGGTGGACTTCTAGTCATCAGGCTTGCTGGCAAATGCTCTTACCATTGAGCTATCCCACCAGCCCAAAGGATAAGCTACTTTAATACAATGTGTCCTACCATAACAGACACAGGATAAGGCAGACATATTCCAGGGACACATATTTCAGCCATTCAGGATCAGGCACAAAACTGAAAATAGAAATACTAACTAGTTGGTAAACAAGCCTTTGATGCATCAGAGTCAGGCAAACAGTTTCCTTTATACAATCCCCAAATAGTAGATCAAGTAAAATATGCATTTTCATTGAATGGCTAGGGAGATGATGGCTCAGAGGGTAAAAGGTAGAAAGTCAGAGGTCACTGTCCACACAGATGAGCTCTGGAGAAGCCAGGAGAAGCCAAACATGTGGCTTTATCTCTTCAAAGGAGGGAGATGTTTGCCTGTCCTTCCGGACTGCTGGAGAGGGATGTACAGCCTAGTGACCCCTTGCCATCTGTAGGGCCAGGCTCCACCCATATCCTCCGGAGTGTGTGCTTTGTTTATTCCAGACCCTTTCCACATAAATCTTGAGCATTGCTTCTAGGCCATAAAACCCATCCTTGTGAGAGATGTTACTTGTCCTTTACGACCAGCCTAAGTGAATTCTCTGTCATCTTAGGGCCAGGCTGATCCTGAGTCCCACAGGCATTGGTGTTGACCTCAATCATTCTCCCTAGACCCCAAGTCTTGGCCGTTATCTCTGAGTCAACAGTGCCCATCTTTGTGAAAGAAGCCAAATGTACTTTGTAAAGAATGTCAATGTAAACATGTCATAAAACTTTGTTGTACTCATGTTATCAGAAAACTTTTCCGAGACTGTGCTGTGCTTAAATATGGCTAAAATAAATGACCTAGTGTCAGACTCTAGAAGTTTGAACCAATACCAGGTAACTAAAATGAGCTGCACCAAGTTTCATTCTTACCTCACCTTATTATAGTGATTTTGAGGACAAGATACAGCCATGACAGAAAAAAAAAAAAGAAAGAAAGAAAGAAATAGAATTTATTTAAAGATGAACATACCATGATAAAGTAGAAATTTTAGGAATTATATTACATTTTTACAAATATAAAATCTGGGGGCAGTTAGAGTAGTGCACACCTATAAGCCCAGCACTTGAATTAGAGGCAGGAGGATTGCTATATGTTGGAGGCCTCCCTGATTTACATACACAGTAAGTCCCAGGCCAGCCAGAATTACGTAGTGAGACCCTGTCTCGCAAAAATAGCAGCAGCAGCCCAGATTTTTGAAATGAAATGTGGCCAACCTGCTTTCCCCTTTACTAGAGGAAGAGCAGGAGGCTGCCAGCGGCTAGGAGCTGTTGGGAGCAAGGCGAGGCGGGTCAGTGCTCTCCAGGTGCTGTGTTTCAACCTGAAATATGGTCTCAAACATAGCCCAAGTAGTTCTCACTTTATTTTCTGTTCATGGTTTGTTTTGTTTACTCTTGTTGTTGGTTTCAGGGCCTTTGTACGTAGCCCATGCTGGCCTTGAACTTTATCCTCCAGCCTCCTCCTCCTCCCAAACGCAGGGGTTACAGGCATATACCGCCACCCTGACTCCTTCCATAGTTCCACTGGAAAGTGTTTACTAGTAGACATTATCCGAAAATACTTTTGCCATATTTAGTATCTACTTTTGGAACAGTGAATTTGCCCAATAAGCTTTTGTTTTGTTTTGTTGTTTTGTTTTTGGAGACAGGGTTTCTCTGTGTGGTTCCAGATGTCCTGGAACTCACTTTGTAGACCAGGCTGTCTTCAAACTCACAGAGATCTGCCTGCTTCTGCTTTCTAAGTGCTGGGGTTAAAGGCGTGTGCCGCTGCCGCCGCCGCCACTGCCACCACCACCACCTGGCCTTCCAGTAAGCTCTTAAAATTGGAATTTGGCCTGAAAATACATTCTTGTAACCTCAGTGATTCAAGACAACATGACTCAGGTTCTGCTGTAATTTTGGCAGTGTCCGAGCTAAGCTTGTATCCGGCAAGGAAGGAGAGAGAGAGAGAGAGAGACAGAGAGAGAGAGAGAGACAGAGACAGAGACAGAGACAGAGACAGAGGACAGAGAGTGCTGCCTTCCGCAGTGTAGAGGCAACCCCCAAACTCCAGATGAGTTCCCGAGGGAAACCCCACTCTTGCCAACTGCTCCAAAGTAGGGCAAGGGAGTACATTGAAATAGTGAGTTCCTGGTTTTAACTTTTTTTTTTTTTTAATGTAGCCCTTGCCTGCATGTGTTTGTACTGAGTGCGAGCTGGGTGTGGTGGCAGCCAGAATAGGATAGTGGATGCTAACACCACCGGAACTGGCTTTACAGATAGCTGTGAGCCCTAATTTGGATGCTGGGAACTAAAGACACCTCCCCTGTAAGATCAGCAAGTGCTCTGAATTGGGGAGCCATCTCTCCAGCCACCCAGTCCCTTTTTAAAAATGTATTTTTAGAGGGAAAAAATAAATCAGGGATAAGAGAACGGTGTCTCCCCAACACACAGCTGTTCATTTCAGCACTATCCCATCGTTTGTCACTGAGGAATCTCATAAGGGACCAACAGAGAGCATGGGTTTCAGGCGCGCACAGTGCAGTTCCAGCATGGAGAGGAGGCTGACAGCAGAACCTCAGCCAGCCTGGAGCACACAGGGAGACCCTCCTCACAACTGTACAACAAGGCGCAGGGAGATGGCTCAGCCATAAGAGTGCTGCTGCTCTTCCGAAGCATGGGATCCCAGTGTCCACATTGGTCAGCTCACAACTTACTCTAACTCCACCCTCTGGCCTCTGAGGGCACCTATATACACACACATACATACACTGGCCTCTGGGGCACCTATGTACACAGCTGTGCACACATATGCATGTGCATGCACACACACACACACACACACACAAACACACATTCTCTTAAAAATATAATGAAACAAGTAAGAAGTGTGGGAATGGTTGTGCATGCCTGTAATCCCAGCACTTGGGAGGTAGAGGCAGGTGGATAGGTGTGAGTTCAAGGCCAGGATGGTCTAAGAGAGAGTTTCAGGACAGCCAAGGCTACACAGAGAAACTCTGTCTCGAAAAACAAAAAACAAAAACCCCACATGACGGATTCAGAAACTTGCTCAAGTCATCACACTATTGCATAAGCCATGAAATACAATTTTGTGAATTCTTTTCATCTCTCTGAACTAATAGTTTCTTAGAGATGTTGTATGAGGATTTCTAAATCTGCTGACAGAGCCCCAAGCACACAGTAAATGATTAAGAAATATTAGTGCTAGGCAAGGTGGCACACACCTGTAATCCCAGCACAGGAGTGAAGACAGGAGACTCAGGAGTTCAAAGCTAATATTATAATCCCAGCATTCAGGAGGCAGAGGCAGGAGGATCCCTGTGAGTTTGAGGCCAGCCTGGTCTACAAAGCAAGTCTAGGACAGACAAGGCTACACAGAGAAACCCTGTATCGAAAAACCAATATATATGTGTATACACACACACACACACACACACACACACACACACATATATATGTACATAATGAGTGGATGTACATAAGCTAATGAGCAACATTCTTCAAGATTATGTAATAGTTTCTGAATCAGGCTCAGGTCCTGCTTCACATCTGTGTTTTATGGCATAACTCACTGCATGTTGGCCTTTGTCTGTTTCTTTACCTTGAGTCAGGGTCTTGTGTAACCCAGGCTAACCTCAACATTCTTTATGCAAGGTTCATTTTTAACTCCTTGATCTCCCTGCCCCCACCTTGCAAAGTCCTGGGATTATAGGCACGCACCACTGGACCAAATTCCCCTATGTCCTGAAAATGGGTTACCAGAACCTGCATATTTAAGTTGTGAATAATAGCATTCCATTCCAAGGATTTTGGATTAAGAAACATTAGCTTAAAGGGTAAACATTAGTTGTATGAGGAATGTTAAGAACACTTGGAATCCAATCATTTTAAAGGAGGTTAGGAACTTTTAGTAACTTAATACACTAAATATCATGTTATTATCTGTTCATTAAATGAAGTTCTAAAGTACATTTGCTTAAAATAAGTATTTCAGATTGTAAGCTTAATTGGAAAGGAACCAGTCTTACTTCATGATATATTTAGTATATTTAATGTTTCCTTAATTCATAACAGTCTTCTCCCAATTTGTTCTAACTTAAAATGTTTCAAAAACATTTTTGCATTATCTGCCCCCGTAGACATCCTCCTTAAATGTATCAACAAATCTCATAAATCATTTACCAAACTATTTTTATAGTTTATAAATTTAACCCAACAAATATTAAGAAATTGTTTTGTATAGGAACTGGCCTGGGTTGGGGAAATGAGCTGGCTCAGCATAATGCTCATGTGCAGAGCACATATCACTGTTCATCACTGAAGGAAGTCAGGACAGGAAGTGAAGCAGGGCAGGGACCTGGAGGCAGGAACTGATGCAGAGGACATGGAGGGATGCTGCTAACTGGCTTGCTTTCCTTGGTTTGGTTAGCCTGCTTTCTTATAGCACCCTGGACCATCAGCCTAGGTGTGGCACCACCCACAACGTACTGGGCCCTCCTGCATCAACCACTGTTGTGGTTAAATTACCAGTATGGCCTAATAATGTTTATTATTAGGCCTATAATTATCATGGCAGTATTTTCTAACCTGCTAGCAATCAGTCAAGACACAGACACCTGTTATATTTTAAAATAGCCTTAGTTAACCTGAGGTAGGGCAGATACTAATCCCCTAAACTACTTCCCATAGTGGGGCAGGTATGGAATACCTGTCTCAATCCCATGCCATCTGCTTCTAATAATTTCTATCAAGCTACCTCCCATCCATAATCCCATATACTTGCTAATGTTCTTCATCTGGGCTGAATCCTCCATCCACACTGGCCATGTGCTTCTTCTCTGTGGCGCCCGCGCCACGGCGGTACTGAGTTAAGGGCGAGGGACTGCGCATTTAACTCATGCTTGCACACACACACACACACACACACACACACACACACACACACACACAC
>OU015753.1:102860776-102942559 GCA_907169655.1 Acomys percivali
AGAGAGAGAGAGAGAGAGAGAGAGAGAGAGAGAGAGAGAGAGAGAAAGAGAGAGAGAGATTCACTGACTGTTCAGGCAGCAAACTGTCTCTGTCATTTTTTCCTCTTATTAAATTAGGAAGTTGCTAACCTGTACTTCCTGTTTACTCAGGTAATTAATTAATTATGTAAATACCGCCTACATGCCAGAAGAGGGCACCAGATCTCAGTATAGATGGTTGTGAGCCACCATGCGGTTGCTGGAAATTGAACTCAGAACCTTTGGAAGAACTGCCAGTGCTCTTAACCTCTGAGCCATCTCTCCAGGCCCCCAAGTAATTAATTTTACTCCTCCTCAAGTCTCTGATGGGGTTGAAGACCAAATAGTTGGGTGTCACAATTGATCCTAGTTGTTTGGGGATTGAGATGCCTTTAGGTCTAGATAGATGTTTTAAGTTGATAGAGATGAGACATGATAGATACTGAGTTACATTCAGAATTTTAGACTCACCAAGATAGGAAAATGTTTTCCTCAAGGTTGCCAAATACAAATAGCCAAAACACTGTGAGTGTAACATGAATGTAATTCCTGAATGTTCTGTGGTTATTTTGCTGTATGCAGTTTGTTTTAGGTAGGTGTGATAACATAGATATATACGTAAAAATTTTAATTGAAAAAAAAAAAAAGAGTTAAGAAAGTTCAGTGGCCCCAAACAGCCTGAAAGCTTACAAGTGAAAGTATAGAGATAAACACTAGAAGCAACCAGCTCCCAGGCCAGATCGGCCTGCAGCAAACACCTCTGGACCCTCTTCAGCACACATGCTGCTGTCCCGCCTCTGGGTCCCTGGACCCCATGAATGTGAAAGCTTGCTTTTTACATCTACAATTGACTTCAGTTCAATAAAGTCTGGCACAAAGCCAGTGAAATTAATCACGAAAGTACTACTCAGTTGGGCTGGAGAAATTGGCTCAGCGGTTAAGAGTACTTGCTTTTTCAGAGGACCCAAGTTTGGTGTCCAAAGCCCACATGGTGGCTCACAACTATCCATCTCCAGTTCCAGGGGCTCACATGCATGTGGTGTGTATACATGCATGCAGGCAAAATAGTCATGCACATAAAACTGTTAGAAGTACTGTTATTATGTTGGTTAGGAGACAACTGCAATACGAAAGAGCACACAATTTGACATGAGGGTCTAGAGAGATTGCTCAGTGGTTGTAACAGCGCTTGCTACTCTTGTAGAGGAGCTCTATAACTCCAGGTCCAGGGGATCCAGCGCCCTCTTCTGACCCCTGTGGGTACTGCACACATATAGTGTGCATACAACATTAGGCAAAGCACTAATTTGCATAAAACAAAAATTAAGCAGGGCATGCTTTAATCCCCATACTTGGGAGGCAGGTGAGTTTAGAGGCCAGCTTGCTCTATAAAGTGAGTTCCAGAACAGCCCAGGTTGTTACACAGAAAAAAACCTGTCTCAAAAAACAAAAATATGGTAAAAATGAAACTGCATTAAGAAGCATATTAAAAACTTCTAAAGTAGTTCAGGTATAGTGGCACACATCTTTAATGTCAGCAATCTGTGAGTCTGAGGCCAGCATGGTCTACATAGTGAGTTCTAGGACAGCCAAGCTATGTAGAGACACAAACAGAATTTACTAGCGTTATTGGGGAATACTATCCAGAAATATTTTGTGCTTCAAAACTTTCTTGAATAGGAATATAATTAATTATTTTTCGTTTGGGGAGTACAGAACTAATTTATTCATACTGTAATATTTAAATGTTTTCAAGTAACAATTAGCCCTTCTATTACTCTGTTAAAGGAAGTCACCAAAAGTTTACTAGGAACTTCAAAACAAAAAGGGAGCTAGTATACTTTTCTAGCAACTTGTGATCTACTTTATAAATAGTGTTCCTGGGGCTGGGGAGGAATCTTATTGGGAAAGCATTGAGCAATCCCCAGCACCCTCATACAAGCCAAATGGCAGATACCTGTAAGTGCTGAGGAATGTGGGAGAGGCCCCAGAGAGAGCAGATTCTGGGCAATTGATTGCTGGTCAGTCTGCCTAAAAAGCAGCTAGCTCCCCATCAGGAGTTCAATGCCAATCTCAGATACACACTGAGTTTGAGTCTAACCTGGGCTACATGAGAATGTCTCAAAAACAAACAAAAAAAACAACCTAAAAAGAACAAAGAGAAGAGGGAAAGAGAGGAGGAGGAAGACGAATGGTCGCCATTCTCTCCTACAGCTGAGTGTTTAAGCAGCACCTGAGCCTACACTAATCAGTGCCAAGAATTTTGACGTCACTTTCACCACATCTGACCGTGGGTTTTCATTCCGTCTGTTCTGCTCCTCAGCTGGTGCAGGAGTAACCTGACCACATACATACAGCTTATTATTAAATCTGTCTTTGGAGGGGAAAAAAACAGCTCCAGGTTCACTGAAAGACTTTGTCTTAAAAAATAAGGTTGACACTTTGGAAATCTATCTGGCGCTTTCTCAGAAAAATGGGAATAAGGCTTCCTCAAGACCCAGCTATTCCACTCCTTGGAATATACCCAGAAAATGCTCCACCACACAACAAGGACATATGCTCAACCATGTTCATAGCAGCCTTATTCATAATAGCCAGAACATGGAAACAGCCTAAGTGTCCCTCAGTAGAAGAATGGATAAAGAAACTGTGGTACATTTGCACTATGGAATACTACTCAGCTATTAAAAACAAGGAATTCCTGATTTGTGGACAAATGGATTGAAGTAGAAATGATCATAATGAGTTCACCCAGAAGCAGAAAGAGTCAAATGGTATATACTCACTTATGTCTGGACACTAGCCCAAGGGGCATGTCCCATGAAAGTCTTCACTTAACAGGAAAGTGGGTCAGAGGGGAGGACATCCTATTGGGACTTTAGGTAAGAGAAGCACGGGAGAATGGGGAAATAGAAGGATCCAGAGGGTCCTAGAAACCTACAAGAACAACATTATGATGGGCAGAACAGGGCCCAGGGGTCCTGCTCACACTATGGCACCAGTCAAGGAAAATACGTGCAGTAAACTTTGAACCCCTACCCAGATCTGGCCAATGGACAGGGCATTCTCCACAGTTGAGTGGTAAGTGGGGTCTGACTTTCACACGAACTCTGGTGCCCCATATTTGATCATGTCCCCTTGATGGGGAAGCCTGGTGGCACTCAGAGGAAGGATAGCAGGCTACTAAGAAGAGACTTGATACCCTATGAGCATATACAGGGGGAGGAGGTTCCCCTCAGTCACAGACATAGGGGAGGGGAGTAGTGGGAAAGCGGGAGGGAGGGAGAAATGGAGGATACAAGGGATGGGATAACAATTGAGATGTAATATGAATAAATTAATAAAATATTTAAAAAATAAGGTTGAGAGTGATAGATGAAGATATTCATTGTCCTTTAAAAATTTTTATATTACTTTATATCATTTTTGAAGCTATATACATATATATGTATGTATGTGTATATGTATGTATGTATATATACATATATGTATATGTTTATTTTCAACACCAACTTAGGTGGCCAGAAGAATCTGGGATTTCTATATTATTTTAAATGTATTGATATGCGCTTATAATGCTGTATGTTAAAAGATCACTGTGAGCAAGGTGAGGTGGCACATGCCTGTAATCCCAGCACTAGGGGAGGCAGAGGCAGGTGAGTTCAAGGCAACCTGGTCTACAAAGTCCAGGACAGTCAAGGCTATGCAGAGAAACCTCGTCTTAAAAAACAACAAAAAATCACTGCGACATGTAATCAGCCTACAAATTATCAACAAAACACTTTACATGCTTTTGGGGACACTAAACCTTTAAAATCAGTGTGTACCCACACTTCACAGCGTCTCTTCTGACAGCCTGCCATCAACATGTGGCAACAGACAGTGCAGGTCTAGTGAGTCCCGATGACCAGGTTTCAGCCTCTCAGACTATGATCTTAGGTATATCACACACGCACATCACCTCAGATACATACCTGGAAAAATCTCTTGGGTGACTATAAACAATCTATTTTCAGGGGCTGGAGAGATAGCTCAGAGGTTAAGAGCACTGACTGTTCTTCCAGAGGTCCTGAGTTCAATTCCCAGAAACCACATAGTGGCTCACAACCATCTGATCGGATGCCCTCTTCTGGCCTTCAGGTGTACATAATAAATAATAATAACAACAATAATAAATCTTTTTTAAAAATCCATTTTCAATCACAGAAAAGCATTTCATATCATTTTTTGAAAAAAGGTGAATGGATTTAAAGCAAAACCCAGTATTTATGGTACTGGTAATTGCTGTATTTACACATGCTCCTGGGTCAAAGATTTAGCTCAGTGGTAGAGTACTTGGCCATGGGTTCAGTCAGTTTGGGGAAAAGTGGAGTCAGGGGAGACAAAATTACAAACTAAATAAAACAAAACAAACAAACAAAAACCCAAGCCAAAACTAAGGTAATACGCATGCTCTGGCAAGAAATATTTGCAGACGTTCAAAGAAAATTAACACTAGGAAACAAACTGGTGTGGTTTTTACTTTCTTCATTTCTAGAGTTTCTTTTCCTCATGAACAGGCAGAAAAGGCATTAACTGGTTGGAGCACATCTTTAATCCTAACACCTGGGAGGCAGAGGTAGGCAGATCTCTGTGAGTATGAGGCCAGCCTGGGATATACAGAGAAACCTGTCTCAAAAATAATGGTGGGGACGGGTGCTGTACCTCCTAAGACAAGTCGTGCATAGTACAAGGAAATAAACGCTTATCACCAAAGTAGAGGCAGGTAAGGAGAGAGGGGTTACGCCACAGGAACACAGAGCTCTTGGCCAACAGTGCGACACAGTGACTGTCTGGAAAGATGTTTAGCTCGCTAAGTAGTTACAACTATGAAATGATTTAATTTAAATTTGAACCAAATTTTACTACAAATCACATTAAATCCATGCAGCCATAGTCAAACTGATGCTACTAAGGAGACTTAACCACAATTCAAAGATTTATTGACAGCTACCAAAAATAAATAGTATGATATTCATCAAAATGAGCAAACCAGCCAGGTGTGGTGGTGCATCTGCAATGCCAGCACTCAGGAGGCAGAGACAAGAGCTCTGTGAGTTCGAGGCCAGGACAGCCAAGGCTACACAGAGAAACCCTGTCTTGAAAAAAACAAAAACAAAAACAAACAACAAAAAGAGCAAACCTATCCTATAGTACTCACCAACACTATAAAACTGGATTATTGGCTGCTTAATTCTAAATACAATGAGCTCAAACTACTATTTTTGCTTAAAGGGCACAGATTTTAAAAATTAAGATATCAGAAACAATCGAAATATAAATGGTGAAAATGTTTTTAAAATATAGCCTTTATTGGGCCAACAAAATTGGTTTAATAGGTAAAACTGCTTGCTATCAAGCTATCTCCAGATCTCACATGATGAAGAAAGAAAAAGTACTCCCACAAAACTGTTCTCTGACCTTCAATATTCACGCCATGGCATACACACACACACACACACACACACACACACACGCACGCACGCACGCACGCACGCACGCACGCACACGCAGACACACAAACAGGCGCGCGAACGAACATAATAAAAAATTAAACATGTAGTCTTTGTTAACCTCTCTGGATTAGATCACTGTCTGCGTCATGAAGGATAAACAGTATAGAAGGCAGTCACTGGCCCACGAAAAGTTTCCACTGTAAATACATAAGGTACCTACTGTCTACTATTCCTTCCACCAGAGAGTGGTAGAAATGAGCTGTTACAGCCAGGACTAGATGGCCAACAATGGCTGGACAGTAATGGCAGATGTTTGCTGACTCTCATGACTTGCACTACAAGTTACTCCTCATGAAGGGATTTTTAAAAAGCACTTAAACAAAACCAAAAAAGCCTGCTTTTTGCACAATTCCTTTAAAATATATTTTATATTATAAACCCTCAAAAAGTAAAAGTCAGCATCTTTTGCTTGGCTAATGGTATAAATAAAATCTGTAGTCTGACTCTCAACCTGGCTATGCCTGCTGGGGGGGGGGGACATATAATAAACACAGGAATTCTTGCGGGTAAGCTGAGTTATTCTTAAAAGGTAGTGTATGTGCTGTAAATGGCTGAGAAAGGCTGCTTCACAATCAGACAGTTTTGGTCAGTTGATCATTTTCACCTAAGTCATGAATCCTGACTATAACTAATTGGCCATTTCCCCAAAACCAGACTTACTTTTTCCAGCTGTGGCAGATGCTGAGTTACCACACTCTGAGTCATTGTTCCTAAGGGAAATACAGGCACTTGCGAGTGTCTGGTCAGATTTTCATCAAGCACCTCAGCACATAACCTCTCTCTTCTAGGCATTCCTACTAAAAGTTTGTTATTTATGTTGTTAACTTAATGACATTAACTCATAGCTAAAAGCAGTGTAAGTCACGCCTGATGAACTTACATAGCACACATTTTCTCCATCAGGTACATCACTAATACTTAGAAATAGAAGCATTTCAGCATTGTGCTTGGGATTCATTCAATGATGAAACTGCTTTTTTAAAAAAATCAACAAAAGTGAAAAAAAAAAAAAAGGTCATACTAAATAAACTCTCAAAAGGACTTACTTATAGTAAAGAGCTAAAACGAGAATACAAAAGACCCGAGGCTAGAGCAATAGTTCAAATGCTGTGCAAGTGTGAGGCCCTGAGTGCAGACCCCCAGCACTCAGACAAAAGCTGCCAGGCTGTGTGCACCTTCATCCGGTGCTGTGGAAGCAGAGAGAGCCAGGGAAGCTGCAACAGCAAACTGCAGGTTCTGTAAGAGATCCTACCTCAGACAGAGAGTGCACATTTTTACCTCTGGCATATGCACTCACACACACAAATTAGGTAAATGAAAATGTTAAAAGAATGCAAAGCCTTACTGTTCAGCTTGAAGCTGGTGTGTAAGATTCACATTGCTACTCTGCATGTGTGCATCTTCAATGACCCCAATCATCTTGAAAATTCATCTGGCGATAAATATAAATTTTGTTAAGTAGGCAAATTCATAAATATAGAATTGGCAAGAAATGAAGGTTAACTGTCTAATGATGTGCCACTACCAATGAACTATTATCAGGGAAAAAAGTTTCTGAGCAACAGCAGTGGTGGAAACCCCTGCACCAAATGGTACGCCTTTGACCTATTTGTTATATATAAAACAAACGTGCCATTCTTTACTCCAGAAACTCTCCATGGAGCTTAACTTCTGCCTTGAGCCCCAGCCTGAACATTGTGCTGCTGTGGACCTGACTGAGCTGAGGCTCTTCATCCACACGTGTCACCAGATCTCAGCTCTCACTTATTACCCTACACAAATGAGTGCCCTTTTCACTAGGCTGTACTGTCCCAGAGGGACCTCCCTCCCTCCTGCTCCCTCCCTTTCCCCCTCCTGCCTTTCTCTACCAGACTTAACACACTGATTAACTTTTGTTGAATGAACAGAAATGATTAACTGCAGAACCTAAAGTAAGATGTTTATTATATAGAGACAAAGGAGAAACTTTAGATTCTGCATAATTTTCAACCAGGTAAATGTGCAGGTTAGGAAGGCTATGGGATGCTGGGTTCTAGGCTGAACGAAGGTGTGCACAACTATTACTAATCAAAGAGAACGTTAAGAGTATGACATTTGAAGGGAAAGTCAAGTTCAATGTGTGTGTGTGTGTGTGTGTGTGTGTGTGTGTGTGTGTTCTAGTTCTGTTACTAAGCCCCTACTGACTGTTATAGAGACAGTGCCCTAAGGAGCTCATACTCTGTTGAGAATACTATCAGAAACAAAAAAGAGCCAGAGCTTTAGCATGTAGTGTTTGGGGCCAGCTCAGTGACGTGGCCAGGGCTGAGCTCTTTACTAGGGTTAAAAGATGACAACAGTGAGTGCTCATGATGTTATTTACACTAGGAGGTAAGTGTTTGTTTGCTAGATGAGTGACCTATCTATCTGATCATTAGGCTTTTCCCATCCCAATCTTTCAATCCACTGTCTCACGAGTTACAGACTTTTACTACTAGACTGATGGAAATACCTGGATGAAAGGAAATAGAGACTGGACAAAGTGACTCATGATTTCACTGACATTTATAGACTGAAAGTACCTTCAAAAAGGGGACACTGTTATTGTTTACTGGGCATGCCCATCGCCAGCACAATGCCCAGCTCTTTTTGGGGACTGAACAAATAGAAGAATTCCTGCATACCTACTAGGTGTCAATCATCATATCAATTGTCAACTTCAAGGTCAACCTGGATCACACAAGATCCTGTCTTGAAACTAATAAAATAAAATACAACCATTTGACTCTGAAGGAGAAGTAGTTATATCCTCACTTGCTACAACTAGACAAAATGGCATAAGAAATGGCCATGAGAAATCACAGGAAAACAGCAAATTCAGATGCTTTGTGTAAAAACATTAATTCCATTTTTCTCTCAAGTACACGCCTCTTTAAATACATTCTCTAAATGAAATGAAACCATCAATTAATAAAAACAATTTAAAAAAGCATAGAGAATCAGAGGACAAATTCCAGAATTATCATAACTATAAATAGAAATGGAAATGTCTCTGTGTTTGGTGGTGCACGCCTTTAATCCCAGCACTTGGGAAGCAGCAGCCAGCCTGGTCTATAAAGCTAGTCAAGCATAGCCAAGGCTACACGAAGAAATCCTGTATAAAAAACCAAACCAAACAGTTATCCCATGTGAGTCTTAATCTCATATCCACCCATCTTTACTTAAGGATTTCTCTGGTAAAGATATTCAGTTTTCTAAGAATCTAGCTCCAGAAGAAAATGTTAGAAAGTAAAAGTTGAGGTCCTGATTACAAAACGAGACGATTTGAGTTCTACATATTGAATATGTGAATCCATAGTTATCTAAATATTAAGGCATGAACCTCTGGAAAAGTCTTTTTAAGCATATGGCTTCATACAAATTTCAAAAATCTCTTAAACTGTATAACTGTTCTTTTTGGGACTCACTTTTATGGCACTTAAAAAAGATATTTTCTTAGAAAGTTCAGATAAAAAAATAAAAGATTTGTTTATATTCTGCCTCCTTAGCAACACAGCTAGAACTCATCTTAAAGAAGCAAACGCTCGGGGGTAGAAAGATGGTGGGTAAAAGCACTGGCTGCTCTTCCAAGGGACCCAGATTCAGTTCCCACTACCCACACTGCAGCCCTCAATTGTCTGTAACTCCAGTTCCAGGGGATCTGACACCCTCACACACACAGTCATGCAGGCAAAAGATCAATGCATATTAAAAAAACCCAAATGCTCAAATACTAGATGTTGAATAAATATGTGTAACACTGAGCAAATGATATCAGAATGTTTGAAAATATAAAAATAATACATTTTATTAATATTTGGAAAATATCCAATGTATTAGCAATAAGAAATAAAAGAAATACTATTCTAGTTTGAATCACAAAGCTGGTGAGAGTTCTGACAGACTATAAACTTTGGCACCTTATCAGGATATAGCTGAGTGATAAGACTACCTGCTTGCGCAGAAGGTCCTGGTTAGATTTACAACAGAGGTGGGAAAAAAGTTCTTAGGCATTTTAAAATTTTAGTTTAAGCATCTTCACCTCAAAAATGGTTCAGTGGTTCAGAGCTAAAGGAGCAAGGAAAACAGCTTTCATAGGATGAATTCCCTTGAGTTCAGGCTAGCCTGGTCTACATATTGAGTTCTAAGCTAGCCAGAGCTGACATAGTGAGGTTGTGTCTCAAACAACCACACAGAAAAACCCCAAATTACTTTCTCTGTATGAACATCTCCAGTCTCCGACACTGATTAAACTGTTCTCTACCTTGTTCCAAAGCCATGGTAACTTTTAAAACTTAATTCTGCACATGTATGTAAATGCGGAGGCCAAGACATCAGGTGCTGTGCTCTACCACTCTGCCTCAGTCCCTTGAGACAGGCACTCAACCCAGAGCTGGACTGGGGAGCCGGCAAGCCCTAATGAGCCTCTCTGCTGCCCCCAGATATAGTGTTAGGGGCCTGGGAAGTGATTATGCCCAAGCTTAGTGGGTTTTGAGGATCTGAATTCAAGTCCTCCAACTAATGCAGCAAGAACACTTACCTGATGATGAGCCATCTATAAGGCTCCTGAGTTTAACAAAGACCATTTGAACATTTAAAGTGTACTACAACCCATGATTGCTCCTGATCATGAGAAGACCACGTAGAGGAACATATTTAGTAGTGCTGACTCCCAGTACATAGTACTGTGTGATCCCTGCAGAGCTCAGAAGCCCAGTCATGATGATTATGTACATGAGAAACCTGAGACACCCATCGCCCAAGATCAAAAAATGAACTAAAATGTAGTTTGGGTTTTTCAACATTTATTTACTCAACAAATAACTAGACTGTCAACACAGTGCTAGGAACTCATAACAACGGAGACAAAGTCATCGCTCTCCAATTTACATGCAAATTTAAGGGAAATAATAAGTAAACATAGGACACAGACATATGCTACAGAGCATGGTAATAAGTTAGTGGTTGCAGAATAGTCTGAGAGTCATCATAGTGAGGCTTGCATTACAGCCCGGAAGAGACACTTGGGCTACAAAAGGCAGGTAAGAGTACATACAGTCCTTGGAGGGTGTCCCTCCCCACTGGGTCCTTACTTCTGAGTCCTTATATTATACAACTCTGTCCAAATTTTAATTTTTGAAAGGTTATTTTGTTTTACATGTTCAATAGTTTTGTTTGTATGTGTTTGTACCATGTGCATGTTTGGTGCCCACTGGGGTTGGAAGAGGATATTGGTTTCCCTGGAACAAAAGTTACAGATGTTGTGAGCTGCCATGTGAGAAGTAGGAACTTAAGCCTGGTCCCCTGAAAGCGCACCTAGTGCTCGGAACTGTTGAGCCAGCTCTCCAGCCCCACAATTTCCTTTATTTATTTATTTAAGTGAAACATAAACAGGAAGGAGCAAAACTAAAGTGTTGTCTTTTAGTCTGGGTTACAGTGATGGGTAACTTGGGCCAGGGCTGGAAGCCACAAGGGTAGCAAGTATTGGACCTTAGAGCACACGCTGGCAATATGACCAATAAGGTCTTCCGGATGACCAGAAAAAAGGCAGGGACAGGCAGGAATTAAGGAAACTATTGGTTCTCAATGAGCAGCAACTTAGCTTTCCCATAGCTGAAGTTATTCTCAGTGATCACAATTGGTGGTGCTTAAAAGGGATCTGACTGGCCTTGAGCACAAGTGGGGACTAAGATCCTGCTAAATATTGGGACATACAAGGCATACAGCAAAGAATTATTCAGTCCAAAATCTCAATAGTATTGAGGTTGAGAAATCCTAGTCTACAATGATTCCAATGTATTCCAGTCTAGAATACCCATGTTTCCAGTATATATAATGCTATAAAAAACTAGAAATGAAAGCTTAACGATTGTGTATGTGGATTAAGTTAAAGGGGAGTAAATACGACTCTGAATTATCCTAATCAGAACATCTAATTGGTATACAAATCTAACTAATAAAATAAAAAATCAATTACTGATGAATAAGTGCTATTTGCTGGGCAAAATTTCTCAAAATTCGACTGAAATCTCTTTTAGCAACTGCTTCTACAGTGTTCTTACAAACTGCTGATTAAATCTGTAGCCCAATACCTTTAGTGTTTTTCCAAATCTACGAACATCCTGAGATAACTATGAACATGTAAAAAGGATGCGCTACACTACAAAACTGGCCAAGAACGGGCCGGTTTAAAGGAAATCACGGTCTGTTTCTATCTGCAAGCACGTGACCTGCTAGCTCATCTATAATGGGTCTTGAACTAGTGGGCACCTTAGTTACCGATTATCAGAAAGACAGAAGCATCTCTTTCTATCATTCTATGACTGGTGATAAGAAAAATGCTTCTTAGACTGATGGGGAAGGAGTAATGCCATACGTTAGAAAGTCCTTTTTACCTAATTCTTTCTTAGCTAAATTGGGGGCGAGGGTGTCATTATGGTACACTTAAATATAAACAGGGCTCAAGAACCCTCATTCATCCTAGTAATTACTAGCATTAGGCAGGATTGCCTAAGGCATGCTCAGGACCGGTCTGAAGAAATGTGGTTATTGGTACATACCCCAAATATTAGAAACTGCCTCCCCAAATCACCTAGTCCAGAAATGAAAACTCAGATTACATTCATCTGCTTACCAGCAGGGAGGGATGGGAAAAACGAAGTCAAGCCAATTTGGGTCAAGAACACAATGCTCACTGTAAAGGACACAGTAAGACTGGCCAAAGACGCACAACACTAGGTGTCTAATACTGAATTTAACAACACTCACGTTTTTAAAGGACAAAGGGCGGCCATATTTTCACCGTCCGCTCACCCACGTTATTTTACATATATGCCCGGTAGGCAATCAGCTCGAGAACTAAGGGCCCCGCGGTCTGAGTGACCGGACAGTGCGCAAGTCACACCGTCAAGCATGCTGAGCTCCCGCCGGGAGGGGAGGCCGACGGTTCCGCAGCATCGCCGCGGACGCCCCGCGCAGCCCTCGGGCCCCCGCGGGCCGCGCCCTCGCGCGACACTGTGGCGTGGACTTCCACGCCCGGCGGCGTCACGCCCCTCACTACGGAAACAGGAGAGGACGGCCTCTGCCTTCCAGTTTCCCCACAAGCCAGGAGCTCATGCCTCGGCGACACCTGCCACGGGAACAATAGCCCGCAAGGGCGCGGGGAGGAGGAGGAGGAGGAGAAGGAGGGGGAGGAGGAGGAGGGGGAGGAGGAGGAGGAGGGGGAGGAGGAGGAGGAGGAGGAGGGGGAGGAGGAGGGGGAGGAGGAGGAGGAGGCGCCAAGACCCACCCCACTCTCGCAGACTCTTAGTCAACTCTCGCGATGTTCTTTGCCCGGCCCAATCCCTCTCCCCCCACCACTCCCAGCCGCACGTTAGCGCTCTGAAACGTCGCGGGATTTCCGCCGGCTAGGCTCCGCCCCTTTACGGCACGATGGTCGCGCAAGAATGTGATAGAGCCTCGACAGCCGCCATCTTCTTTCTTTCTTAGCAGTTAGCTGAGAGGGGGACTTCCGCGAGGGAACGGCGGCGGCTGCTGTAGCGTGGGCATGGCCGACTACTCAACAGTGCCTCCGCCCTCGTCTGGCTCAGCTGGCGGCGGCGGCGGCGGCGGGGTTAACGATGCTTTCAAAGATGCCCTGCAGAGAGCCCGGCAGGTAAGCGTGGACCGCGCGGCCGCCTCCCGAGAGCCGCCGGCCGGCCGGGTGGGCTCTCCCGCCCCGTGCTCGCCTTGCGGGCTGCGGCCCGAGGAGACGGATGGCGTCTTGTCCCGGGGGAGCCCCAGGCACTCGAGGCCCCAGCCCGTGTCCCCCCCCCCCCAGTCCCGCTTCCCACGCGCTCTCCCCAATCGCGGCCGCGGGACTTCCACTTCCGCGCCACGGCCTCTCCGCCGAGTACGCTTTTGCCCCGTTGCCCTCGAGTCCGTCTCCATTCCACAAAGTGCTTGTCGCCTTGCACAGTAGTATGGAAGGTTCTGGGAGCTTTGGGTCACGACTGGGGCCGGGAAGGGGTCGTCTTAGCGGTCTCCACTGCTTCCCGCTCCGCCGAGCTATCCCTCGCTGTAATTAAAGTAACATTCACCTTCCCGTTTACAAGGGACACCGGGGCGGGATTTGTGTGCCGCTCCGCCAATCCTTTCCTCATCACAAAATGGCCTCAGGCCCGTTCTGCCCGATCTTTCCGTTTGAATCCGCCTCTCTCTAGTCGAAACCTACAGCCTCTTTGTGTTGCGGAGGGACTTAACTGTTGTTACCCTGAAAGGCACCGCTTTCGCAGATGAAAGGGTTGGGAAAAATAAAAGTGCTTCTATTTGAATTTTTCTTGATCGGAGCTTTAATGTCTTCAGGTAGCCTTTGATTTCTTTGTAGCTTAAAAATGGGCCGTGTTGTCTTGCCCGGGGGGGTGGTGGTGGACTGTAGTCCCAGAGCTCAAGAGACAGAGGCAGGCAGATCTCTTTGAGTACGAGGCTAGCCGTGACGACAGAGAGAGAAAGAGACCTTGTCTCAGTAAAGTGTGTTAACGGAATTGGTTCGTAAGCTAAAATAAATCTTTACGGCACTCTTTTGTAGTGGTTAGATATTTTATACTAGTGTTGAACGAATGGTTATCGAAGTCAGTTGTGGCTATATTAGGAATTTATCCCAATCCCTCCCCCCAGGGCTGAAAGATGACTGAAGTAATCAAGGTTTATCAAATCTGCCGTGTTAGCAAGCCATGTGTTGGGAGCTTTAGTAGTCTTTTATTCAGCTACCCTGCTTGACATAGATATTGAAAATATATATATATATATATATATATATATATATATATATATATATATATTTAGGCCGGGCATGGTGGCACAGGCCTTTAATCCCAACTGAGGAGTTCAAGGACAGCCTGGGCTACACATAGAAACCCTGTCTCGAAATGCCAAAATAATACTTATATATCATATGTATAACTATATATGTATTATATAGTATAATTATGTATTGTAATAATTATTACCTAGTTTTATTTATTCATGGAGTGGGGTTCAATGAGCCACATGGATGTTCCTCAGAGTTCAACTGTAGAAGGCAGTCACAATCTAAGCCATTAGTTCAGTGATGCCATCTTCTCTGGCACTTAACTACTTCCCTTTTAACATCAGTCAGTGTCTTTAAGTGCCAGACAGAGCACGTAAATTCCTAAGTTACGGTTTATAAATGCTACGTTTTCAGGTCAGAGAGTGGAAAAGATTGGTTTCCAGGTGTGGTTACGAAGACTTTCAGGAAAAGTTAGATACCCACAGATGAAATGGGCTTTTAATTAGGGAAATGATGGCTGGCTGGCTAGGAATTGGATCACCACTTGTAGGCTTAGGGGAATTAAATTGTATTCCTTTTTATAAACTTTGTGGGGGGTGGCTGTGATGGAGAACTTACATTTGTAGATCAAGAGAAAAGTCTAATAACCCTGGGAGGTATCATTGATGTGCGAGATCTGACACATACTGACTTAACAGAGTTCCATAGTGGATTTAAGGCCCGAGACCTTGAATATACCCTTAGCTTCCCTAATTTTCTGGTTAGAATAAACTGAGATAATAAAGTTAGTTCTACATCAATGTTACAGAAATTCCAGTCACCAAAAGTTTGGTTTTGACTTTTAACATGATCATTTGAGACAGACTTAAGTTGATGGAAAGAACTCTTGGGTCTGTGGCAAATTTTTGATGATGAGTATAAAAACTAAAAGGTTTGGCCCTTTAAAGTAATTAGTTTCTTTTCTTTCATACCAATGTACATACATTTCCATTCATTGTACCCAACTTTCAATACGAAGCTGGTGTTTATTGTGCCATGCTTTTAGGTTAAATGCAGCTTTTAATTCATATAAAATGACTATGTTTTTTAGCTAAGACTAGAGCTCTGTAGATTACTGCATGTATTGTTTCTTTGTTTTGTTTTTTTGAGACAGTGTTTTCTCTGTGCAGCCCTGGAAATCGCTTTGTAGACCAAACTGAAGAGATCCACCTGCCTCTGCCTCCTGATTGCTGGGATTAAAGGCGTTCGCCTCCTGGCAGAACAAACTCTGTGCTTTGCCTCAGCATATCCCATTATGTGTTGGTGTATGTTGAATAGTTTCTTTGAAATGCTTTACTCCTGTTCATTCATATTTCTTGTGTCCAGTGCCTGTTAATTTTGAGTAGCCATATTTCAAGTAACCACCGGTGATTTGACTGCTAACTATCTTATTGAACAGCATAAAGTTAGCATCTCAAAATTGTCATGCAGCCTATATGTATCCTTTGAAGGATGGAGTGTAACAAATTAGAATTAGGATACAGATTTTTCTCAAAGTTTGTTGTTTTTCTCTGAGAGATGCCCTGTTGATTACTTTGTTGATTTTTCTATTTGTTTGTTGGTTGTTGCCCAGACCATTCTTATTTGGTAGCTCTCTAAAGTATTAAAGGTAGCTTAAATTTTTCGTAATAAGTGAATCTTGATTTTTTTTTTTTTTTTTTTTTTTAAAGGATAGTGTATCTTTGTTTTGGTTTTTCAAGACAGAGTTTCTCTTTGTATCCTTGGCTGTACTGGCCTCACTTTGTAGACCAGGCTGACCCTAAGGCACAATGATCTGCCTGCCTCTGCCTCCCAAGTGCTAGGATTAAAGGTGTACACCACTGCTGCCTGACTAAGGATAGAGTATCTTTTGTTGTAGGAAATTTAGTGCTGAGTAGTACACAGTGTTACATCCTTTCTGATTTTTGTTTTTGTTTTTTAAGATTGCAGCAAAAATTGGGGGTGATGCTGGTACATCATTGAATTCAAATGACTATGGTTATGGGGGACAAAAGAGACCCTTAGAAGATGGAGGTAAGTTATAACCAGAAATAATAATTATCTTTCACAGTATTCATTTGTTGAGTTCTTGGTCTTGTCTATTGAAATAATTTATTTAAATATACTATATATTATTAATCTCAGTAAATACTACTACTATATATATATTCCTCAGAAGAAAAGGGAAAAGACAGACCTAGAAATGGTAGGTATAGTTTGAATCTATCGGAAAGTATTACTATAATAGAAAACAGGGTTTTTTTTCCTTTTTAGGATTATGCTTAGTTTGAATTGCACAGACTTCTTGCTAATGTTAAAAACAAAATTATAAATTGTTTAAGAAACACTGAGTTTTCTCAATTATGGACCAGTCTTTGGTATACTCTTTCACTAATTTACTTAAATTTACTTTAAAGGTTATGGTATGTTTGTTGCAGGTTTCCCACTTTTATATTATCTTAGTGCTTTGTGTTTTATATTTAACCTTAGACATGGATTAAGACACGGATTTATAGTGCTTTCTGTTTTTAAAAATACATTGGCACTCCTGCACGTGTACGTGTGCGTTTTTTGTTTCAGTGGTCATGTATGTGTGCATTTTGATGCTGTCTTTTTGCCCTTTAAAGGATTCTGACTGAACATACAGAAATGTGTTTACAGCCCTTTCTGGGAAGACATAGTTTTCCTTTACCTTAAGTACATTTATATTTGCAAGTGAGCTTTTTAATATGCAAGAAAAATGAGCTAATGATGCTTCAGATGTTGTGTGTAATGTATTCTTTTTATTTCATGTGTAGATGACTCTTGGACAAATCCGAGCAGTACAACACACTGGGAGGGAATGCCCTCTCCTTTTAAAGGCAGGAATTTTTATTTATTACCTGTGTTTAGTATATAAACGTGAAATAAACCAGTGGATTCTTAAAAGGACACAACTGTCTCTTGGTTTATGTGCCTGAATTTTTGCAGCACAAAAGCCTTAGAATTTGGAGAATAATTATGAATTGAGTTATAGGCTGTCTGTTCTACAGTGTTGGATGCTTCTGTTTATCTGAAGATGGCAATCATGTGGTTGCTTTGAGATTTTGTTTTTGGTAATGAAATGTTTCATTTGGGAATAATACAACAGTTTAGGTAGAAACTGTCTTGTAATGTGAGCTTTCCTTTTTGGTATATTGCTTTATGGTGACTGTCAGAAACACTCATCTTTTGACATGTCAGGTTTTTGATATGTTCTCCCTGTCAGTTCATGCAGTGGAAGAAGCATCATTAGCATACCGCTTATGTGGTATTCTCCAGCATTGACACCAAATACTTTGTTGTATTGTTCTAAACCAAAGTGTCTGTGCTCTGTTTAAACACAAGAGAATGTAGGTTTTGTGGAGCTGTTTTTGGTTTTGTTTTTTAGGTTTTTGAATCTAGGTTGAATCGTGGCAATTTTGGTTCAAGTGGTATTGGGTATTTTAATAAATAGTGATATTCTTGCTTGGCGGAGGGAGCTTGGTTTTTAATTGACAAAAATATAAAAGACACTTAATTTTGCAGATCAACCAGATGCTAAGAAAGTTGCCCCACAAAATGACTGTAAGTATTTTAAGCCAACGGTTTTTTTTTTTTTTTTTTTTTTTTGCTACTTTTAAAATTATTTGTGTGTAGATGTGTGTGACATCAGGTGCCCGCAGAGATCAGAGGATGGCGTGGGAATTGCTGAGGGTAGGCCTACTTGTAGCTGCAAGTCACTGTGGGTGCTGAGAACTGAGCCCTGGGTCTCTGCAATTAAGAGCAGTCTTGTATTCCTGCTTTTGGGTGGGTGTAGGGTTTTGGTTTGGGGAATTTTGTATTGAGCCAAGGTCTCAACTATGTAGTTGTGACTGACTTTGACCTCACAGAGATCCACCTGCTTTTGTCTCCTCCTGTGCTTGACTAAGGATGTGCCTTGTTACACCCAACCGGAAGGATATTAAGAATGTCTAGCCAGAATTTCCTTTTAGATGTATACCGTTCTCTTTTTAAAATAGTGGTTCTCTTTTCATTGTGGCCATGTATATATAAACATTGATTGCTGAATTGTGTATATAATTTAACTACTCCAATTCGGTTTTGGGGGGTTTGTTTGTTTTTTTAGAGTATATGAAGTTTATTAAATGACCAGGGGCGAGAAGGAAAGGGGGAGGGGTAGCCCAGAGAGACAGAGACAAGAAGAGTAAGAAGTGAGCACTACTCCAATTTTTAATCTGCATGTGCCACTTGAAAGAAATGTGTCTTGTATGCCAGTAGTCTGAATTGTTTTTTGTTTTTTTCCTCCAATATATGTGTCAGAAAGAGTTTGGAATACTTGGTACGCTTGAGTTAAGTAAGTAAACATGCACTGAGAGTTTTTGTTTAAATTTCTTACAGCTTTTGGAGCACAGTTACCTCCAATGCATCAGCAGCAAAGGTATAGTCAAAACTTTTGAAAAACTACATTGTAAGTCTTGGTTGATGTACAGGCAACCAAGTTAATTTATAGTGAAACTGTCCACATACCATTTTGTATTATGATTTATCTATTGAGGAAATGGTACTTTTTTAAGTAAAAAGTTGATAATTTGGGAGAAGACATTTTTCCCCATTGATACATTTTACAAGAAATAAGGCAAAATAAATGTTAAATGACATTCCCTCACAACACTTTGAACTCTTTCATAGATGTTTAGTTTACCATCTTGCTCATGCATGCTGCCTCATTTAAGAACCTGAGGTTGAACTCTTAGGAGACATTAAAAATTGGATTTATTAAATTAACTTTTGTGTATAATTGCACATTATTTTTCCTTGAAGAAAATGTTTCTGTTATTTCTTAGCAGATCTGTAATGACAGAAGAATACAAAGTTCCAGATGGAATGGTTGGATTTAGTAAGTAACATTAATTTTTGTTTTTAAAACACAGACCATACTTTTAAAATTTTAGGGTAAATAATAACTTATCCTCTTCTTCCCCCTTACCTAGTAATTGGCAGAGGAGGTGAACAGATCTCACGCATACAGCAGGAATCTGGATGCAAAATACAGATAGCTCCTGGTAACATCCTTTTATTTTTCTGTGTGAATTTCTTGCTATTTTTTTTTTTTTCCCATTCCCTTTTGTCCAGCCCTTGGAGTCTTGACAGGGGCTAGAAAACTTGAGTTTTTAAATTTTTAAAGATCTGATAATACTTTTAATCTATTTTTTACCTAAACTTTTCTTTTTATTTAATTGTAGATAGTGGTGGTCTTCCAGAAAGGTCTTGTATGCTAACTGGGACACCTGAATCTGTCCAGTAAGTTTGAAAATGTTGTCTATTTATAGTAACAATGTGTAGACTAAACTTGTTTTCATTATTCCTGAACTATTGTCTTCTGCTGGTGGTTGCCTTGACATTTTCACTTTAAAGTTAATATATTGTGCCTTTCTTGAATAGAGTTCATTTGCACCTAAGACATGAAAATTGCTAAAACCAAGAACTAAGGCATTCAGGTGTTTGCCTTCCAAACAGGACGATCTGAGTTTGAGCCTAAGAATCAAAACTTTAAAAAAAAAAAAAAAATTGGCATGGTATTAGTCTCTAATCTCATTCAGAAGTTGGAAACAGGCAACAGGCATTTTGGGATGTGGTAGCCAGCCAGCCAGCCTACACTATTTGATGGTTTCAAAGCCATTGGGAGACCCTGTCTCTTTCAAAAGTTGGCCTACATACCTACATGAGTGTATGGACAAACAGAAAATTATAAAACCTGAATTGGCTTGCATACAAATACATTGAATGTTACTTAAAATGCATAATCAAAATAGTCATGAGGATTTCTATATTCTCGCTTTTCTCTTTTTCTGTTTGTTCTCTTCCACTCTCCTCTAAGGTTTTGATAGTATATCATCTTTAAAATGGCTGAGTCTCCTTTTTTCTTTTATGGGATGGGGTTTCATTGTATAGCCCTGATTGTGTTGTGGAACTCAAGCAGTAGACCAGGCTGGCCTCAAACTCAGATCTGCCTGCATCAGCCTCTACCACTACCACTGTCCAGCACCACTCACTGTCTTGAGTTACTTAAAACACTTAGGAAAAAAAAGTATTTTATTTGGCACATGGATTTAAGACAACAACCACATAGAAGCTCTGAGAAATTATCTCATCCTATGCTGAAATATAGCACCTTCTTTGTGTTCATCTGCCCAGACCGTCCCTTCCATAAGACATTCCTATGACTAAACTTTATTTACTTCGTTTTCAGTATTTTGTTGGTAATTTCTAAGAGTATGTACACTGTTAAATAAATATACAAACATACACAAGTTGGGAAGTTTTATACCTTTAAACCTTGTTCTAGGTTTCACCTAACACAGTACTTAGAAGAAAAGGTCTGCACTTCCTACAGCTGCTTGTGTTCTGTTTTCTTTTGAACTCAGGACCAGTCAAGCTTTGATTCTAAAAACTATTGGCATTTCTCTTTTGAAGGTCACAGACGATTAATAACACTATCCAGTCAGGAGCGTTTGACACAGTAGATGTAATATTTTTAAATTACTATATTTATTTGGTTTAGAGACATTTCATTCATTCTTGCCCTTTTTCTTATTTTAAAAAAGGCTTGACTTTTTTTCTCCTGCCTCACAGCATGGAAGTGCTTCCAAATTCAACTGCTATATGACAGACATACTTGATACATGACGAAGATAAAACTGCTTCACTATGTTAGGTTGTATTTTTGTGTAAGGTTGATTACGCTACATATTTTTATTTGAAGATTAATTTGTTAACAGATCAGCAAAAAGATTACTGGACCAGATTGTTGAAAAGGGAAGACCAGCCCCTGGCTTTCATCATGGCGATGGACCTGGGAATGCAGTCCAGGAGATCATGATCCCGGCCAGCAAGGCAGGGCTAGTCATTGGAAAGGGCGGAGAAACTATTAAACAGCTTCAGGTACTAGCATATTGTTAAAAAAAAAAACAAAACGCAAAACTGTCTTTTGAAGCTTCTTTTTTTTTTTTAAATTAACATGTATTATTTTCGTAATTTTAATAGGAACGGGCTGGTGTTAAAATGGTTATGATTCAAGATGGGCCTCAAAACACTGGTGCTGATAAACCTCTTAGGATTACGGGTGACCCATACAAAGTTCAGGTAAGCCTCACTTTGTCATTTATATATAAAGCTGGGTGGGTAGACTTAAGTATTAAAATATTTTGAGAAATTTCTCTCTGAATTGGATAACTTTTTATTTTAGCAAGCCAAGGAAATGGTATTAGAGTTAATTCGTGATCAAGGTGGCTTCAGAGAAGTGCGGAATGAGTACGGCTCCAGAATAGGAGGGAATGAAGGCATAGATGTAAGTAAGAATACTGAACCAGGAATGGCGGTGTGCTAGTCTGGGAGTGAGTAGTGGCTTTCCTATTTTAAGTTAGATGGATATGTCTTAACGTTATGTCCCTTTCTTACTTGAGGTATTTTTATCTTAATCTTTAACATGATTATTTACTATATTTACTTTATGATTTTTATGAAGAGTTTTTGAGGAATGTCTATTTAAATATACTTTTACTTGCTTAAGGTCCCAATTCCAAGATTTGCTGTTGGCATTGTAATAGGAAGAAATGGAGAAATGATCAAAAAAATACAAAATGATGCTGGTGTTCGAATTCAGTTTAAGCCAGGTAAGCTTAAGGTATATTCAACCAAAGAATTGAAAGCTGTTTGTCTTGACACGCATAATTGGCTTGTCGCAATTCACTGTATTGTGTCTTTGTAGATGATGGAACAACACCTGATCGCATAGCACAGATAACAGGACCTCCAGACAGATGTCAGCATGCTGCAGAAATTATCACAGACCTTCTACGAAGTGTTCAGGTTTGATAGGAAATTAATGTTTTTGGTTTGCTTTCGTTGAAAACGCTTTTCCTGTGTCTGAATGAAAAGTGCCCTCTATGTTGTATCAGAACCTGTTGAACTGTTAAAGTGACTAAACACTTTCAACTGTTGCTTCAAGGTGAACATCCTAGGGTAGAAGAGTTACATAAGTGCTCTCCCTTATTTGCCCCAGTGATTCTGAAATCTTATTTCTATGGGTGTATGTGCCTTGGCATTTGTGCCTATGGAGGCCGAAGGAAGATTTCTGAAGTTTGTTCTCCAATTGATGGGTCCAAGGAATCAAATTCAGATCACTGAGCTTTGGTGCAAAGTCCCTTCACCCACTGAGCCATCTCTCTTGTCTCCCACTGTATTTTAAAGGTGGACGTTATTACTTAATTGAATGTTTTTATTATCTTTTAAGTCATCTCTTAATTTCACTAAAAATATGAAAGTTATGGGGAAATAACCCTAATAGTTTTATTACAGAGCTTGGTTTTTTGTTTGTTTGTTTTGTTTTCCTTTCTCCTGTCTTAGGCTGGTAACCCTGGTGGACCTGGGCCTGGTGGGCGAGGGCGAGGCAGAGGTCAAGGCAACTGGAATATGGGACCACCTGGTGGACTGCAAGAATTTAATTTCATTGTGCCAACTGGGAAAACTGGATTGATAATTGGAAAAGGCAACGTATTTCAAATTCTTTGTTAGACAAAACTGATTTTTCTGAACACTTTATGTAAACTCCGTACCAATTTATTTTTTATTTCTGGATGCACTTTAGTAGGAAGGGGTGTTGTAGCAACTAGAACATGAACAGTCTTAATGTGCGTTAAAAATGAGATTTCTGTTATGACGGTTACTGGGGAAAGGAGACCAAGAATTCATTATCATTTAAAGCAACAAAACTTTATCCTAATTCAAATTTTTATTTAAGTTAATTTTTATTACTTAAAAAAACCTGTTTATTGAAATTTCTTCTGTTCTGATCCACGTTAGGGTGTAGTGTTTATTTAAATAGACTGATATATTTTGTATGAGTTTCTGCTCGAAAAGACAGAACACACCTTTCATCTCAGTACTCTGGAGGCAGAGGCACGTGGAGTTGGAGGACAGGCTATTAAACAGAGAAACTTTGTCTCAAAAAATAGTATTTCTGAGCTGGGCGTGGTGGCGCACGTCTTTAATCCCAGCACTCGGAGGAGGCAGAGGCAGGTGGATCACTTTGAGTTCGAGGCCAGCCTGGTCTACAAAGTGAGTCCAGGACAGCCAAGGCTACATAGAGAGACCCTGTCTCGAAAAACCAAAGGGGGAAAAATAGTATTTCTTACATTCTGTGAGCTTTAGAGAACTTAGTGTCTTGTGATTTTAGGAGGTGAAACCATTAAAAGCATCAGCCAGCAGTCTGGTGCAAGAATAGAACTTCAGAGAAATCCTCCACCTAATGCAGATCCCAATATGAAGTTATTTACAATTCGGGGCACTCCACAGCAAATAGACTATGCTCGGCAACTCATAGAAGAGAAGATCGGGGTAAGTACTCTAAATTTCTCGTATAATGTAGTTCAGATATACTATGGGAAAATGTATAGTTTCTAATATGAAATTGCAGGTTTTGTGGTATAGTGTGTGTATATGCAGCAACATAGGAGCGGTGTCCAGAAGCAGAAGGAACAAGGTTAAGATAAGAGATGACATCAGCTACTTATAGGATGCAGTATTCATTAGTGTTGGAGCTACCCCTCCCTGGTCAGTCAGAAGAGTGAGTTGAGGTGTATATCTCCCATTCCGCTGAAGTAACTTAAGATTTTCTGGTTTTTGAACTGAGTACCAATCATCAGGTTTGGAATGTAGATTAGTTTGATGGTCTTAACTCTGGAGCTCCCTGGTCACCTAACCCAGCCAAATTAATAAGCTTGGTGTTCACTTAGACCATAAAGGACTAATCAGTGAAAGACACATTACAAGTCACATGGAGGCAACATGCTAAATTTACATGCACCATACACGGAAGTGAAGTGAAAGTAAATAGTCCAATGTGAGTGCTGGGATTAAAGTGCATCAGCCACCACTGCTCAGCCTTAGTGTCTGTTTTACAAAGATAGTGTACCTGGAAGTGGTGGCACATGTCTTTAATCCCAGCACTTGGGAGGCAGAGGCAGGTGGACAGCCAGGGCTACACAGAGAAATCCTATATCAAACAAAGCAAAACCTAAAACCAAAGATATTCTAAGTGATTTTGGTACATGCTCAATTTTGGAAAGTTTTCTGGTGGTACAACAAATAGAGGCTTAGTTTTTTCTTCAGAACAGTGTTTCTCTGTGTAGCTAAATTGATGAGCTTGATGTTCACCTGGAACTAGTCTGTAGGCCAAACTGGCCTCAGTCTCAGATCTGCTTATCTCTGCCTCCTGGATACTTGGATTAAATGATAAATGTATGTGTCACCACTGCCTGGCTTGACTTTTTTACAATGGAAAACAAATAAGAAAGAAGGCTTTTAAATTGTAATCCTGTTTCTGAGTGCACAAGTTGGGTTTGGTAAGTTATTTAAATAGGACATTTTAAAGTGGGGGACTTAGGACTAGGCAGTGATTGTTACAGTGTGTTAGAAAATTTTCACAGAAGCTTAAGAAATTACATGAGTTTTAATAGTGTGCGCAATAGTAATTGTTCACAAACTGCAACTTAAGCAGTGCCAAAAGTTAATACCAAAGCAAGCAGTTGAGAATAAACACATTTTGGGTTTTCTTTTTTGTTGTGGTTTTGTTTTTGAGACAATTATGTATAGGAGGCTGGCTTTGAATTCAGAGACCTCTGCCTGCTGTTTTCTCTCAGGGCTGGGACTAACCCTGTGCGCCAGCATTCCCAGCTGTCTTTGCTTTTCCTTAGCCTACTAGACCTACATAAGGGTTTCTGTTGTATCATTGAAAAACTATATGTTAAAAGTTTGGTTAGTAAGCAAGGATAAATGAATAAATGGGATTTGAAAGGTCCTGAAAGCTTAGTCTGTTTGATAACGAAAAAATTGATAACCAAGTATAGTTTTGTCATTTTGTTGGGTTGCTGCGTTGCCTAAATGTGTAAAGAAACTGGCTTGCAACCAGAACTAATGATTTGAGTGTTGGCCTGGACTCCTTATGGTGACAGGAGATGACCAGCTACCAAAAGTAGCCTCCAGATCTACAGTTGTAGCATGTGCATATTAATACACAAAACAAACACTTTGGGGGAGGGGTCTGTAGAGATGGCACAGTAGTTAAGAGCACTTCTCTTTTAGAAGACTCAAAGTGAGTTCGCAGAGTGCTGGTGACTGACTCCAGGGGATCTTAAGCTCTCTTGTTCAGGGTGTAGCTAGAATGTGGAGTACTTAGCTAGCAAGTGCTGAATTCCAGGACTCAGCTCTGGGGGAAAAAGATTACAATAAAATAACTTTTTAAAAATTGTAAGCATTTTGTTCAGAATGTTAATGCTAGTTATTAACTGTAGAAAAAATGTTTGAGAACATTTTTATGTATTGGTCCTTGCACGTTTAGCAGGGTGGCCTATCTAAAAGGAAATGAAGCCAGATTGGGAGTCAGAGGCAGACAATCTGAGTTTGAAGCAAACCTGGTCTACATAGTGAGTTCGGGGCCAGCAAAAGCTACAGTGAGACCCTATCTCGAAATAAGAGAATAGTGGTAAAAAGTGTTGTGATAAAGATATGTAAAATACTCTGATATGTTATCAACTGTCAAGGATATATTCATGCTATTTGTAAACTTAACAATAGATACTTTAAATTATCTAAATGGGATTCCTAGGACATAACTGTTGTTAGGTTGAGAATAATATGTTAATTGTTTCTAGACATGTGCAATTTGAGGAATATAGTATCACAACAATTGTCTGACATTTGCAAATTAAGAGAACATATAAGGGGTGATAAACACTGAAGAGTAAAAGCTAAAGGGAGTTGGCTAGTGCTGATGATTTTAATGGACTTCCCATGTCATCATCTGACATTTTATTTTTTGCAACATAAGGAGAGGAAGGTAAATTTAAATTTGTTACTTAAGAGTAGACATGAAAGAGTAGTCAGCCTTTGAGTTGCTCAGCCATTACACTGTTTGAGTGTGTGTTGTATGGGTTTGTGTGTACTTTTGTTATTGTTTGGTTCTTGTCTTCTTTCTTTTTTGTTTTGTTTTGTTTTTTGTTTTGCAGGGCCCAGTAAATCCTTTAGGGCCACCTGTACCCCATGGGCCACATGGGGTTCCAGGTCCTCATGGGCCTCCTGGGCCTCCAGGGCCTGGAACTCCAATGGGACCATATAACCCTGCACCTTACAATCCAGGACCACCTGGACCAGCTCCTCAGTAAGTACTAAATGTCATTTGTTCAGAACTTTTCCTAAAAATCCTAGGTTTGGGGACTATAGAAATGACTCAGCAGTTAAAATCACGTGTTACTGTTTGCAGAGGGGCCTGGGTTCAGTTCCCATCACCACATGGTGGTTTACAACCGCCCATAACTGCTTCCAGGGTATTTGACACCAATACCAGGCATACATACGGTCACGTATACATACATGCAATACATGCACAGGCAAAACCTACACATAAATAAAACTGGCTTTTGGTAAATGGTATTTGTTTTTTCCAGTGGTCCCCCAGCCCCATATGCTCCCCAGGGATGGGGAAATGCATATCCACACTGGCAGCAACAGGCTCCTCCTGACCCAGGTAAAAGATGTTAATACATTGTTTATATTGTTTGCTGCTTCTTGTTAACATCTTAAATTATCTGTTGATTGTACGTTTGCATGTCATCTGTTTCAGTTTTGACACTTCTACGGCAGTGTAAGACTGATAGTCTTTTATTGTCTAATACTGTGTTGTGACTTTATACATAATAGTCCATATTTATTCATAAAACATGTAACACTGCTTAGTTCTTAAATAATAGGATATAAATTATCTTGTTGATAATAATTTAAAATATTAAGATATGTTAAACTATTAGTGAAAATTAGGTCCCTGTTGCATACCAAAACTCTAAAGTACATACATTTTGGCTTTTCTAATCTGGATTTTCTGTAGCATAATGTTCTTGTTACATTTTCCCATATTGGTTTTATTTCCCCTTCATCAAGATCAAAACAGTTTACTTAGAAAGAAATAATTGGATTTTTTGTTTGTGATTTTGTTTGTTGGTTTGTTTGATGTTATTGTCCCCTCCCCCCCTTGCTTTCCCCTTTGCAGCCTCTATAGTTTAGGGTTCAGTAGAGAAGTTTAAAAGAGCACAGTGTGAGTCGTATGTTTCTGTATAGTGTATACTATAACTGCTTTGCTGGATTTGTTAAATGTTTTGGTATTTTTTTAATGTGGCCTAATAATGTTATGTTCAGATCATAGGAATTTTGCTCAGTCAGTAAATAAACTTCTATTCATTTTACAAGCAACGTGAGCTGAGTGGTGGTGGCAAAAACCCTTAGTCCCAGTTCAGTAAGCAGATCTCTGAGTTCAAGGATATCCTGATTTATAGGATCTATAGAGTATGTTCAAGGACAGCTCTGTCTTTTAAAAAAAAACACACACACACAAACGACCAAACAAACCGAGAGAGAGACAAAAGAAAAGAAACAAGTTGCATCTGAGAATGAAAAGTTGAGTTTATGTCCATTAGCAGAAGAGTCCATTGCTAGGACAAACAGCAACAGGCATGGAGGGTGTGTAAGAAGCATCAGATACAATTTTCTTTGTAAGACTTTTTAAAGTGAATCTTTTCCTTCATTTTAATAAGCTAAATGCTGTGACATGATTAAATATCTCAAGTTTAACAGGTTACGTGAAAGGTTTTATATGAGTAGCTTAGTTCATGCAGTGTTTTCACATTTTGGTTAGCATTGGTGTTACCAGTGTAAGGTCTGGTCGGTAAGTATGGCTTCCTTCCAGCACTGCCTTTGACATCTAGCGAAAGATTGGCTGCGCTCAGGTTTATCAACAAGTGAATGGCTCGGGCTCATCATAATGTTAACTTTGACCTAGAAGTATACAGTATTTTACTGTCTGTGTTTTCAAGAAATACTATGAGAAGATTGAGGCTTATATAGATGTCAGCAGTTAGGCTTCAGAATCACATAGATTAGTTATAGTCCTATAACTAGTTGATTGTGTGAGATTGAGTTTACCTTTGTAACCCTGTTTTCTTACCTTAAATGAATAATAAGTGAATTGATACTGCGTTGAAGAATAGTAAGTTCTCAGTACATGATAATTACAAGTGAAAATCCCCACTTAGTTTTTTTGGTTAAGAAGATGAACTTAATGCAATCATGGTGACTTGTGAAAAGTGCAACAGCTTCTGGCTAGGACTTGAGTGTTGGGAGATGCTAAAAGAGAAATGGGGTTGATAGAAGGGATAAACCACAGAGCTGGGGACAAGCATGCGGACCTGAGTTTAACCCCCCCCCCCCCCCCCACATCTTGTAAAAGCTGGGTGCAAGGAAACATACCTGTTAGTCACTTCAGTGTCAAAGAAGGTCCCTGAAGTTTCATTGGCCAGCTCTTTTAACCAAATCAGTGAGCTCTAGGTTCAGGGAGAAACCCTGTCTCAAAAAAAGGAAGGGTACCAGAGAGATGGCTCAATAGTTAGAACTTCTGTAAGTAGCCTTGGCTGTCCTGGACTCACCTTGTAGACCAAGCTGGCCTCAAACTCACAGGGATTCACCTGCCTCTGCCTCCTCGAGTGCGAGGATTGAAGGCATGTGCCGCCACCTCCCAGCCAAGAACTTAAAGCTCTTTCAGAGGAAGAAAATTCAGTTCAAGTACTCACAACTACTTTTAACTCCTTTCACAAGAGACCCAACACCTCCTGCCCTCTTCTGTAACCCACGTTTCTATAGACACACACATACACATAATTGGAAATAAAATTTAAAGTGATGATTTTAAGGTGAAAGTTAGCTCATAGCTGTCTTCTATATAGAGTTGTTGCACTTTGCAGCGAAACTTTTCAGAAGAAGCAACGACACGGGATTGGCCTGAGACAGTCCATAGCGTTTGAAGCCAAAAAAAATTATATAGTCATATCACAGTTCCACCATTCACTAGTTCTGTAATCTAGGAAATTACTTCATGCCGGAAGCTGAAGTTTTTTAACTAAAAGCTAAGTGATAACAATAGTGATAATACTAGAAAATTTTCAAAGGTTCCATTTGTTGTTATTTATTGATCTGATTGTCAGGGATCCTCAGAAAGGTAAAGGTTGGTTTTGTCATTTACGTATAAACCTTGAAGTTTTTCTTTTTCTTTAATTCTAGCTAAGGCAGGAACAGATCCAAACTCAGCGGCTTGGGCTGCTTATTATGCTCACTATTACCAACAGCAGGCCCAGCCCCCTCCTGCAGCTCCTGCAGGTGCACCAGCCACAACCCAAACTAATGGACAAGGTAACTACGGTAATTGAAGATTTTATTTTCTACTTTATAGGTAATTGAAGATTTTATTTTCTACTTTATAGCCAGAGCTTGTGTTTGGATTTATATATGAAGAACATTACTATGTCATAGCAAATTTATTTTACTTTCAGTCCTGGGAATTGTACCCAGGGCCTGTGCATGAAATTTAAACACGATATCACTAAGTTAGATCCCCAGCCCTAGGATTTTGAAGATTAAATTGTGACTTTGGGTAAACAAACTAAGTCATTTTGAAATAGAAACAGTCAGAAGAGTGATACCAAGATACCAAGGTATACTGTTAATCTTTTGTCCCCATTTACTCCAGTGCCCTGATATGTATGTGTTATTATTGCTTAGGAAAAGAACTACTGAAAACAGTACTTGGAGTCATGAAGTCATATTACCTTTAATGCATACTTTTGTGCTCATTCCAAAAGACAGGGCCATCATGGACTTTAAAGTCACTTACTCACCACTGATAGAACATTACTACTATACACGGCCCTTACTTTGATGCACCAGTTGTTCCAGTGCTTTCATTAGGTCTTGTAAGCCTCATCAAGCTAGAGCAGTTTCTGGTCTTTTATGTCACTAAGAAGAGCATAACTCAGGTGTTAGATAGATGTCAACCTAGGTACCCTAAAGTTACTAACCCCGGTCATTAAAATGGTCATACTGCTACCCGCAGGGTTTTTTGTAGTTGCGCCACTTACTGTAAGGAATTACCTAGTATTTTCTGGTACATGTTATTGGAATAATGTCACTAACCTATTCATTAAAATTCTGACTTATTCTGTACTAATAAATCTTACCTTAGTAAAGTACTATTACAGTAACTGTTAGCTGTTAATTTACTGCAAAGAATAGCTTTCCTTTTTTTAATCCTTCCATTATATTGTCCTAGATTTTCCGTGGTTGGGATTTTCTTCAAGGTGGCTCTGGTGCCCTTCTGACATTCTTCAGGTGCTTCCTTAGTACCTAACACAGTAGGATTCCTTGTCATCTGAACATCTCTAATCATCAGGTTTATTTTCAAGGATAGAAACTAAAGTGTACTCATTGCTATATAAATGTCGCTGATCATAACCCTTTCCAGAGTAGACAGAACTAAAAAGTATGTTTTAGACCTGGCAGTTGGTAGCACTTGTTCCTGCTAAAGACTCAGGTTCAGTTCCCAGCACCCACATGGCTCACACTATATTTGATTCTAGGAGACCCAATGTCCTCTTCTGTCTGACCTTTGAGGGCACCAGACACCTGCCAAGCACAGATGGGCATGTGAACAAAACACTTCATACACAAAACAATCTAAAGCTTTTATCTTTATAAAATGCATTCCACACATACCTACTAAAAATCACATGGCTGCATATCTGTTTTTGATTTTTGTTGTTTTGTTTTTGTTTTAATTCCATCTAGTGCTTCAGTGCTATTCTTAGCTTTTTAAAACTGGTTTTGTACCTAGAAATGGTCAGAAACCCCATGTTCTATATTTCTTTTATGTGCATTTACTAAATAGCTCATGTAAAAGTTTCTCTGTCCACCCCTTTGGTACCCACTGTTGTGTATCCCGACATTAAGTACACTGTGGTACTCAAGTTGCCTTAAAAAACTTATGTATTATTTTTGTTGTGTTGTTCTTTTAAAAGGGGATCAGCAGGCTCCGGCTCCAGCTGGTCAGGTTGATTATACAAAGGCTTGGGAAGAGTACTACAAGAAAATGGGTATGCTGCATATTTTAAGTATACATTATATTAATTAAACCTGAGTGTTTAGTAAATACACATTAGAAAGAGAGATTTTGGTAGCCAGACATTTTCTGTTCTTAATACTTCAGATAACTAATCTATATGTCTTTATACTGTTAAAGCTAAAAATAATAAGCAAGCTGGGCAGTGGTGGTACATGCCTTTAATCCTAGCACTCAAAAGGCAGAGGCAGACAGATCTCATAAGAGTTTGAGGCCAGCCTGGTATAAAAAGCGAGTTCTAGAACAGTCAGGAATGTTAACAGAGAAACACTGTGTAAACAAATAAAACGAATATTAAGAAAAGTGACACTGTAAAACTCATTGGATTTCAAGTCATATTAAGGGCATTTCAAGAAATTCTTAAAATTGTGCCTATATGTTAAGGGAATATAATTGTCAACAAGTTAATAATTAAAATTAGAAATTGCATTACTAGGAAATAATATATGGCTTTGATTATTACTGTACTTTTGTGTAGTGATCTAAGTGGAATATAAAATTAAATTTTAGAGTACCAAACAAAGTAATTATGTGTGATAACATCTGCAAAATAAGCAGGAAATTAACCCCCAGTGACAGGAAATGCATTGGTTTAATATTAAATATTCACATGCATTGAAAAGGAAACGGGGGTGATAACTATTTTTAATTGTATGATAGTTACTCAAATTATTTTTTCCCTGTAAAGTTTCTTTTCATAAATATTTAACTAGTGCAATTTCTTCTGAAAGTATTTGCCACAAAGTTTTTTTAGGATAACTATAAATAAGAGACCTTAAAGCAAAATGGTTCAGTCTAGGGACTGAGGAGGTAGACAGGTAAGAGTGAGTGCTTCAGGACCTGGGTTCAAATCTCTATAGCCCATATGAAAAACTCAAACATGGACAGTTAAATGTCATGGAAACCTCAATTGGAAAACAATTTACAGGACCTTGCTGGCCAGCTTTGGATTCAGGAAAGGGGGTGTAATAAGGCAGAGAAGGATAGAGGAAGACCCCCGATGGGGTTGCATGTGTGCACACATGCATCCTCATCCATGTCTGAAAGTTTAGTCTTGGTGTGTGGGAAGTGGAAGAGGGGAGACAGTGTGCTTGGCTGCCATGCATGGACTCTGGGTTAGTCCCTGGTGTGAGTGTGTGAATTTTCATCTCCAAAGTCATTTTTCTTACCGACTTTCCCAAGTAGTCTGGGCAGATTTCCTGGTTCCTTGGGTGTAGTCCTTGTCCGCACATAACCTCTTCACAAACTAAGCAAGTAGAGCTATTGGGGGTTTTAGTTTTGTTTTTTGGATAGTTTGAGTTTTCCTTTTTGGTGGTTTTGTGAATGAAGAGTTTTTTGGGGTTTGTTTTGTTGATGGGTGGTTGGGTTTTTGAGATAGTCTTATATAACTCAGGCTGCAGTTGAAGCCGTTGTGTAGCTGAGTGTGATACTGGACTCCTGTACTTCTTTCTTAACTGCATTTCCCAAGGGCTGACATTACAGGCTGTGCCACCATGCCCTGTTTATCCACACAGACTTGGAACCCTCATTTCAAAAACCACCACCAACAACAAACCACTGTTAGTAGACATGAAGAAGAGCTGAGTGGGGAATGGGGGAGGTTGGAGGTAGAATAACAAACTTCTGTGATCAGGAAAGAATTAAGCATCTGGGTAAAAGCTATGGTGATTCCTGTTAGGAAGAAAATAAGTGGAGCCAACCTGGGCAGCGTTTTTAAGAGCCATTATAGAGCAACGAGGGGCTCAGTGGGTACAGAGACTGAAGACCTAAAGTTGACGAAGGCAACCTCACACATTTTTTACTTCTACACACATGTACATGGTGTGTGGACCATATTTACCATATACAGCAGAGCCGTATGTTTCTAAAGCCCTTACACTGTTGAGTTCTGATGTGGTACTCTGAAGTCATCTAATACCTTGAACCCTAGGGAAGCAGCTGTGGAACAAAAACAGGTCTATCCAGAGATAACTGAGCATGATGATCTGTTCAGTAAAGATGGCTCTTGTGTTACAGAAGTGTTGATGCTTTATATTGAGCTATATATACAAGCTAGGCAGTATTCTGCTACAGTGTGGACCAGTGACAGACATACGGGACTAAGGAAGTAGAACACGGGTGTATATGATGAAAAGAGAAGGGAACAGGTGAGACCTGGAGGAACTAAGTCCTCAGTGAGCCAGAGTTGTTGATCTGCTTCCAGCTCAGTGAAGCCATATTTAACATCAGAACTTTCTAACGCTGCAACCGCTTAATAAGTTCCTCATGCTATGGTGACCCCAACCATAAAATCATTTTTGTTGCTACTACATAACTAAGTTTTCTGCTGTTAAGATTCATAATCATTAATCCCAAGACTTGAGAGGCAGAGGCAGGTAGATTGCTGTGAGTTTAAGGCCAAGCCTGGTCTACAAAGTGAGTCCAGGACAGTCAAGGCTACACAGAGAAACCCTGTCTTGAAAAACAAAAAAAAAGAATGATAATGTGGATATCTGATGTACAGGATCTCTGATATGTGACCCTCATGAAAGGGTCGTTCAACCACTTCCCAAAGGGGTCACAACCCACAGGTTAAAAACCACTGTTTTAGACATTTTAGAATATCAAATATTGGCAACTTTTAAGTTTGGAGATTAGGGTTTTTCTTAGAGACTTTGAAACTGAAGACTGCTTTACATGTCTGATTGTTTCTGTATCTTAAATCATTATGCATAACCAGGTTTGCTGTCACATGTACAAGTTTATAATGGATGGTGTATGGTTTAAGAATCTTGTTTTTTTGCCAGGTGTGGTGGCACACACCTTTAGTACCAGCACTTGGGAGGCAGAGGCAGGTGGGTGGCTGTGAATTGGAGGCCAGCCTGGTCTACAAAGCAAGTCCAGGACAGCCAAGGCTATACAGAAAGACCCTGTCTTGAAAAAAAAGCAAACAAAAAGAATCCTGGTTTTGAGCCAGGCATAGTGGCGCACGCCTTTAATCCCAGCACTCGGGAGGCAGAGGCAAGAGGATCTCTGAGTTTGAGACTGGCCTGGTCTACAATGCAAGTTCAGGACAGCCCTATTTTTGGTATTTGAGAATCTTCTAAATACTGAAACTTACTTTGAGTCATCTCTCTTTTTTTTTTAAAGTTTTATTTATTTGTATACAGTGTTCTGCCTGCACGTACACATGCACGCCAGAAGAGAGCACCAGATCTCATTATAGATGGTTGTGAGCTACCATGTGGTTGCGGGAAATTGATTTCAGGACCTTTGGAAGAGCAGCTAGGCTCTTAACCTCTGAACCATCTCTCTAGCCTGAGTCATATTGCTTTATTAGGGTCCTTATGTTAAACTCCAAAACGTTATTTATGAAATATGAGAATTTTTATAATATTGGAAATGTTTTTGCACTACCCAAATAAGTATCATCCCCGCCCCCACCGATACATTTTAAGGCTTAATGTTTTATTCACACAGCTGGCCTTTACTCAGCAGTTTTCTGAATCTATAATATAAAAAAAGGTGTCTTACAGAGCTTGGTGTCTATAGTCACATACAACATGTGCTGTATGTGCCCCGTTTCTTTGCTTGTTTTTTCACTTTGGAAATTTTAAAACCTTCAAAAAGTTAGAAAAATTGTACATCAGCCACAAGCTTGGCCAGTGTGTTGAGCCAAATGTTTGGGCCATGACAAAGTAAATTGCAGATCGTTTTGTCTCAGATGTATTGAATAATACCCTCTGTTCTTAACTTGTAATGTCCCAGTCAAGAAATTGTCTTTTGCAGTTAACTTGTTTACAACATCTGTTCAGTATTCTAAGATTTGTTGATCTTATTTTTCATTTGATAACTCAGTTGGTCACTCTGCCCAGAAACAAAGCAAAACACTCATTAGAGCTGATTGATCCTTATGTCAACTGCCAAGTGATTTTTAGCAGAGCTGTACTCTGATATGAGCACTGTATGTCTTAGGTATCGCGCACACATGAGTGTGTGTATAGGGGAGAATGTGCATAAGAGAGAGAATTTTAAGACTAGTAGTATAACAGATGAGCCAAATGGATAAAATAATAGTGAGCTAGGTATACTGGCTCCATGACTGATTAATCCTAGCACTCAGGAGGCAGAGGCAGGTAGCCAAGCTGGATAGTGAGGCCTTTTCTGAGTTTAAGAAAAGGAGCAAAACATAGTTTCCTCTCCTTCCTTCCTTGTCAAAGATTATGTCTGAATCTTTCCCTTTATTTAAAGCTATGTATATTTGGGTTATTTTGTCTTTATTAATACTGTGCTGAACTAAAAGACTAAAATTTGTGATTGAGATGAAAAGAAAAGCATATTTTCTGTGTCTTTGTGTGTATACTGCACTTTTTTATTCTCCCCCCTCTCCCTGCCAGTGCTAAGTGAAACCCTGTGTCAAGATAAACAGAAGAACTATTGACCCTCTATGCCTATCATTATACACTACACTTAGAGTGGATACAATTTTGTATTAAATCTAGCAGGGGCTTTTAGATCAACAAGGGCAGACACAATATTATTCAAAGGCGTGGGAGGACTATTATAAGAAGCAAGGGGTTGTCTTTACTGGAGAAGAGATTCTATGAGAATTTTAATTACAGTTGTGGCAATAAAGTCCCTCTGTTTTCCTGAAGGTCAAGCAGTTCCTGCTCCTGCTGGGGCTCCACCAGGTGGTCAGCCAGATTATAGTGCAGCCTGGGCTGAGTACTATAGACAGCAAGCAGCATACTATGCCCAGACAAGCCCCCAGGGAATGCCGCAGCATCCTCCAGCACCTCAGGTATAATACACTTGCTACTTTGTTTTTGTTTCTACTCCAACTGTTTTCTGCATGTTTGTATGGGAATATGTTTTACTTTTTACTTGATAAAGTATAATTACATGAGAATGAGGTGCATTAGTGTGCTTGGGGATTTGGTTTTTCTAATAATGCTTTCTGGCATCTGAGTGCTATTTTTATAATGCCTTTGATTTTAAAAAATAAATTTTCTTCCCCCAGGGATTTGCAAATCATGCAAGAAGCCACCATCATTTATATTAACCAGTTTTTCTTTCTTAAAGGATTCACTCCTGAATTAGCTCCATTTAAAGGATTTTCTTTAACTTTTTGTGTATCTCTTATGTATCTCTTCTGCACAGGCCCAATAATAAGAAGTGGACAATACAGTATTTGCTTCATTGTGTGGGGGAAAAAAACCTTTGTTAAATATATGGATGCAGACGACTTGATGAAGATCTTAATTTTGGTTTTGGTTTAAAGTAGTGTTTCCCCCCCTCTTTTTTTTTTATTTTGAAAATGTACAAAATATCTATCACTACTGATAGGAGGTTAATATTTCTGTGTAGAAATGAAAATTGGTTTGTTTTTAGTCTTTAGTGTAGATGTACACATTCCAGCAAATGTATTTGCAACTATTATGTGGTCGATGCTTTGTGATATAAATGTACTTTTTCAATGTATACTTTCACTTTTAAAATGCCTGTTTTGTGCTTTACAATAAATGATATGAAACCTCCTGTGTCGGTAAGTTGGATATGTGGGTAAAGGATTCAGAATTTCTTAGCAGTGATAAATTAAGATACATATACACAAATATATAAGCTTTCCCCATGAATTACTGAGTTTTTAAATACTGGCATGTTTTTTCCCCCTTGCAGTATAGTGGTAGATTGGAGGATCTTTTCTATTGTATTTGGCTATTTCAGCACAAGTAATCCTGATATCTTCATTTTTTTTCCCCGTCTGTTTGATTAAAATCTGCATGTGTATACAATGATCTTTAGTATACTTCCATTGCATTAACAGTGAAATTTCCTTTTATACATGAGCACTGTTTTCAGACCTGTACTGCTGCTACAACAGTTAACCTTCCTGTTCTTATTTCCAAGACTGTTTCAGCATAACTAATTTTGAACAGTTTTCAGGCAGTGGTTTGAGTAGTTTATAAGAAGCTTTTTGTTTTTTCATGTAAAACAATTCTTTCAATGTGTATATATATAATAGTGTGTTTCTTTCTAAATTCAGGATAGAAAAGTAATAGAATGTGAAAGTATAGCTACATTGCATCTGCCATTGAAACATTTGGGGTATGAAAACGTTCAAGCCTTTTTTTGTTTTTTGTTTTTCTTTTCCTTTTTGCAGTATAGATAAGCTTTGTCTTGTAAATGCACAAGTCCAGCCATTGAATCAAATTAATTTTTGTGTACTTGAATCATTTTATTACTCTTTAACATTCATGCTGAAGTTCTGATATTTTGTTGAAAAACCATTGTTTTACTCTGCATATTTGTTGGCTCTTTGCATATTAATATATTAGACTACATGCAAATACAGTCTGTCTTGCCATTGTCTGTTGAAGTGCAGGTTTGATCCAGCCAGTATAGAACTAGCTCTGTAGGGGTGAGGAGGACTGTGCTGTGTATCATCCTTGATTGTGTTCCTTCAAGGAGCATTGCACTGTAAGTACATCAGAATGACAAATTGATGAACTGCAACAGTATCTTTTTGTCGATGTTCCACATAATGCAATTGCTATATTTTGTGTGAATATTATGTTGGAATACAGTGCTGATATCATTGGAAATGATAACTGCCTCTTAACATAGAATAATACATAGTTCTGTATTTTTTTTAAAGTGAGCTTAATGGGTAAGTATTTTTGATATGCTTTAGCTAATAGCTAAAGAAAATTGATCATTAACAAAGTTGAATAGTACTATTGGTGCTCCTAAAATGCTGTTTTTCAGTGTAAAATATGCATAACTTTTATAGTGATATGAAAAACTTTTAATGTGTAAGGCAGAGGTGGTTTTCAGTTTGCAAATTATAAGCAATGTAGCACTTAACACCTTTTCATAAATATGTCAGTTCTATCATCCGTGGGGAGCACCATTTGTATGAGGGCAAATGTTGCAATTATAGGGCAGAAAAACAGTACAGCTCATTGTGGGTGTTTTGAAATGTTTTTGCTTGTTTATGTAACTTAGAGTGACTTCCCTTACTATTATTTAGATCTAGATACATAGTTCTAGCTTGAAGTTTAATAGTTAAGGAGTTATGTGTTAAGATCCTAAGTGTAGGGTATTGACATAAACAATTCCAGTATTTGCATGATGTTGCATAGATGACCTAGGAAAGTGGTGCATTTAGTAATTAAACTGAAGGAAATAGTTGGATTCAGTATCATAATTCACAAATTGGAGGCTGTTGATTTTGATTCGTTTAAAGTTTAAAATCTTTATTAATTGCAAACAGTGCAATTATTTATACTTCACAGTGCCTTCCCAGACCTTCCACCTTAGGTTCTGCTGCAAAAAGCAACAGGTAAGCACAACCTAAGGACATGTATATATAGAAATATTTCAGTACATTAATGTTGTCCCTGTGAGATTTTTGTGGTTGTGTACTCAAAAGCAATCTGCTACTGCTTCCCCAAATGTATTTTGTTATTTATGCTACCAGTCTAGTGGAAAGTCTGTTAAGTTGTTCAAACAACAGTTTGCAATTTTGGGTAATGGTTTTTATTTTAATTTTTTTCATTAAAGTAAAACAAGTAGATTGCTGCTATAAACTGAAAAAACATCCAAATCTTTTTGTATTTACCCACCCACCCCAAGTTATAGAAATGTTGCAGTAAAAACAATTAAATAGTTAAGATGTAGGAATCATTTTGTCAGAAATTTCAACAGCCTTCACAGCTTGTTTGTATAAATGATAGGACATTTTCTTTGCCCTCCATACCTTATTGGGCTTTTTGATTTTGTTCTTTTTCCTCCTTTATTATTATTGCTTTAAAGTATAGTAATTTCAGTAGGAACGAACATTTGGAGTCAGTTTCGTAGGCAGTTCTGTTTTCATGACTTGTATTTGCTGAGAAGGAAGAGTAAGGAATACTGGCAGTAAGTTTTGAGAAAAGGCATGTGCATCAGTGAAATGTTAACTGTATAACAAATAACCATTCATAAACTGCATAACCAATAGTTTCTGATTTATAATATTTTAATAACTTACGCTGCATTTATTTTTTTGCCAGTTTAAAATGATTGTGTTCTTAGGAATGATGTTTTTAACTAGTACATATTTTGAGTTAAATGATTGTCTTAAAGCAGCACCATTATCAGTTTTGTTTTTATTCATTTTCTAAAATGTGCTGATCCTATTAAAAACTCCTGCTTATCTTTACAACAAAGAAAAATATTCAAAAATACTGCCTTCATTTTCACACACAGTGCTGAAGATGCTGCAAGCACCAAATCATAGCTCATAAAATCAGGTCCTGAGATAGTTACCCATAAAGAGGAATCCTTTGAGTGTATGCCATTGGTGAGCCGATGAGCATGGACCATAGAAGGGCTCAATGTAGAAGGTAAAATTGGCAAATCATAATTGAGAAATATGAAATGTATTCCCATACATAATATGGTATAGGGTGTAATGTACCTGCTCTTGATCACTTTTCGTTTTAAAGTGCTATTCACTTAAATGTTCCATAAACTGTTAAGTTTAAGTTATATGGTTATTGCAGCTGTGTGTGTGTGTGTGTGTGTGTGTGTGTGTGTGTGTGAGAGGGGGGGGGGGGGGGAGAAAGAGAGAGAGAGAGATGGGTCAGGTCAGTGTGAATCATCTTTAGAGTCTGTCAGGTATCGATTGGTTGTAGTTGGTGTTTGGAAATCTGGATGAATGCTTATAGATGCTGAGGACTGTCTTGTGAGAGCTTTCAATTCATTACCTTCACTGGTACTGTAAGAATTTTGAATAGTACCAATCTTTAAGTAAATGAAAAACAGAAAAGGTGAGCCAGTTGATTTGAATGCAGCAGATTTTAAGGGTGGTAGAAATTGAATGGTTTAGATTGAAAGTAAACTCATTTGATGAAAAGTTTACAGATTTTTAAAATGACATACATGTTAGTTTAGTGATATGTAGAATTCTTTGCTTTGATGTTTGTTTCAGAAATGCGTATACTTCTGGGGTTTTTTTTGTTTTGTTTTGTTTCATTTTTTAGTAATAAGAGTAATTTTTAATATTAAAGCCGGTAATTTGATACTAGTTGTAAACTATATTCTTAAATATATTGGTAGTTAATTCATTAAAGTGAGTTTAGACAGGAGTAGCTAGTGGTCTCAAGCGAAGTTTTTGTTCACGTGACTACTTTGCCATTACAAACAGTTCTTCCTGAATATAGTTACATGTAGTCTAGAATATTGATATAGAAATAACTGATGATCACTGGAGATGATCTCATTTTTAGTTCTGCAAATTCTGCCTGGCTTTAAAATGCATTTTCATAATACTTAGAAATAATTTGACTGAAAATAACCCTCTTTGTTTGGTTATTGACTGTCAGTCAGCCAGCCAACTTTTAATATAACTTTAATTGAGGAATTTCTAAATAAGTGCTTTTAAAGAGCAAATCCCATGGCTTTTATTTTCTTCGGTGATACGCTAAAGAAACTCAATGTATTTGCAAATATATATTTTCTTATGCATGCTCGATGCATTTTCGTCCTGAGAAAAGTGTTCTCTACAGAAACTACCCGTGTGTTAAAAGAAGATTGGCTTAAAATGGCTACTGTGATGGGAACAGTGTCTTAGGGAGATGCAGCTTGGACTTGAGGTAAATTGAATACTTTACAAACTGGTTTAGAGTTTTGCTTTAATGACATTGTATGTAAAAGGGCACGTGATTGTTGTAATTTTGTATTCCTTATGGTTTCCTTAAAAAAAATAAATGTACAGTGATTATTATTATAAGAGAGTGCTTTTGTCTTTTGTGTCTTTGATATGTATACTGAGTAAAAAGTTTCCTCTTTCCTCCTGTCATTAAAGATTTACTGTGAGAAAAGTACTGGTGGTTTTGCCTTTTTAATTCTAATGATAAGTTCTTTAAATTTTAAAAAGGGTAGACATCTAAGTAAGGAAGTGGACTTTTCTTTTCATGCACAAGTAACCTTCTTATGGTTTCACAAATTACTACCCACTATTAGAACATAATAGCTCATTATTTACAGATTTTTGTTGTTATGAGACAGGTCCTCACTATGTAGTTCTGATTGTCCTGGAACTTAGAGATCCACCTAACTGCCTCTGTCTTCCCAAGTGCTGGGGCAAACTTGTCATTTACAGACTTACTTTTAAAGCTAGAATTTTAGATTTTAAAAAAATTTTTTTCGGGCTGGAGAAATGGCTCAGTGGTTAAGAGCACTGCCTGCTCTTCCAAAGGACCCAGGTTCAATTCCCAGCACCCACATGTCAGCTCACAACTGTCTGTAACTTTAAGATCTGACACCCTCACACCAAGGCACATAAATTAAAAATTAAATAAAAAAATATTTTTAAATAATTTTTTTCTAAATCTAATCCTCTTAGGCCCTGAAACCTTCAACTATGTTAAAGAAAATACTTGCTCAAGTTTGTTCATATTAAAATTAAACAATGTGTTCAGGCAAGTCATACTTAAGTTTAAGTGTGGTCATTCTGCACATTTGAAAAATACATGATAAATATTCATTACACTGGAAAACTGCATAGGCATTGGTTTCTGTCAAATTTAATTTAGAGGTACTTTCTCAAATCCTACTTGGGTTTTTCTTCTCCATGTTCCTCCTTTCTCATAAAAAGAATCATTCTCCTTTGTTAGTATGTCCACTTCAGGAAGACTTGGAATCTACAATTATGTACTACAGAGAAAAATGATCCATTCCAATTTTATTTTCATTTCTGTATTCATGCAAACAGTGTATACTTTAAGCATAATAGCTATAAATATGAAGAATACAAAGCTTTTGTTTTAGGTTCTAACAGAATGAGTACATTTCCCTTCCCTGTTAACTACATGTCGACTTTGTACAGCATGGTAATAAACCTGATGTGCATTAGGAAAGCATTCTTTAGATGAGCTCCTATTTTGAAGATTTGGGAAAATGTATTAAGATAATATAGTGGCACTTCTGGTCTCCTTTTTGGCCCCTCCAGAGTTGTAGAGAGAGTTCCAAGGAAAGAAGGAAGCCTAGTAGTCATCCACTAAAAAAGAGAAGAAGGAAGAATGATATTTTTTCCTATTTATTTCCTAATAAAAGAAAGGATCAAAGCCAATTAATTCTTACTTTCAATGGTAAGAATACAGGTACTTGCTGCAGAGCCTTTGTTGTTGACTGCTTTACACATATATTCTCCTCCATCTTCTGGGAACGTTTCTGGTAAATAGAGGCAGTAAGTTTCACCTCTTTCAATGTATTGATAGTCTTCTCCGTCCTGCAGTATTTCTCCTTCAAACCACCATGTAATTTCTGGCTTGGGCTCTCCTGTTACTTTAACAGTAAATCTGACTGGCTCACTGTCTACAACTGAGGTGTTTCTTAGAGGCTTTTTGAACCATGGCGCTCCTGATCTGGTTTGCTCTTCATCTTCAGTAGTGGATCCATTAACGATGCTACCATCATCTTCCTCCTCATCTTCTCTTTTCTATATTAAAATAAGTGCATTATCAAGTTGGCATTTTAATAAAAGATAAAGGTAGGGATATAGCTGATTGTTAGAACACTTGGCTAGTGTATATGATACTCTGGGTTTCATTGGTTAGTGCATAGAAGGGAGCATGCTTACTATATACCATTATTTAAACCATTCCAGTGGCTTGAGAGCTGTGACTTGTCTGTGTGACACGACTTTTTTTTTTTTTTAACATTTATTTATTACATATACAGATGGTAATGAGCCACCATGTGGTTGCTGGGAATTGAACTCAGAACCTCTGGAAGAACAGACAGTGCTCTTAACCACTGAGCCATCTCTCCAGCCTGACACATTTCTTAATTGCTTAACTCAAACTTGTTTAGAGCACCACCTCCGTTTATGCAGGTGCATACCTTCTGTAATGCCGCGTCAATTTCTTTTTGTTCAAACTGCATCCGTAGTAACTTTTGCTCTTCAATTCTCCTTTGTTCTTCTTCTTCTCTTGCTTTAGCCATTTGTTCAAATCTGGCTTTCATGTTAACTTTGTGAGTAAAGGGAGATTCGCTTTTTTTTGCAGGCTTTACATCAACATCATCTTCCTTTAAAAAAAAAAAAAGAATGTTGCTTGCCAAGGATTTATATGTAAATGATTCAGTAATTTACAGGCACAAAATATTTAACGTGGTTGGTTTGATATTCAGGAAAGTGAGATAAGGTGTCTTACTGCCTCCTTGCCTGCCGTGCCCAACTCACTCAGTACTTCATTTAATAGTGCAAATTGTTTTTTAAAAAAAAGTTCTTGGACATGTTTATGCACACCTTCATATAGTGACAACTTTAAAAACAAAATTGGTTTCTTGACACACAGTTTCTCCATATAACAGCCCTGGCTTTATAGACCAGGTGGGCCTCAAGCTCAGTTATCCACCTGCACCTACCTCCCAAGTGCCATGCACCACCATGCCCAGGAAACATTCCTTAAGTAGTATGGCTAAGAAATACTTAAGGTTTGTCTATTCTGTTGCATCTGGAGACTTTAGAAATGAAGTCATGCAAATAATGGTCAGATGACAGGGAATGATACATAAGGAAGTAGAGAGGCATCTGGAATATGGGGAACTATCTGTGGTGTGTTAATCTCTTCAAGGGTGAACTTTGAAACTACTGAAAGCTATATGGGTCTAGGAAGAGAGCAGTTATGTGATTTTACTAATCTTTGATATAGTGGAATTAACAAAGTGTGTGGGACTGTTGTGCCTGCAGGCTCTGTATGCAGTGTCTATGAAGCTAGAGAAAGCGTATCATTTGTGGAACTGGAGTTACAGCTGGTTGTGAGCTGCTTGCTGTGTGGGTGCCTGGAAGAGAACTCGTGTCCTGCAAGAAAGCCAAACTGGGTACATAACTGCCAACGGAACTACATCCACGGCCATAAACTGTTAGTCTCTGAGAAAAGCTCACCATTTATGTTTGCATAGTACTGTGGGGAATTTGATGTGTCTTTGTGTGTATGTGTGAAACAAGCTATAGATTAATTACCTTTATAGAAAATCTTGGCTTATGGGCATTTACATGCTTTGATTACTAACAGTTATATTTAGGAAAATCCAGAACGTGAAATAATTCAAGTACCTACCTGATGGGTGCTGTGTGTGTGTTTTGTTTATTTACCTTCAAATGATGACCTGCCAATAATGCTGTGGTTTATTATAGAAAAATACATGTTCTATGACTAGAGATGTAGCTTTGCTGGTAGTGTGTCTGCCTAGTGTGCACAGGGCCCTTAACGTGATCCCAGCACCCCAGAAGTGGAAGTGAGAGCAGTCAAGTCCAACCTGTGCTGTGAGACCTAGTACTTTTGATGGTGGTTTGCTCCCAATACCACAAATCTTTCCAAATATGTGAGAGAACACTTAAGCCAGTACACCAACTATTGTTCTTACTGAATCCTATTAGGATATATAGTAGCACAAAACCTTGTGCAAATTCATTACTTCCCATAGCTTCCTCAAAACCGAATTTAGAAAATGAGAGGTTTAGCTGGGTGTTGGTGCATACCTTTAGTCCCAGCACCTGGGAGACAAAGGCAGACAGATCTCTGAGTTTTGAGGACAGCCAGGGCTACACAGAAAGCCCAAATTGAAAAGCAAAAGTAAGAAAAAGGCTTGACTAATAAAAGAATTGCCCCTGACCTAACAGAAACACTTAAAACATTGATGTTATCTTTTCTAGAACCTTTGGGCTGTTCTGGAAAGTAAAGTCATGTTGTAAATGGAATGAGTGTCATAGAGGCTGATAATATTGCTAACAGCATACTAAAGAAGACAGTGACTCTTGGGACACAGTAGAGCATTAGGAAATTAGGTTAGAGCCAGGTGTGGTGGCATGTTTTTAATCCCAGCACTCGGGGCAGGGGCAGGCGGATCGCTGTGAGTTCGAGGCAGGCCTGGTTTACAAAGTTAGTCCAGGACAGCCAAGGCTACATAGAGAAGCCCTGTCTCGAAAAACAAAAACAAAAAAATTCAGGTTAGGCTGAGAGCATGGCTTTATTGGTAGAGTGTCTAACATGCATGAGACCTCACATGTGACTTTTAGCATCATATCTGCATGTGGAATTAATTAAATCGGCGATACAAAGTATTACATGAATGGATATTGGATTCTCTTGTTTGACAGGGTTTCTCTTAACTGTCCTAGAACTCTGGCCCAGGCTGGCCCTAAGCTCAAATCTACCTGCCTTTGCCCCTGAAGTACTGGAATTAAAGTAGGCCATCACCACAACCACCCAGCTGGACATTGGAGTCTTTGATCAGAAGGTTACACAGGTTAATTGGACCTTGAAATCTAGAATCTTTTTTTTTTTTTTTTTAAATCTAGAATCTGAATTGTGAAGACACTTGATTCTCAGCCCCCAAGACAAGATCTCACTGTATGCCAGGCTAGCATTAAGATCATAAATCTGAGGTGTGGTGGCTTGTGCCTTTGGTCCCAGCACTTGGAAGGTAGAGGCAGGTGGATTGTTGTAGATTTGAGGACAGCCAGGGCTATCACACAGAAACCCTTTCTTGAGAAGCCAAAAATAAAAGATCATACATAAATCTGCCTCTGCCTCCAGGAGGGGAAGTCTAGCCTTGGAAGTTGTAAAACTTTATACCTAAAGTTTTTTGTTGTTTTGTTTTTAAAGATGTATTATGTACAATGTTCTGCCTGCATGTAACGTACACACCAAAGGACACCAGATCTCATTATAGATGGTTATGAGCCACACCATGTGGTTGCTCGGAATTGAAATCAGGACCTCTGGAAGAGCAGACAGTACTTTTAACCACTGAGCCATCTCTTCAGCAACCACCCCCAAAGGTTTTTGTTTTGTTTTCTTAAGTTCTTAATGATATTTGACCCAAGGTGGATAGAAGGGACTTACATCATTCACTGGAAACAGCTGACATCCTGATCTCTCTCATACATCAAACATGCCTGTTTTATTCTTACAGATTTTACATGCTTACCTTTAACAAAAGAGCAACTACATACTGGTTGAGCTGTTTGCTTGATAGATTAGGGCTTTAAGACATGGTCTCCTGGAGCCAGACTATCCTTGACCTCATCCTGCCTTTCTCCAGTCATTACCCAGCTTGAACTTTACTTTCTGTGATGTTTACAAATTCAGTTTTGAGGGCTGGAGAGATAGCTCAGGAGTTAAGAGCACTAGCTCCTCTTCCAGAGGAGGACCCAGATTCAATCACCAGCCCCACAAGGTAGCTCACAACTAACTCCAATTCCACAGGATCTGACTTCCCCAGACAGGCAGATGCAGGCAAAATAATCAATGTACATAAAATTAACTTATTTTTTAAAATTAAGTTTTAACCCATCACATGACCAGTAAATACTAGTGTTCTCCAGTTAATAGCTGGTTTCTGTGGTGATGGTGGTGGTGGTCATCGTCAGTGATAAAGAGCCATACCTGTTGACTTGATGCTGAAATGCCTTAGCCCTCCAGACCTCCCAGGTACACTATGGCCACTGTAATATAATGGCAGTAGATACTATATAGCACAGTTGGTTTTCAGACACACCCCTACTCACTCTTGTGTCCCTAGGACAACTTGCCTGTCACTTAGCCTAATTTGCTTATTTCTAGGTTTTATTGGCTGTCATTCCATTTTTTTCCCCTCCATTCTGCACCTTATCCATTCCTACCTCCCTGGCCTTTTGCTATTTAGTTTCCAGATTATTACACATATACCAATAACAAACTGTAAATGCTAAGACTTATTTTTAAGTTGAGTGTTATAACAAATAGAACAGTAATGTACCTCATGGAAGTTTTCTGCTTCTCGTTCTTTAATTTCAAGGTCAATTGCCCTCCTTTTTGCTCGCTCTTCTTCTATCTTTTTCTGTATTTCTTTTTCAGACAACTGTCCAATTTTTTCAAACTTGCTTTTTAGATTTTTTGCTTGAATAGAGCCACTTCTTCTTAATTTGATTAATTCTTCATATTCTCTACTCAATCCAAAAGTTTCACTTTCTTCTTCTTCCTTCAAAAGTTTAAGATTTCTTTATATTGCGTATCAGCAAATTACAGTGGATGTTAAAAGATAACCAAGCATGTGCCTGGAAGCCACAGGACAGATGGAATCCTATATGTACTGTGTAAGAGTTTTATTTCTGGGCTGGAGAGATGCCTTCATAGTTAAGACCACTGGCTAATCTTTCAGAGTATTTGGGTTCAGCTTCTGGCCTCCACTGACACTGCTTGTTCATGATGCCAGACATACATACAGGCAAGACATCCATATACAAAATAAATCTTAAGTATTTAAAAAATGTCCTTATTAAGAACTTAAACCTTTCATATAAAGGAAGCCTTGTATTGATAGACTCAAAACTGTTGTGCTTTGGACCCACAATTAAATATAATATTGGCTACTTTTTAAAAATATATAGATTTTATAGTTTTACATGTATAAATGGTTAGCCTGCATGATATGTGTATGCTACATGCATGGCCTATATAGGTCAAACTAGGGCATCAGATCCCCTAGAATTGGAATTAATAGATGGTTGTGAGCAACCATGTGTGTGCTGGGGATTGAGTTGAGACTTTGGAAGAGTAGCTTTACTGTCCTTTTGTCATTGTGTCAGGACACCAGTACCTTCAAGGCTCACACAAAAGAAACAGTTTAGTGACAGCAAGTCACTAAAAGGACCTTAAAGTGAGTTTTCAGTTTTGTGTCTGGCAACATTCCTAGCTACACTCTTACCAGCTCAGACACACACACCCATGGTAGCCTACACTAAGTATACATGTCATAAAAGTAGGTCTGATATCCTCATGTGCTTAGTAACACATGAAGCAAGACCCCCAGTGTATCTTTTAAGTGGATATTAGTACACCTTACCTTCCCCATTTCTTGTCTCAGTTGCTCAAATTCCTGTTTCTCCATTTCTAGTTTATGCCTTCGTTCTTCCTCTGTTCGTCGTCTTTCTTCTTCCATTTTTTGTTTTAATAGCTCTTCAAAATTAATTTCCAGTTTTCCAGGCATTAGAGTTTCTTGAGAGACTGTTTTGTACATCTCTGGGGAACTATCATCTAATACCTGTTTAAAATAAACATTTCATTTTTTCCCACAATTGTGCATACTAAAAAGGTAATATGTACAGATTTCTTGAATAAAAGTGTTGATCTAAAAATTCAGAGGTAATAAACGTTCACAACTCAAATCCTGAATAAGGGGGCATTATAAGAAATGTAAGGTTATCTGTGGTATGGAGGATGGTAACCATCTACATCTATTCTCTTGAACAAAAAAATACTCCTTTTATGTACACAATGAATCATTTGAATTAGAAATTGATGTTCTTTAATAATAGACATTTTTATTGGATTGAAGTGAATCTCCAATTCTGGTCACAAAAGTAGAACATTTCAGTTAAAGCGTAGTCCTAATCAGTTACATCTGGATCATCATCTTTTATCAGAAAAAAATGGCCATAATTGTGTTGTCCAGAAGTTTTGTTGCCAAGATGTTTTAAAGAAATAATAGTTCAAGCGTGGCATGGTGGTGCACGCCTGTAATCCAGCACTTGGAAGGCAGAGGCTGGTGGGATCACTGTGAGTTCAAGGCCGGCCTGGTCTACAAAGTGAGCTCCAGGACAGCCAAGGCTACATAGAGAAACCCTGTCTTGAAGAAAAACAAAGAAGGAAAGAAAGAATAGTTGATACACTTTTAGAACTGCCGGGCCAAGTTATAGATACATAAATTTAGCTAACTCTGTAGCCTTATAAAATAGCATAGGATTAATACCCTTGGTTTACACGTGAAGAACTGATTGAAAAGTAACTTTTTCAAAGTTAACGGAAATACCAGGTACCAAAACCAGAAGGCAAGCTTCAAGAGTATTTCCAATAAGATTACAAATAATGCCGTACATTATTTATACATATAGGCAAGTGGTATAGTGAGACCTATTTATATGCTATAAGAAATTAGAAATGTGAATAACATTGCTTTTTATAATTTTGTAAATGGATATGAATAAGTTTGATTGTGACCTTGGGCAAGCTACTTACCTCTCTGAGCCTCCTGCTGACAACTTTCTTAACAGTTCTCAAAGGGTTAAATGGATCTTGGGAATGCACAGTAGGCTCCCAGCAGCAGGCTTAATTCCTAATGTTTATCTGTCTCATTTAGTGTGGGTGGGGAGGGGGACATGCGGGGTCAGGAGAAATTTTTCAGGAGTCAGTTCTCTTCTTACCATGCTGTTGTCCAGGATTGAAATCAGTCATTGGGCTTAGTGGTGTCTTTACCCTGCTTTACCCAGTCCCCAATAACAGTTTTATTATACTATCGTGTCCTGAATACAAGCAATCTCAAAATTTTTACAAACTTTGTTTGTAAGCTGTTGATGTCAGATACATTTTACCATGAAAAAAACAATTTAATTTTGTTTTTCTGTCTCCTGGAAATAACCACTTCTATCTTTGATCAGAACTGTGGGCTGCAGTCATGGACACAGAATGAAAGGATTTCTCCTGGACTCAGGCCAGAAAGCACGCCAATCAGGACTTCATCTCAGGCAAGGAATAGCAACAGTGATATGGGTTACAGTGTGAAGAAGCCAGAGTGAGTCAGGGGGTTAAAGAAATGCGAATTTATAGCTAGCTAGGCATGAATGAAAATGTGAAAGCATATGGTTCAGGTTCCTGAGTTTCATATTTGAGTGTATGGGCAAATGATTAAACCAGACAGTTGGCTATATGTGTAGAAAGATTACCCAGGCAGGCACAGATACTATTGTATTTTATCAGAAGCCAATTAAAATGTAAAAAAGGAAAATTTAAAAGTATAAGAAGGATGCAGTATATATGTCAAATTGCTTCAAATTGGGTGATCAGATAGCCATTCTACAAACATGGCATGGAAAGTTGAAAGGATGATGGGTATTTTGAAGTTAAATAATTACAATTAAATGACTTTAGTCATCTAATATAGATGGGATTAAAATGGCAGGAATGAAGGAGAAAAAGGAGAGCAGAGAAAGGGATGGAGGGAAACTAGGAGGATATTCTCTTTTTCTTTTTTTAAATATTTACTATGTATACAGTGTTCTGTCTGCATGTACACCTGCAGGCCAGTAGAGGGCATCAGATCACATTATGGATGGTTGCTGGGAATTGAATTCAAAACCTCTGGAAGAGCAGCCAATGCTCTGAGCCATCTCTCCAGCCCCTCTATTTCCTTGGTCTTGATACTCAGGTCTGGTCACCTTTCCAGACAAGAGTGATAGTTTCCACCCTTCTCTGCCAGGTATGGCGCTGATAACCAGGTGTGAGTGCTTCTCAGGCTAACCCTTCCGTCTTACCATGCTTCTCCGCGCTTCCGCAAACGCCGCCTTCTCTTCCTCTATTCTCCTTCGGGCCTCCTCCTCTGCTTTTCTTTTTTCATCTTGCCTCCTTTGCCTTTCTATTTCCTCAAAACTGAGTTTGAGTTTTCCAGGGCGGTACTCTTTAAAAACTGTTTCTGTATCTTGGCTTTCATCCTCTTCATTTACCTAATAAAGAGACTATTCATTACTAAAGATTCAGAATCACAGGGCTGGAGAGATGACTCAGAGGTTAAGAGCACTGTCTGTTCTTCCAAAGGTCCTGAGTTCAATTCCCAGCAACCACATGATGGCTAACAGCATCTACAGTGAGATCTGGTGCCCTCTTCTGGGGTACGGCACACATGCAGGCAGAGCACTGTATAATAAATAAATAAATAAATCTTTTTAAAAAAAAGAAAAAGATTAAGAATCACTAGCACAGGAATAGATCAGTAGAAGGGCAGAGTTAGCAACTGTAGAATATCTCAAAGCTCCCAGAATAGTTTTTTAATTATTTATTACTTTCTAAGACAGGGTCTCCCTAAAATAGGCCTGGCTGTCCTGGAACTCACTGTGTAGATCTGGCTGGTCTTGAACTCACTGAGATCCAACTGCCTCTGCCACCCAAGAGCTGGGATTAAAGGCCACCATGCCTGGCCAAATCCTCATCCTTTTTAATGTCCTATATGATAAAATAATCAAATATGGAGAAGTTACAAATAAAAACAGACTCACACAGCTGGGCATGGTGGCACACACCTTTAATGCCAGCACTTAGGAGGTGGATCGCTGTTGAGTTTGAGACCAGCCTGGTCTACATAGTAAGTCTACGACAGCCAGGGATACACAGAAAAACCCTGTCTCGAGAAACAAAAAACAAAGACTGTCTCAAAAACAAAGGCCTAGCCTAGTGGAGCATGCCTTTAATCCAAGCGCTAGGGAAGCAGAGGCAGGCAGATAGATCTCTGAGTTCAAAGCCAGCCTGGTCTATAGAATGAGTTTAGGATAGCCAGGGCTACACAGAGAAACCCTGTCTAATAAAACAAAAACCGTTGTAATATCTGCATACTTTAATATAACTGGTAAGCAACCTAATAAATTATTAAGCGGTTTCAATTAGTATTTAGATGAGCAAATAAATTGTGAAATTAATTTTATAACTACCAGATGACAGTCTTATCTGATTAGTATAAGAAAAAAAAATCACCTACTTCATAGGAAAAACCTTTAAAAAAATTTTTTTGAGTCAGGTTGTTGCTATAGCTCTGGCTATTCTGGAACTATGTAAACTAGGCTGGCCTTGAACTCGAGATCTTCCCTGCCTCTGCCTCCCAAGTGCTGGGATTAAAGGCACACACCACCACACCTGGCAGAAAAATTATGTCACACTTTCTTCCGGCTCAGGGTGTGTGTGTGTGTGTGTGTGTGTGTGTGTGTGTGTGTGTGTGAGCCCTTTAAAATGTTAGACTCTAAAAGCTAACATAGAACTCACAGAGACCTGCCTCTGCCTCTTAAATGCCTGGGATTAAAGGCGTGTGCCAAAATTAACTAACATTTTAAACAAATGTCTAGAAAATCCAAATGTTGAGCCCCAATCTTCATATCTTCATTAATGAAAGTTGGTCAAGAAGGCTGTGATAACTTTAAAAATTATAACTGTTTGTTTGTAAATCCTCAAAATGAGACTGGAATCTGTGCTTCCTTTTCTTTTATATTAGTAGGGATTAAACCTCAGGCTTGTTCGTGCTAGGTAAGTGTTCCATCGCCGAGCATATGAGTGCTGCCCAGGTTGGCCTTTAACTCTGACTGAATCTAGTCCAGGCCTTGAATGTGTGCTCGTCCTTCCTCACCCTCCTAAGCAGCTGGAATTGTAGACATGTGCTCCTCAAATGAAATTCGTAATTTGACTTTAAAATGCCCTACAACCATATCAATATAAATATACTGCTTAACTTACAAGGAGAAAACAGACACATTGAGTAGTCTATTTATATTAATATATAATTAAAAATTTAAAGCATATTGAACAACATACCTCAAACTCAAAGAATGGACAGATTAGTTATATGTATATGTAGTATACGAATATATATATATATATACAGTTTCAAAACATGCCTTTGGGACTTGAATGGTGTCAGTGGTAGAGTACGTGTTTAGTGTGCACTAGGCTCTGGGTCCAATCCATAGTACTGTGAAAAATAAAACAATGAAATGAGGCATCCTCATTTAGAGAGACTCGCTTTGAATTTGCAGTAAGCCTGCCGCAGAGCTGATGAAGGGCAAGGCTAGCACCCATGTACTTGCCATGTGCCTCCTGGCTTCCTCAAAGGCACGCCTCTCTTCTTCTAGGCGCCGTCTAGCTTCCTCTTCAGCTTGCTTCTTGCGAGTTTCTTGTCTTTGTCGCTCCAGTTCTTCAAAAGTTGATTTCAGTTTTCCAGGAAAATGTGATTCTTTTTTGGCCTCTGTTTCATCATCCTGTGAAAACAAACTTGTTACCCAGAGGGCAGTTGCTGTTAACTAAACTTTAGATTTATTCTTGTAAAAATTACCATGACGAATGAAAGACACTTGGCTTCTTTGAGAGATCGGCACTCTTCATGTCCTGTTTTATCTCCTTCATGATTAAGCCCTTCATTCCTTTGTTCTTTGTCTGGGATCTCAGGATTCTTTATTTTTCCAGATATCTTGAATGATTTGGCAGGTACCACTGTTATAAGTAGTGAGTCATCGCCTTCCTATTTTTAAGATAGATAGTTAGCATCTATATCCTTAATGGAAATGTAGGTGGTAGGGTACTTCACCTCCATAAGTGGTGAATTACATTGCTGTCAAGGCTATGAAGGACAAAAAAAACTTAGTTTTAAACTAATTACTATTAAACACATCTTTCTCTGAACTCACTGCATCATTAATGAATTTTACTGAGACCCATTGATGGCAGTTTCAAGAAGCATTCTATGTTTTGGAAAATAGAATTAATATAGCTGATTAAATAACATTGCCTGACTCTAGACAGCCTATATATTAATTGTACAAAGGTAATGTGTATATGAGCATATTTCAATTTGATGGTGGATAACTTAAGCATAATCTGCTTCTCTGTCCAAGTTATTCAGTACCCAAGTGATGTACTAACATTCATAATATAGATAAAGCTGTAAAAGCATTTATCTATTAAGGTTTAAAACAAATTCTTAAGAGTTTGTTCTTTTTGTTTTGTTTTGAGACAGGGTCTCTCTATGTAGTTCTGGCTGTCCTAGAACTTGCTATGTAGACCAGACCGGCCTCGAGCTCACAAAGTTCCATCTGCCTCTGCCTCTGCCACCCAAATACTGGAAATAAAACCCTGTACCACTACACCTGGCTAAAATGCATTCTCTTAACATTGGTTTTTACTATAAATTTATCATTACCTTTTACTTTTTCAAAAATAAAGATGATAAACTATAATACATCCCCCTAGATTAAAATTTGTCCAATTTTTAGCATGTTTTTAGGCACACCATCAAGTTGGTTGGCTAGATTTCTAACTTTGCTAATTAAGTGGGCTATGCTTTTATGGTTATTGGACCTTCTTTGATGGTAATACACACACCCCTCTACACAGTGTGTGAAAACCAGAACGCAAGCTCTTAGGGACTTTGAGAACAGAAGACAAGTAATGAAAAGGAAACTGCCTTTAAAAATGTCAGATGTGAGTTCAGGAAATAGATGGTCTTGGAGTGTCCCTAACAGACTCACAGACCCTGTGTTCATGACCCAGCTGTGTAGGCAGAAGCATACTTTTCTTTAAACACTACAGTGTCCAAAAGTGTCAAGTATACTCTTGCCTTTTAAAAATATTCTTGATATATTTATCATCAATAGTGGAATAAAAGCCTCTGCATGTTTTTCTTTGTGAATCAGGTAATTTTCAGTGAATGCTTCATTAAAGGAAACGTCTGTTACCTCTGATGCGGATTCGGTTCCCGAATTGTTTATGTCCTCAATCTATTGAATGAGAATTTCATATCGTTACATTAGATTGAATTTCTGCTTGGTGGTTTTAAACATACAACTGAAAAGGAATTTATCAGTGGCTTCTGGTAAATTTCAAATTTTTGACTATGAATTTACAAGGAACAATTTTTAATTTAGCAGCAATTTAAACTGAAATACACAAAAATGCCCCTCCATCCTCTGCCCCTGAGAAAGCAGAAGGAAAATCCATCACAAGCAATCAAATGGTTATGATGTTATTTCTTATCAAAGATATCTGGCATAATGTCACTGATACAATAATAAAGTATGGGAGAAATATCTGCTAGATTAGAAGGGTGGATATAATACTTTCTCATTGAATTAGGAAAAGGTCATCATTTCAAGTTGAAGCTCATTTCTCTGAAGATGAAGAAACATTGAGTTAGCTTGATGAGCAGGCTGATACTTTTAGCAAACTGCTGAGAGAAAATAGGTGATTTTTAACAACTGTCTGAATTTTCAAGAAAAGGAAGCATAAGCAACGGACAAGTAAGAACTGTTGTGAAGTAAAAGTTTAGCCAGGATGGCCTCTATTGAGTCTGAAGTCAGCCTCACTTGTGTGTCAAGTTCCAGGCCTCACAGGGCTACAGGGTGAGACCATGTCTCAAAAATAAAACAATAAAGTTTAAAATACTTTTTTTCGGTTTCTTTTGGTTTTTTGAGACAGGGTGTGGCCTTGACTGTGCTGGAACTCGCTCTGTAGACCAGGCTGGCCTCGAACTCAGAGAGATCCACCTGCCTCTCTGCCTCCTAAGTGCTGGGATTAAAGGCGTGCGCCACCACCGCCAGGCAATACTTTACATTTTAATAATGGGTACTTTTTATCAGAATAATTTTATACCATTAAGGTTAGCTTTTTAGGATAGTTTGTTTTAATTACAGAATTACTTATTATACTGACTTCCTATATAAATGGTAAAGGTTTTTTTCCAATACTGTATCATACTAAGTAAAATTTGAATGGCTCTCTAATAAAATTGTTTTTAATGAACAATCAAATTAATTTCTCAATGAAAATATCCAGGAGATGTGAGAAGCCAGACATTGAGAATACAGGAAAGAGATACAGTTGACTAGGTTGGTTTCTATTTCCTACAACTCTTCCAGGTCACTTCCAGAAGACTCTTACGGCTTTTATATTTTGGGTTTGTTTTTTTTTTTTATTTTGCTTGCTTATGTTTCTGTTGCCATTGCTTTCTTTTATTTTTCTTCACTTTAAACCATTACAAAGCAACAAAGTAATTGTGCATTTTTTCAGCAAACATGAAAAATGATTAGTTTATTTCAGGGGAGCTATGCTACTGATGTTCAGAATTCAGTTAGTGTTGATTGTCACAGGTTACTGTTAAGAACTGTTTCTCAACCTCTTTCTTTTTTTCTTTATATAAAGTAAATTTGTTTCTTCCCCAGATTTCTTTCCTTGCCTCTTTTCAAGATCCCATCTTCAACCAGTGCCATTGGTGTCTCTAACTAGAAGGACGTAATTTTGTCTATCAGGATATCTTCAGGGCTAACCACATAATAAACTCACAGGATTTCCCCACAGATTTTATTTTTCATTCTAATATCTAATGCATAAGGTATATTCCTTTTTAAGTCTTTATAAGATCCTGCGATCTTAGAAGTGGTTATTATCTCAGTGATCACATTAACCATTCTGGGCTCAGGAACTCCTCTTGCTTACTAGTTTGTACAAATAAACTGTAAAGAAATGTTACATTGCACTGCATTAAGTCATTAAGTTTAAATGGAAAAGTACTTATATTTTAAAATTAGACTTTACATATTTTTAAGATGTATTTATTATTATGTATACAGTGTCCTGCCTGAATGTACATCTGCACACCAGAAGAGGGCATCAGATCACTTTATAGATGATTGGAGCCACCATGTGGTTGTTGGGAATTGAACTCAGGACCTCTAGAAGAGCAGTCAGTGCTCTTAACCTCTGAGCCATCTCTCCATCCCCAAACCTTGTTTCTTTTTCCTTTTGGTTTTGTGAGACAGAGTTTCTCTGTGTAACCTTGGCTGTCTTGGATATGTTTTATAGACCAGGCTGGCCTCAAACACAGAAATCCACCTGCCTCTGCCTCCCAAGTGCTGGGATTACAGGCATGGGCCACCACACCTGGCTATGAGAAGGGTCAACACTGATGGCATCCTTCAGATAGACATACAAACCAAAGTATCTGAAATTCTCTTCTTAACAGTTAATCTGGCACACACCATTGTTTGCCATCAAACAAGTAGCTATTTTTGTCACAGAACAGATTATTTGCAAAACTGAAGTTAATAGGTTTCTTGGGCATGCAAGTATGGGATATGCTTTATTTTCATTATCAGTTTTCTCTTTAGGAAAGTAGTAGGAGACGGAAGGAACAAAGCATATTGATTTAAAGCACTTAAAATATTGCTTTAAGAGCCTGGAGAGGTGGCTCAGTGGTTAAGAGCACCTCTGCTCTTGCAGAGGGCCTGGGTTTGGTTCCTATGATGACTCGAACTGTCTATAACTCCAAGTCCAAGGGACTTAATGCCCTCTTCTGACCTGTGCAAGCACTGCATGCAGATGGTGTACATACGCATATGCAAGCAAACACAAACTTTTTTTTTTTCAATACAGGGTTTCTCTGTGTAACATTGTTGGCTATTCTAGAACTTGCTCTGTAGACAGGCTAGCCTAGAACTCACAGAGATCCACCTAACTCTGCTGGGATTAAAGGCGTGTGCCACTACGTGACCTGGTACTAATGAATATTAAAAGGTCATAATTGTGCTTTGTGCTTATGAGTAGTTTATATATGAAAATGTCATTAGCTTTATAAAATTCTCAAAGATACCAAGAAAAGTTAGAAGTACAGTTAGTTGAAGGAATGTAGAAACAATTGGTAAGATCTCATATAACAAGCCATTCATCATTCCCAAAATAGGCACATTCTGTCCATACTACTGGGCATGAGATACTGAATATTTTTCCTTAAGATAATGCTTTTAGGCTAGTTGCTATTAATAAGTTTATATTGTATTAAATAGTTCTCATTTGTTCTGTTACAGAAACAAACACCAGTGTAGCGTTTAGCACCTACCTGCTCGGCTCTTTTAGCTAATTCACGCTGTATTTTCCTCTTTTCTAACAGGTCCTGCTCAATTCTGCGTTTTCTTTCCTCTTCTGTTCTCTTCCTTTGTTCTTCCTGTCTGTGTTTCTCCATTTCATCGAATTTACCTTTAACCGTACCTAAGAATACACACACACACACATACACACAAATGGGTACTTGGCCATATTTCTTTTTCTTGCAATCTCATTTATATTTATCCCTCAAGGTTCTTACCTGTTAGCTTTGGGACATAAGCCTTTTCTACTTTAGGAGAGATCTCTTCCTCATCATCAGAAGCAAGCATTTCTTTAATCTAGGGGTTAAATAAGTTAATGTGACCATCTGTCCCCAAATTAGACTGGATTATATTAGAGCAGCTCTACCACCACCACCACCTCACCATCCCCTCTGCACAAGAACCTGCTACGATATAGCCATAGATAATTCTGAGCCCTGTGCATGCTGTTCGTTCTTGTATGAAAATTATGTTTATAGAAAGAAAATATATTTCATAGGTCTTCCAGTTCTGATAAAGTTTAACTTATACGTTAGGCACAGTAGGAGACTAAGAACAAGTAATTATAAAAGGATAATTATAAAAAATATATTGCAATGAAATTTATTTAAAGCTTTTGTTTACTTCTGAAATTAATATTTTGGACCATGATTGAGTGCAGTCAATGAAAGCCGTGGAGAGTAAAACTGCAGATAAGGAAACACTAATGTATGCATGTAGCTTAAATTAGGTTACACATATACAGGAAGCTACTTTAATTATAGTGTATATGAAACGTTAGTATGAATAATGCATTAAAATGAAGAAAATGAACATTTTCACAATAAAATAAAATAAAATGACCTCCTGCTTTCTCCTGTTCCATTCTCTCTCTCTAATATATTGCTCTTTTCTTCTTTGCTTTTCGTCTCTAGACCGCCTTTGGTTTCTTTCTTCCCTGGCCCTCTGCATGGCTTCAAACTTATCCTTTACATCACCCTTGCCAAGTTTTGGCACATAGGATTTGAGGACAGGTTTAGATGAAGAAAGCAGAATCTTCATTAGAAGGAAAGAAAAGAAAGTTTAAAAAGAAGAAATTAGGCAAAGATAAGATTCATTAAAATACTTATCAACACCAATATAAATATTTAGACCTTTACTGCCTGGTTAGATATTCTCTAAAACTTGTAAGTTGAAGTTGCAGAAAATAGAGCAGAAATGTTATTAAACTAAAATTCTTCAGAAATGAAATCCCGAAGGCAGGTAAAACATAAAATTTAAATACTGAACTCTAATAAAAAACAATCCGTACTTTATTTTCCCATCCTATTATTAAAGACTCAAATTAACATCACTTCCTTACAAATTAATAAGGTCAATCTCAGTAAAGTATATGAATTTGAAAACAAGGTATATGGTTAGGCTTTTGAGATAAAGCTTGCATTATAAATAGCATTATCACTGTTATATTAGATAATGCAGGCAAAGTTGAAGGTCAGTTTAACGCCTCAAGAAGTGAGTCATGTATTGTGCTGCACTGCACATGTGTTACTTCTTAAAACTCCATTAAAATATGCAGGGTCACTACACCAACTGCCTAGACTAGGCTCTAAAAGGAAAACCTTAAAGAAAATCTGATAAGAGACTGAAGCAATGGTTTCCCTATTCTAAAACTAGAAATGCAGATTCTTCTCATCTTTTTTTAGAAGTTTGTTTCCTTAAGAAGTTTCTGTAAATTGAGTGTCAGAATGCCAAACTCTCCTAAAGACAAGGGCAAGTTGCTTTGCTTGCTGATCTGTGGCAGATCTCTCCTTTGGTTATCTACTACATGTCTCTGGCCTTTCCATGTTTCTTAGTTGTCACTTTTGAGTGTCAGCTTCAGAGATTTTCACTTCTCAGTAACTACAGCCAAGAAGCAGAAAGGGGGGGGCGGTTAAGAAGACTTTTACTGCAGTTGCTGGAAGATCCTGAGAGTCCTCCTAAAAATGAATCATCACCTCCATAGGCCCAAGCCTCATAAACACAAACATTGAAGGAATCATTTCTAAGGCTGGTGTATGTAAAATTCAACTTAAGGTGCTATCTCCTATCACTTCACTGCCTTGCAGAGCTTCCCAGAACCCAGACTAAGTTACTGGCCCAAACTGCAAGAACTGAACCTTCTCTCTTTGTAAATCCTGATATTACCAATTACAAACACTTAAATATTACCCTTCCCACAACCCTCTAGTCAACCAAGTATTGCTCCTCTCTTCCTCCCTTTCCCTCTTCCACCCTTTCCAAGTCCCCCCACCCCACCGCAGCCAAGACCTACACAAACAGCTTTTGAGACTTACCTCTGCCTTTTGTGAAACGTCATTCATGTTTGCTCTATGTGATTTGGGGCTGAAGTTTTGTATACTTTTGTACCTGTAAGATAATAATAATGTTGCCGGGTGTGGCAGCGCACACCTTTAATTCTATCAGTTGGAAAACAGAGACAAGCTGATCTCTTTGGATTTAAGGCCAGACTCGTCCACTTAGAAAGCTCCAGGCCAGCCGGGCATGGTGATGTACACCTCTATTCTCATCACTGGGAGGCAGAGGCAGGCGGATTGCTGTGAGCTCAAGGCCAGCCTGGTCTACAAAGCGAGTTCAGAACAGCCAGGGCAATATAGTAAGCAAATGAGTTAATATTGTATAAGAATTTTAATGACCTTCCCTTTGATATATTTTATCAACATAAGATAAATATACAATTTGTATACTTATATAGAAATACATAATTTATATTTAAAATTTTAATATATTTATATAGATACATAGTTTAAATTATGTGCCTTCTTTCAGAAGTCCAAATAAATAGTTGTGATAATCTTCACTTCCTTTAGGATTTATGGTACAGAAAATACAAGGTGCATGGTTTAGAAAGTCCAAGAAAGTGTATAGCCCAGAGGAGCTTGATGAGCCCTCAGGGGCACTTGAAAAGTGTGTACTGTGTTCTTATTCAGTAGATTATACTATAAGCACCAGACAGATTGAGGTAGCTTCCACACTTCCTTTATTTTATTTTTATTTTATTCTAATTTTTTAGTTTTTTTTTTTTCAAGACAGAGTTTCTCTGTGTAGTCTTGGCTGCCCTGGACTCACTTGTAGACCAGGCTGACCTCAAACAGCGATCCTCCTGCCTCTGCCTCCCAAGTGCGGGGATATAAGGCATGTGCCACCACGTCCAGCTCCCACACTTCCTTTAAAGTCATCCTTTTTATTTCCTGTAATCTGACTCTTAAATATGAATACACTTTGCTCATTAATATAGCCTTTAAAATTGTCTCTTTCAAGCTGATGGGAGTGGTGCACATCCTACTGAATATTTATCCTACTGTGTATTTATCCATTCACCCAATGAAAAATACTTTGGTAACCCCTGCTTGGGCAATTGTAAGTAAACCAGTATTAAACATCCACATGAAGGTTGTTAAGTGGACAAAACTTTAAATCCCTCAGGATAAATACTGAGTCATGACATAGTGAGAATGTGTTTAGTAGCTGGGTGATAATAGCTTGTGCTTTTTATTAGTGCACATGGGAGGCAGAGGCAAGAGGATCTCTGAGTTCGAAGCCAGCCAGATCTACAGAGTGAATTCCAGGACGGCAGGGCTACACAGAGAAACCCTGTCTTCAAAACAAAACAAAACAAAACAAAACAAAAACAATGTGTTTGGCATAGTCAAACAGCAAACTGACTCTCAAAGTGGTGCAAATTGTTGCACTGCCAGCAGCAATGAAGGAGAATTTAGGTTGTTCTCCCCTCCTCCTCACTGGGTTATGGCTACTGTGGTGCTGAATGCTAGCTCATCTTCATTTGCATTTCTCTGATAGCACAGCATGTTTTCCGTGTGCTCACGTTCCGTATGCATGTGTCTTTATAGACGTTCCGTATGCATGTGTCTTTATAGATGTCTGGTTTTGTTTTGCACTTGAAACTAGGTCTCACTGTGTAACTAAGGCTGGCCTGAAACTTTGGATCTCTAAATTGCCTCCTAAATGTTGGGATTATAGGCATGGCCACCATACCCATCATACGATAATCATCATTCAGTCATAGTCCAGAAGCAAAGGCTTCCCCTCATTACACGGGCACTTGTTAAGCATCTACCCTCCTAGGCTCTCTGCTAGATGCTGAGGAATGAAACCCTGAGTAGACAGGCACTGACCATATGTCTTGTTCTTGTTTTGTTTTCGAGACAGGGTCTCTGTGTAGCCCTGGCTGTCCTGGAGTCACTGTAGACCAGGCTGTCCTCGAACTCTCAGCGATCCAACTGCCTCTGCCTCTCGAGTGCTGGGATTAAAGGCGTGCAACCACCACACCCGGCTTATGTCTTGTTCTTAATAAATACCTTGAAGCCAGGTTTTCAAGTAGTCTACTTTCTATTTGAACAGTTTCATAAGGCTTCGACACAGCTACCTGACAGAAGTGGAAGGCAGCATATTCCGTTAGGTGCCTAGTCCTGCATTCTGCACTCACACTTTATGCTCCCTGCCAAGGTTACAGGGCATCAGTTGCTTTCTGGAGCTGCCTCCTAACTATAATTGAAATACATTTCACCAGAGAAAGCCTTACAACATTCATGCAAAAACTTACCAGTCTCAAAGATCCCTGTTTTTGATTCAATTTCTAGTCTCTGTGGGAGTTAGGGGGCACATGTAAGCACATGTGTACTCGCATGCCTTTCTGTGTTCAGAGATAGTGACAGAGTCTCTTTGAACTCCAGCACCCCACCGCTTCTCATTCCCCAGTGCTGGGACTGCAGATTTGCAGGTGATAGGGATCCAAACTCAGGCCTCCACAGTGTGCAGCAAATGCTTTACGCCTGGTAATCCCTGTAGCTCTCTGCTGCTTTTCTCACTATAAACTGCCTGTACAGTATTTTAAGTCAGACTTTTGGAGATCTGTTTCCAAATTCTAAATATCACTGCTTTTGGTACAGTAGTCACTTCTCAATAGTGAGGTAATTGTGATACTCTGATTTATTTTACCATCTTTCACTTTGTGCTTCTTTACATCGCCAGCCAACAGTTAAGTCCACCAGGAAGAATTTTGTTTGCTTTTGCAGGGAGCTTCTCCCTAATTAAATACAACTGTGCTTGCCAGAAATCCTCACTACTCAAGTATGTCCTATACAATTGACAGTATCCATTATAACAGTTTATTCTCCTCCAGAATCTTGGCAACTATTTTCAAGTTACCAGCTCCTTTTCAGTAGGTGCCAAGATTCAGTGAAACAGGTACCTTTACTGCTATAGGACAACTGTTCTAATGTAGTTTCTGTGAAATGTTTAACTACTATGAATTATCAGAGTAAGAACTTTAAGTATATATTCTTGGTAAAGGTAGACTTTAAAAGCTCCACAATAACACCCAGCAAGGGCTCTTTTGATCTGAGTCTCAAGAGCGAGTCTCTTCCTCCTGCTCTTGTGAAGGTTCTACAGCAGCCCCTTTCTTTCTCTGTGCTCTCTCTCAGAGCTGTCCCTGCGGACACTGGCAACATAGTGCCTAGGGGAAAGAGAACTGACACCAGAAAGTCGTCTTCTGACATCCACACACATGGTAGAGCATGCCCCACTCTGACTAATAATGATTCTTTTAAAAGTATATAAAGTCGATAAACATGGGCGCTGGAGAAATTGTTCAGCAGTTAAATGGACTGTTTGCCCCTGCAGAGGACCTGGATTCAGTCCCCAGCACCCACATGGCTGCCTTCAGAGCATCTTTTAACTCTAGTTCTAGAGAATTCAATACCCCCTGTCCTGATTTCTGCAGACAACAGGCATGCAGGTGGTGCACAGGCATACATGTATAGGCAAAGCATATACACATGAAAGAATATAAATCTTTAAAAACCTAGTAAATGTATAAATTCAGAGATGTGTGCTGAGTATCTTTCTATGGTCTGTTAGGTTGTCTCATGGCGCTGTTGTACAATGACGAACAGGATAAACTATCGGCTCTCATAGGATTCAAAAGTCTAGACAAGGTATAACAACTATAAAAATACGAGGCTCTCATTAAAAAGGATTTATTATTTGTTTATGAGTATGGGCATGCCTGTGCCATAGGACACATCAGCAGTCGGTTGGTTCTCTCCTCCCAAGTGGACCTCAGGGATGGGACTCAGATCACCAGCCATAGCAGTGAACATCTTTATGTATGGAGCCATCTCTCCAGCCACAGGCTCTTTTTTTTCATATCAGGAAATGCATTAATAATATAGATGTCTAAAGTGAAGTTCTGCATGAAGTAGTGTTGAACATTTGCGATTCAGGGCTCAGTACAGGCCCAGTTTTGAAGGTGCTAGATAAATTTTATTTATATAAATTTATCTACAGATATGATAACCAAATATATACTTACTAGTTTACTTAAATAAAATTACAAACATTATCACCATAAAGCACCATGAAAATAACTATTTTTCAAAATAAAGATAACATGGTATTTTATAAGGTTTGAAAATCTACATTTGGCTTAATAAGAAAAACATTCTTTTGTTTTGTTTTTTTTCAAGTCAGAGTTTCTCTGTGTAGCCTTGGCTGTCCTGAACTTGCTTTGTAAATCAGGCTATCCTCGAACTCACAGTGATGCACCTGCCTCTGCCTCCCGAGTGCTAGAATTAAAGGTGTGCACCACCATGCCCGACTGAGAAAAACATCTTATGTCTGCTTCTACACTCAAATTACTGTGCTATGTTGTTTTAATTGAAACACATAAAGAAAATATGACCTTACACAGGTCACCTAGTTGGAGAAGGGTAGTGTTGTTAGCCTTATGGTACAGGTTCTGAGACCACCTTTTGGCAGTCACAGAACTATCAAGTCAATTCCCATTATAAAAAGTAAACATTTAGACAGATCTAAAAACTACAGGCTTAAATTCATTTATATGTCCAGTAACTGAATACCAAAAGAGTTTATATCTAGGAGCATGAGCTTTTCTGACTCAAGTATTAAAGTGATGTTTGGCGTCTGAACAGGCAAGCTGCAAGGTCTTTGGCCACCATACAGGGGCAGCAGCAGTGTGCTCTTAACCTCTGCGCCATCTCTCCAGCCTCCGCCTAGCTTTACTCTTACACTACCTATAGTAACTCTTGTCATCAGACCTGTGTTTTACCTCTTGTTTTTCCCTATTTTGCTTTCCTTCACATTTTAGATATGCAGCCAAAGTACTTCAGAACAGCAGATAATGCACACAGTGAATTTGAAACCATAGCTGTCCATCACATGTGGTGATTGTACTTCTATATAACCTAGGGGAGCAAAACTGTCCAGGCAGTGGCAGCCTCCACTGGATTCAAGCAAATTATTTGTCTTAGGCCCCTGCTCCCTTCATTGCATGGATAAAGGGTTTTGCTATGTGACCCAGGCAGCCTCTGATTTAATTCTTCTCAACACCCCCCGCCCCCCATATCTCGCTGTAGCACTGGCTGGCCTGGACCTCACTTTGTAGATTAGGCCTGCCTAGTTTGTAACTTCACCTTCCCAGTGTTAAGATCACAAGTGTCTACTACCATGCATGGCTTTTTCTCAACTTTTTAAGTTATTTATTTTATGTGCATTGGTATGAGAGTGTCAGATTCCCCTGGAACTGGAGTTACAGTTGTAAGCTGTCATGTGGGTGCTGGGAATTGAACCTGGGCCCTTTGGAAAAGCAGAACACGCTCTTATCCACTGAGCCATCTCTCCAGTCCTTGTCTCAACATTTTAAGGATGTTTTACACACACACACACACACACACACACAATTAAGTATATTCAAATAAATGTTAAAACCTAACTCTTTGAAAGAAAGAACAAAATTGTATTGAACTGCTTAAAATTTAAGCCTAGCTGGATGTGGTGGTGCACCCTGTAATCCCAGCACTCAGGAGACAGAAGCAGGTTGATCTCTGTGAGTTTGAGGCCAGCCTAATCTACAAAGCATGTCCAGGACAGCCAAGACTACACAGAGAAACCCTGTCTCAAAAACAAAAATAAATAAATAAATATAAAATTTAAGCCTAAATGGTTACCACTTGTACAAAAAAGCATACCCTTGGTCAGCTATTGGTAGTGCAAGTCTGTAATTGCAGCACTGGGCAAGCTGAGGCAGAAGACCGCTATGAGCTCCAGGCTAGCATTGGCTACACAAGGCTTAAAATTTAAAAGGAGAAACTGCCGGACATGGTGGTGCACGCCTTTAATCCCTGCACTCAGGAGGCAAAGTAGGTGGATTGCTATGAGTTCGAAGCCAGCCTGGTCTACAAAGCGAATCCAGGACAGCCAAGTCTAACACAGAGAGACCCTGTCTCAAAAAACAAAAACAAAAACAAAAAAACTTAACAGGTGGGATGGTGCATGTCTAGCTCAGCACCTAGAACCCAAGGCAGGAACCACAAGTACAGGCCAGTTAGGACTATACAGCCAAGACTAATTTGTTAAAAGAAAAAGTAAAATAAAGCTACACTGTAAAACCTGTCTCATACTTCATCACATCTCAAAAGTCGGAAGCCAGGTCTTACCACTCTGGTCTCCTTTTGCTGCAATGCAACACTGACCAAAAACAAGATAAACAAGAGGAGACTGTACTTAGCTTACATTTTCTTCACTGTCACGGAAAGAGATTAGAGCAGGAGCCCAAGCAGGGCAGGAAGGTAGAAATCCTAAAGAAACACGGCTCACTGCTGCATCTCCAACTCTCACCTGCGCATCGCTAGCTTCAACCTGGGTCCTCCTAGGTCAGTTAAAACAATCTGGAACAGACGTATCCACAGACCATCCTGACAAAGACAACTAAAACTCTTTCCAGGAGACTCCAGGCCCTTGAGTTGACAGCAACACAATGCAAACTAGGACATATTGTGAAATAGATGTTCAAAAACCCAAAAAAGCTAAGTTGCAGCCTACTTTGGCATTCTTCTGTAATAACTTTATAACATTCTGCCTTTCCATGGTTATAATACTTTTCAGTGTGTATTTACCATACTGGAGCCTTGGTAAGTAAACCTGCTGTGTTCCTCAGAACACAGGACAAGCTCATGTTACACCTGAGCAGGCAAGCAGATGGCAAAGGTAAGAGGACAACTACAAGGCCCACACAGCCCACATCAGAAGTGCGTAGTAGTGCCAAAGGAGCCTAGTGACAACCACTCACCTAACTTAACAGAAAATAAAGTGGGGTAGATTTATACTCCAAAACAAACCACAATCAGAAAGCCGGAATGTCAGGAAATAGAGGAGTTATAGTAATTGCTCAGGAGGTCTGGGCTTCCACACGCTATCTAAAATGGCAAACAGTCTTCACTGAGGAGCACCGTCAGATGGGAACCTGGAATTGGTGGCTGAGAAGCCAGTGGGACAGGAGGGAGAACAGTGAGTGCTTTTCCTGGAGGTTCCAGGTTCATTCTGTTACTGTGATTAAAACAGCCTCACTGCAAGCAGCTTGGAAATGAAAGGGTTAATTTGGCTTACCCATCTGGTGTGGGAAGTCAGGGTAGGAGTCACAGAAGGGCTTATACTCACCTAGCTTTCTTCTAGAGCCCTGGACCACCAGCCTAGGGATGAAGCTGCCTACAAGGGGCTGGGCCCTCCTGCATCCTTAAGATAATTACCCCAGACATTCCTACAGGTCAATCTAAGTGGTTTTGATAACTATGTGAAGACCACAAAGCTGAGACAATGGACAAGCTCTAGAGGCAAAAAACAAAAACAACCAACACTCACCTCTCCTAAAAATAAATGGGACAAGAATGAGAGGTCCTGGAAAGGCTTCCTTTTCAAAAATCTCTCTCCAAAGAGCCGGGTATGGTGGCGCACGCCTTTAATCCCATCACTCAGGAGGCAGAGGCAGGTGGATCACTGTGAGTTCCAGGCCAGCCTGGTCTACAAAGCAAGTCCAAGACAGCCAAGACTACACAGAAAAACCCTGTCTCGAAAACCCATTTAAAAAAAAAAACATTCCCCATGCTTCTAAGTTTCACAGTTAAAATCATTTATTTTAGTTATCAATTCATAATCATCTTCCTGCTTTGGGTGACAAACTGACAGAGTCAGCCCACGAATGCTAACTTTCTCCTCCCACTCCCAGTTTTTAATTTGAGGCAATGTCTGTTATATACACTGGCTATCCAGGAACCAGATATCCAGGCTGGCCTCAAACTCACAGAGATGCACCTACTTTGGCCACTTGCTAGGATCAAAGGCCTGTGCCACTACACTCAGCTTCCCTCATGGTTTTCAACCGTGTATCAATTTTATGATACAAATTATGATGCATAGTTAAGAGATTTCTCAGTTTAAATCCATCCATTCTAGAGTATAAAAAGCTCACAGCCACAGGTAGCAGCCAGGTACAGCCCATACTGACACCATCATTACCAAAATGTACACTGAAGGGGCTGAAGCAATGGTTCAGCAGTCAAGAGCACGTGCTCCATGACTTTTGATGCCCTCGCCTGGCCTGTGTGAGTACTGCATTCACAGAGTGCCCATACATACATGGAGTGAAAACACACACACACACAAATACCATACTATAGAATAAGCCACACTTCACAGTAAATATTTAAATTTAAAAAGTAACTTCAAATGTGTATACTGTGTGGCAAGTCATTTCCCTCTAAATTATAAAGGAAATCAAGATGCTTTGTATATGGCTATATAATGAAAGGCATCCAAGAGACTTTGTATGCCATGTTCCAGTCTCAGCCACTCTGTCTTCAGCCTCATAGGCACCTAGAACTGATGGTTTTTTATTTTATTATTTTGGTTTTTCGAGACAGGGTTTCTCTGTGTAACCCTGGCTGTCCTGGACTCCCTATGTAGGCCAGCCTCGAACTCATAGCAATCCACCTGCCTCTGCCTCCCGAGTGCTGAGATTAAAGGTGTGTGCCACCATGGCCTGGGAACTGATAGTTTTTAAACGCTTTTTATTCCTTTAGGGCTTTGGAAGATAAGAGAGCTTTCTCCCTACACATGGAGTCTATCCTTCCAGGCACTTGGGTTCCAAGCAGATGAAATCTTCAGTTAATCGCTACAAAGGCACACACAGTTTCCATGCTGTTCACAAATGAAGCCCCAGCCTAAAGCTTCAAGTGAAATTTCAGGGCAAAGTACCTTTCAAACCCAGATAATATATTCCCTGGCTGATGCTAAATATAGTCTTCTCAAGATGACATACATTTTGACAATGATCAGCCTTACATGTCAAAATGTCTAAAATAGCACAAATTTCATTTTAAGGTAAGCAGGAAGAAAATGCTCCTCAGCATCACTGGAAATCTGTTAAAACTGGATTGCATCAAAAGCTGCAAGAAGGAAAACGAGATTAAAAATAATTTTGTTGCAGCTTTTGCATTGTGCTCTCCAAGTCAATTGTTGCAGTTAAATGCAGAACTGTCCGTGTTTCTCTTTAAATGATACTTCAGGAGCATCAGGCAAGAGACAGAAAACTGAGCTGTGAGCTGGGCCTGAGGGTGAAGGCTTGTGATTCCAACTGCTCTGGGGACCAGACAGACGGGGGGCTCACAGTCCTGCCTGCCTGCTCTATACAGTGAATTCAAGGCCAGCCTGGACAACATAGATGGATGTGAAATAGCTCAGTGGCAATAACTACAGAAAAAAAAAAAAGTCTGTTTATACTACAATCCCCAAACCCCTGCACACACACACCTTTCCTTCAGTTAATTATAAAATTTCCCCATACAAACACCTTAAAAACAAACAAACCAGGCACATGCAGTTTGATTTTTTTTTTTTCCCAGCCGAGTTCAACCTATGAAAGAATGATACTGGGGGAAATTTGATGTCATTCCTTGAATATCGTGTGACCAATATAGTCTAAAAGCTTGAGTTTGTTTCATCATACTTCTGCTGAGACTAGCGCAGAGGGCTGTTGCTGTATAAACTCATTAACAAAATTTTGGCTGATGAATGCCGCTCAGGTCGCTTTGGTCAGAGAGCTGATTTCCTAGTGGGGCTTCTTTTCTCTGCCTTGGAAAAAGGTCACTTTGCGAGGGCATGCCATATGCTATTTTTACCACATTATCTACGCTCAACTCCTTGTCCACATTGCAGCCTTAAAAATAAAACGCATATCTCAAAGTAATAACGTAATCTCTCAACTTGATCATTTTTCATTCACACACATATGTGCGGGCATGTATATGTGCACGTGTGTATTGGGGGGGACGGCATTTGAACATCTCACAATTTATTCATACGAAGTCTTCGCTTCGACTTTTGGAGACAAGGAATGGCAGACTATTAAATCCCTTGTTCCCCAGCTTCCACCAGGACTCATCAATTTCTTTAAAATCGCAACCGCTGCTGGCCGAGTCTGCAGCGGGCACGTGTTGGGTGCCACAGTGAACTCACCTGCTCAGACCCTGGGGGTCCACGGCGGAGGGGTGTACACACACTCGGCTCCCCGAAAACACTCTACCCCAAACTCAGCCGTTCAGATGCGGGTGAAGCAGAAGCACCAGGGCTTGGCAAGGGACCCACCCGCAGGCGAAGCTAGCTAGGCGGCGAGCAGTCCTCCCCGCGGGCCCGCAGCCCCGCAGCGTCCGCCCAACCCAGCCCTCCTACCCGCCTGCCGCCGGGGCGCCCCGCCGCTCCTCCTGCTCCGCGCCGCGCGTCTGGGTCTGCGCGCTGCCCACGCTGCTCCAGCCGCCCGGAGCCCTCTGGCCGCCGCGCGCCAGCAGCAAGTTTCCATAAAAGTCCTGGTGCGCAGCCTGCTCCCGCATTCCAGACGGGCCCAGCGCCCGCTGCAGCTGTTCCAGGACGGGAGGCCAGTCCCCAACCCCCACCGCCGCCGCAGCTCTCGGAGAAGGGTGGAGAGTCACCCAGAAAGCAGAGGGGCCCTGGCTGCCACTACAGACTGCCCTCCTGGCAACCTGCCGGCCCGCTTCCCTCGGATTCTTCACCTGCCCTAGTAGCCCATAAAAACTCACTGACTTCTGGCCAGCTTCCCCTTTTCTACTGAGAATACTGCGTCTGTTTGTTGCTCCTCTTTAACTCTAAAGAGAGGTAACTGAAAAAGACGCTTCGAGTAGCTGAATAAGATTCTATGCTCTACCAGCTGCTCACCTTTCCTTAGCTGAAGGCAATCCAACCCTGGTCTTCCTCACCATCCAAAAGCATGTTGTGAATGTTAGGCACAGGCCTGCCAGGGAAATCACTTTTCTCTGTGAAAGACAAGGCCAGCTGAGGCCTGTTTGGATAAGGAAAGGGCCCCAGGTCTTCACTGCATCAAAAACAACAAACCGAACTGGGGAGCATATAGCTCTGTAAGCATATCCGTGTCACATAAAAAGGCTTCAGGCTCAAGCCCCAGTACCACACACACCAAAAACCAGCATTAATGAGGCAGGCATGGTGCACGCCTTTAATCCCAGCACTCGGGAGGCAGAGGCAGCAGGACGTCTGTGAGGTCGAGGCCAGCATAGTCTACAGAGCTAGTTCCAGGACAGCCGTAACCAAAACCAAAACCAAAGCAAGCAAGCAAACAAACAAACAAAAACACCCAAACACAAAAACCCAAAACCCCTAGCATTGATGAAACAAGTTGGGCAGTGTGGTGCCTCATCCCAGCACAGAGGAGTGAGGGCAAGACCAGAGTCCCAAAGCTAGTCTTCCCTACAGAGAGTCTGAGGACAGCCTGGCCTTCTATAGGCCTTCTCTCAGACATCCCTAAGGAAAGGAAAAATCAGAGGCATCGAGGTAGGCCACCCAGGCACAAAGATAAGCCACTTCTGATTTCACCACTGGGCAGAACGACTCACAAGTGATGCCGTCTCTTGCTCTGGGACACAGCTGTTTGCTATGTCACACCTCACTGTCAGGAGGAGGGGAAACCCAACAGGTGGTCTGGAGGAGCCAGCTTGTCCCTTTCTCCCTTCAGTCTCTTCACCTGGTCAGTCCATGGGACTCTCAGCAGGCTCACACAAGCTCCCTGTGAGGCACTTTTCAGCCGTTGGCCCTCCATTTGGATGCTGTGTAGCTGTGTGTTCCTGTTACGTTGTGTCCTCCCGGCAGGCCCCCTCCCACCACTCCCCATGTCTACTGCAGATGCTGCTGCTCATGTGAGAAGTTTTGAGGGAAACGAGGGAGGGTATTAATATTTCTGTTACTCTAACAAAATATCTGAGGCTGCATAACATCATAGGTATTTGTGGTTTATTTCACTCCTAATTCTATTTTATTGTTGTGTTGTGGTTTTGTTTTTTCTAAGACAGGGTTTCTCTGTGTAGCCTTGGCTGTCCTGGAGTCACTCTGTAGACCAGGCTGGCCTCGAACTCATATCGCTCTGCCTGCCTCTGCCTCCCAAGTGCTGAGATTAAAGGTATGTGCTACCATGCCTGGCTCGCTCATAATTCTAGAACATGATGGTTCAATCAGCTTGGGTCTGACATGGACATTGCGTCAGGTGGTACACTGGCACAGATTCTGTGGGAGAGACCACACAGAGAGACAGGGAAGCATAGTGTGTGTGTGGGGGGTGCAGCGCAGTAATGACTTCTCTAGAGCCCAAGTCATTTTTGTTTGCATATGTATTGGTATGTATTGCTGCATGCATGTATGTATTGCTATGTGTGTGTATGTGGAGGTCAGAGAACACCTCAGGTTGTAAATATCATTTTTATTTCCTTAGAAGAGAGGATAAGAGCCATACCCAAATTTTACTAATACACCGCTTTTGCTGAGCTCAGAGCATTTCTATCTAACTATCCCTAGGCCTCTAAGTGTCTAGTCTCTGTACAATCTAATCTTCTGCACAATCGGACCTTGAAGGCTTCAGCTTCCAGCGTCTGTCTACTAACCTAGGCCTACAATGTTTTCTCTGAGATTTACTGCTGAATAAGCTCACCCTTTGTAGCTAGCTCTTTCTGAACTCTGCCTAGCTGGATCAATTCAGCTGTTCTGGCTGAAAACGCCTCTCTGAGCTGACTGATTCAAACTGCCTTCTGTTGGCTTCTCACTGAATTGCCGTGCTTGGAAAATCTGCCTCTGAACTCCAGGAACTGAACTACATGAACTTAACTGCATTCAGTGGGACCCCACTCAACTGTCCTGTCCTCCCAAACTCTACTGTTCTGCCTCTATGAACTCCCCCAACTGTCTCTCCACACTGCTTCTAAGTAGCTTCTCTTTCCTGTCTATTCTCATGAGAGTTGAGCATATCTTATCTCTGACTCATTCTGTCAAATCTTTTCTCTGATTGATCACTTTGTCTGCCCCTCAATTAGATGTCATTGTTTGGGATTGAAGGTGTGTATTAAATTCCTGCCTGAGGCACTAAGGGTGTATATTCCAGCCAGATCACACACGTAGGCCTTTAGACATGATCCCTTGCCAAAGCAGCCATGTTGCTGGACTAAAATTCCTCTACATCAGGTGTTGTTTGCTTAGGAAGAACATGCACGTTTTTCTGTGTAGCCTTGGCTGTCCTGGACTCACTTTGTAGACTAGGCTGGCCTTGAACTCACAGAGATCCACCTGCCTCTGCCTCCCCAGTGCTGGGATTACAGGTGTGTGGCACCAAGCTTGGTATGACCATCTACTTTTTTGAGTCTCTCTAGTCTGAAACTCACCAATTAGACTGGCTGGACAGCCAGCTCCAGGGACCCTCCTGTTTCCAAGTGGGCACTGCCATGCCTGATGTTCATGTGTGGGGGTAATGAGGGTTCATCTTGGGGTCTCATGATTGTAAGGCAATCATTTTTCTGACCAAGCTCTCTCCTCAGCCCTAACAGTCCCTCCCTGAAAGGCCTTAAAGGATCTACTACTGCTTACTACCACAGGGGATCCAGCGCCCACACACAGTTTACCTGAATGAAGAGAGCCACCTCTCCACAGCAGGCAGCAAGCTATGCAAAGAATTTAAGAAGTGACTATCTGGGGGAAGAGCTGCTCTACGAGGAGGGAAAGGATCCTATCTAACAAGTGCTAGGAAAAGCAGGGAGGCTTGTGTAGGTGAAGCACAGGACATGAAAGGTGGGTCAGCAGGAGCTGAGGTGGGCAGGACACACATCTAGAAGCTTCTAAGATAGGTGGCCACCAGTAGGTCTCCAGCAGTGTGGTGGCATGCTATGACCTGTTTGCAGCACATTTGTGTTGGCTCAAGTGTTGTAAATAGACAGGTGCGTGGGGAAGGAAGCAGGAGACAGACAAAGAGGGGTCTGCAGAGCCAAGCTGAACGGTAATGCAGGTTGGTGGATGGAGAGAAAGAGAAATGCCTGGCCAGTTCCAGAACTGGTAGGCTGTTGTGAACAGACTGCCTGCCAGATATGAAGACAGGTTTCTGGCTTTCAGAAAATGGACAAATGGGGGCTGGAGAGATGGCTCAGAGGTTAAGAGCACTGGCTGCTCTTCCAGAGGTCCTGAGTTCAATTCCCAGCAACCACATGGTGGCTCACAGCCATCTATAATGAGATCCGGTGCCCTCTTCTGGTATGCAGGTGTACACTGTAAACATAATAAATAAAATAAATCTTTTTTTAAAAAAGGAAAATGGACAAATGTCCTGGTGGGCAATACTTCTGGCAGTCGACAGTTGGCAGACATCAAGGTGTGTTAAGTTCTGACATCTAAATCTGAGACTACTAGAAACTCAAGATTTGCAAATATGTATATGAATTCCTGTTGTATTGATCATGAGTCAATTGGCTCTGTTCTCAACCTTTATTAGTTGTATTTCGTGGCACTGTATTTCAAACCTGGGACCCTAAGAGTACTGGGTGAGTGCTCCACCACTGATCTATACCTCCCCTAAGAGTACTGGGTGAGTGCTCCACCACTGATCTATACCTTCCGCCTCCTTTCAGACTAGACAAATATCACAATTAATACAGAAACAAAGTTAAAGGTTTGAAATGAACTGGTAAAGCTAACAGCTTATAAAACCTAACCATCAAGCCTAAAGAACACAAATGTAAAATGCTGGGCACAAACACAAAGCTAGTGAGCAGCTCCAGTCACTGCTCTTCGTATTGTTCACCTTTAAATGTAAGGGATGCAGCTGGTTATCTAGTGCCGAACAGTGAACCCTGAAAACACACACAAGCAACATTATATACTCAACAGCATATATTTAGGAACATATATAGGAATATGCAAATACATACATGCATGCCATAACAATTGGATGAAAAAAGAGGCCACGCGTTTGAAGGAGTAGAAAGGGACATATGGGAGGGGTTGTAGGGAGGATAGAGAAAGAAGAATGTTAGAATTAAAATATAATTTCAAAAATAAAAACAACAGACAAGCGAGGGATGCTGGATTTGGGAGCATGTGAACTGAGAGGCAGAGGCAGTCACACATCTGTAGCTTGCTCTACATAATGAGTTCTAGATGACAGAAAGGAAAGTGTGGCTTTAGGCCACAAATGCTCCCTGGAATAGCGTGGCCCAATGGCCATGACAAAAGACTGGCCGAAGAATATACATTTATTCACTTGAAATTAGTGCTCAGATGTTAAGAACAGCCAGGTATGGTGGCACACGCCTTTAATCCCAGCACTTGTGAGGCAGAGACAGGTGGATCTCTGTGAGTTCCCGGCCAGCCTGTTCTATAAAGCAAGTCCAGGACAGCCAAGACTACACAGAGAGACCCTGTCTTTGGGGTGGGGGTGGGTGGGTGGAGAAGCACTGGTTGCTCTTCCAGAGGTCCTGATTTCAATTCCCAGTAGCCACATGATGATTCATTACAACCATGTACAATGAGATCTGGTGCCCTCTTCTGGTGTGCAGGTATATATACAGGCAGAATACTGTATACATAATAATAAATAAATCTTAAAAAAAAAAAAAAGAAAGTAGTTCAGACGTGGTGACATACCACATTAATCCCAACACCTGGGAGGCAGAGGCAGATGTATCTCTGTGAGTGTGAGATTAGCTAACTCTATATAGTGAATTCCAGGCCAGCTGTGGCTACACATTGAGACCTTGTCTCAGTAAATAAAACTAAACTAAAATTAAGCTAAAATTGCTATGTTATTTTGTGTAATTTACTTTGGAAGATTATTTGTCATTGGTCCTCAGTTTGTTAGACTTGAGTGGCAAGTGCTTTTACCAAACAAGCTGCTTCTCAGGTTCAGCTTAGGATTTTGGTGTTCATACAGCCAGCACAGGACGGCAAAAGCAACAGCATCCCAGGACTAGGCGTTGCCAAGGCTGGGAAGATGCTCAATTCCTGCTAGCCTGAGCTCCTGACATCCAATCCCCAGAACCCAACAAAAGCCAAACTCAGCAGGCCATGGGTGTGTTATCCCAGCGTCCTCCTGCTGGAAGGCGGAATTGCTGGAACCTGTGGGTCAGCCCGTGAATAAGGAGATTGCCTCAGACAACGCGGAAGTGAGGGCTAGCACCTGAGGTCCTCTAGCCACCGAGCACATGCGCACCACGGGCTCATCTGCGCTTCATGAGGATGTGTACACCCCACCTCAAACACTGCCTTCTCACAAGCATTGCCACTTCCAAGCTCTAAAACACCCAAGGAGCTGTGTTATGAGCCTGGTCAGTAAGGAGTTATAGTCAGCAATGGACAGGGGCCTACTAACAACAGGCCTGACTTGAGTCAGGAACTCTCCGAGCCTTCTTACTAGTTTGTGTTGCTATCACAGACATTTGATATGTGGTAACATCGTTTTTTTTTTTTTTCTTTCTTTTTTTTCCCCCTTTTGAGACAGAAAGGTTTCTCTGTGTAGCCTTGGCTGTCCTGGACTCACTTTGTAGACCAGGCTGGCCTCGAACTCGCAGTGATTCACCTGCCTCTGCCTTCTGAGTGCTAGGATTAAAGGCGTGTGCCACCACGCCCAGTGGTAGCATCTTTCTTATTTGGTAACTTATTTGGCTCCTAATTCTGGGAGCTTGGATGGCACTGACAGGCCGGTGAGGATCTCACTGTATCACAGGATGGTTTACAGAAACAGGAGCTCTCATGGCCCATGCCTGCAGGCAGCACTCCTCCGTCCAGAGGGCAGAGCCACACAACCCAACTGCTCTCCATGAGGCTCCAGCATCTGAACGTTCAGTCAATCACCTCAACAGTGCCACACAAGAGAAGCTTCCAGCACAAGAACCTTTGGAGAGCAAGACATGCAAACCAGTTAGGCCCAGGCAAGCCTTTAGTTTCTTGAGGCCGCAGGAGAGACTGCGAGGAAGAAACAGCCTAGTGGCCATTGTGGGCCATCAACTCTCAAAGCAGTGTGAGAATGTTCACTGTTTAAAGCTGTTAAACCGTGTGACACTTCCTTAAACAGCCAGTGGGAAGCGCCTGCAGTCTCTGCCACTCAGGAGGCTGAGTGTCACCTGAGCCAGGGGCTTGTGACAATCACTTGCCTCCTGCCACGTGCTGAGCCTTGCTCCTTCACATGGCTCTTGAGGGCTCCAGGAGCATCCCCACTGTTGCACATGGCCAAATGGCTGTGTCCAGGTGCTGTGCCATCACCTCCAACAGCAAGGGACGAAGATCTGAAACTTCCTATATATAAATGTGCCGGTCAGAGGCAGGGTGCTGCGTGATACCGGATGTGGCAGTTCTTTGCTATGGCTTTTAAGTAAAGGATTCAAAGTGCCGTGAGGGAGGCGTGCTCTTTGTCACTGTACCCAGCTCTTCTATGCCCACACAATGAAGGCTCCTGTAGGGTATTTGTTGTTTTCATGTACAAAAAGCCGAAGAACCTAAGAGGACCCAAAGTCTTACAGCAGATCAGAGACAGCTGTAGCAGAGAAAAACACGGGGCCAAATGGGAAGAAATGAATGGTAAACACTAAAGAGATGAAAAACTTTCCTCCGCCATGTCAGAGCCACAGGGAGGATGGCACCCAGAGGATGCGTATGAAGGAGGTAGAACACAGCCTCACAGAGCAAACAGCAGGACGACCGCAGATGAAAGTGCTCACCAAGGTTGTTGCCACGGATGTAGCCATGACAGACATGAGGAATGTGGCTTCTGTGACACGTGCCCACTCTTTAATCCCAGCACCCGGGAGGCAGAGAGAGTGAGTCTCTGAGTTCAAGGCCAGCTGGTCCACAGAGCAGGTGCCAGGGCAGGCAGGATACACAGAGAAACTGGTCTGTGAGGTGGTTAGAGTGGAGAGCCTTAGAGGACACAGAGATGGCAGAGTAAGCCATCAGAGGAGAAACTCGGACCTGTTTGCCAATCTAGGACCCGTCCCTCTACCCTGCATCTCTGACAGTGGAGACTCAGTGCATGTCTGTGTGACCTGATCACTGAATAATACGCATCACTCCACATATTTCACAAGGTTAAAAATAAACTGGGACTGGTAGTGCGTTCCTGTGATCCTGGCACTTGGGAGGCAGAGGCAATAGAATCCGGGGTTGGAAACCAGCCTGGGCTACATCAGACTCTCTTAAACACACACACACACACACCAACACCACCACCACCACCACCACCCGTAAAAACAACTGGAGCTGGGTGAGTAGCTCAGTGGTAGCGCACTGGCCTCGAGTGCGCTGAGTCCTGGGGCCATGCTCGAGCACTGGGAGGTAAGCCACTGATGAAGAGGGACGGGCGCATACATATCCACTTCATCTGCTCATTCTGTCTGATGGCCTTATTCACTGAAATATTTTAACCAAAACACAGGTTCTAGACTTTATCCATCACAATACTGTCTTTATTTTCAGGTCAGCACATAAAGGTGTTGGTGCATTTACATCTGATTTCAGTGCTCCGAGAGTCATCTGTTCTCGCTCTGCCTCCATATGTGGCTCATGTCAAAGGGCAGGCCATAGAGGCATCTGTGACCTCATGTCATACAAAACATTACATCACTAAGATACCATCACTTCTCCACTTGGTGGGAACTGAAACATGTGTGTTCCAGTGCCTGTCGGGCCAGTGCTGTGGTCGGCTCCTGCGGTTTTACTTTTACACAGTTAATGAGAGCAGTCTTTACACTGAAGAGACTGCTGAGGTCAGTTAAGGAGACAGAAACATGCTGGAATCATTAAGAGAAAAGTATTTCATATTTCCACTTACCACAGGTTATATAAACGTTCACTTCTTATAGGCATACTTTCGAGTTAAAATTTTTACAGGTTTTAAATCAGCCTAATCCTCACAGCCAGTTTAAAATTACATCCCAATTAATTTCTGAATCCATGTTCATATTAAAAATAGCAACAAGAGTTATAAACATAACTTACAGTTCTGGTCATGGCAGGCCATGGAGCAGCTGACAACCACTCAGTCAATCTTACTTTGGCATTACTCGTTTCTAGGCTTACTGCTGGACATTAAATAGGAAACATTACATCTTAAAGCAAGGAAACACCTGTAAATAATTTTTATGGTCACTGAACTCAACAAATCAACAGAAGCATGGTGAATAGACGCAAATGATGCATCAGTTCAGGAGACAGATACAGCACTTTGGAGCTGACTTTCACAGAATAAAAAACCTGGCTTCTTGAAAAAAGACAGCTCCATTTTGTAATTTTGTGAGCATATTGTTAACCTTTGGCAAGCAATAACTACGTTTCTAGTTGAATAAGAACACAGAGGAAGAAAGGAAGAAAGAAAGAAAGAAAGAAAGAAAGAAAGAAAGAAAGAAAGAAAGGAAGAAGAGAGAGAGAGAGAGAGAGAGAGAGAGAGAGAGAGAGAGAGAAGGGAAAATAAATGAGCTGAATGGTTACTCTTTTTATTCCAGAAAACAGCCACTCTCTCAGGACGGACTCTGGCCTTATACATGGGAGGCCGTCTTCAGCTAACACCAGGAGCACCGTCAGGCTGGCCTTTTCTTTTTTTCCCTAAGAAGCTCTAGCCTAGTTTGATCTTTTGTTTTTATCTTTTAAAGCATTGCTTCTTTGTTTAATTTTAAGGTAAATAAAAACTGGTATGTAAATCTTAAATATTTTCAACAGCAGAGATGTTCTTTTTAAAGACATCTTCCTTTAAAAAAGGTAAGCCTCACTCCTTCCCCCAAATTTTTCTCCTATATTTACTGATGCCAAATTTTTATTTTTTTATTTTGAGTTTTCAAGACACGGTCTCTCTGTGTAGCCTTGGCTGTCCAAGACTCACTTTGTAGACCAGGCTGGCCTCAACTCACAGCGATCTGCCTGCCTCTGCCTCCCAAGTCCTGGGATTAAAGGCATGTGCCACCACGCCTGGCTCCTTGCTCCCCAAATTTTATTTGGTCATTCTCATCTCTTTTGTCAAAGGCCACAAAAAAATGTATCTTGTTAGTAGCTAGCTACTTAAATCACCAGAAACTAACCAAACTTACACACTGAGCCTGACAAGTCAATCCTTTCTTAAAGATGGACTTTTTTTTTTTTAAGATTTGTTTATTTATTATATATACTGTGCACATCAGATCATATTATAGATGGTTGTGAGCCACCATGTGGTTGCTGGGATTTGAACTCAGGACCTCTGGAAGAGCAGTTGGTGCTCTTAACCACTGAGCCATCTCTCCAGCCCAAAGATGGGAATATTTTAACTGAAAAAAAAATTTTTTTTTCGAAACAGGGTCTCTCTGTGTAGCCTTGGCTGTCCTGGACTTGCTTTGTAGACCAGGCTGGCCTCGAACTCACGGTGATCCACCTGCCTCTGCCTCTGCCTCCCGAGTGCTGGGATTAAAGGCATGCGCCACCACCACCTGGCTAACTGAAACTTAAAAACATGGAGAAATCCAAGACTTTTGGAAAGGCCGCCCACCAGGATTATCGCTGTCACTACAGCATTACTGCTTAACAGTGCAAGTCTCCAAAATTATTTCAAGGAGTATTTCCCCAAAGACAGTTCACTTACAGCTCTAATTATAAAACCACAGCACAAAACACTTATTGAACAAATCAATATAACCCATAACTGTCATGCTTTGTGGCAACAGGGATGTATAGGCACACGTGTGTCACATCCAGGGACAGTGCAGAAGGTAAACATGTAATGTGAAGTGAAAGGGAAGTAGGACACACGGTTTGGTATTTGTCATCAGTAAGAATTAGGAAAAAGTGATGAGGGAGAAGGGAAGGCGCTTGCCCATACATAACAACAGCACAGGGCTAAGTTTTACAGCTTGTATTTAATTTATATAACTTTGATGTACATATACATTTAATATTTTTAAAAATTAAACTTCTTCTTCACACTTCTTTTTATTTTCCCATCATTAGCATTTAAAAATCTAGGCACTTTAATCTAAAAATGCATTTTAAAAAACCACATTTCAAATCCTTCTTTATAACTCACTCTTAAAATCAATGCAGCACTTTAGGGTCACTAGTCAGCAAATCCGATCCACTGGTGAAAACATGGTGCATGATCCTCAAGCAAAACTAAGGAGGCCTTGAAAATGTATAGTATACTTTGAAGCCTACATACAATGATGACCCACTTGTTCATATGTTTTTCATAAGGACATAAAATAAACTCATACCACTTAAAATATTTGTGTTCTATATCTGAGAGAAAAATTCCTTTAAAACCCAAGCTCAAAGTATGAATATCTTAACAATTTTGTACCTAACATGACAAACTTCTAGTGTGCTGAACTCTGTGTGGGTAATAAAGAGTTTGTTTTGTGGAGAGAAAAAGGAAGCTATCTTATTCCATAAAGTTTGATGCCTTAAGCCAGCCTCAAAGTTACATTTAAAAGAGGGTAAGTTTTTAACTCTTTTTCTTGGTAAATGATATTTTCAAATTTAACATTCATCTGAGGGAAAAAGTTCCAATTTATAAAAGATAAATACTTCAGCGTGTTATAACTTACGGGACAACAGTAATACACTCAGGAGACTACAGGTGACCCTCCACAAGGTGTGCGCTGTAAACTACACATGACCCTCCACAGGGTGTGCGCTGTAAACTACAGACGACCCTCCACAAGGTGTGCGCTGT
>OU015753.1:102948870-102965331 GCA_907169655.1 Acomys percivali
CACACACACACACACACACACACACACACACACACACACACACACACTCATCCACCCATCATTTCATACATATACACAAACTCATACCAACTCCCAGAGAGAGAAAGACACAAAGAGAGAGATGCACAGAGGGACAAACAGATACAGTGTGGTGGTTTCTGGATTAATTGTAAACCAGAACTATTCAAATAGAGTCTCTAGCGTTGAATCTAATACCACCCCACCCTGTGCTGCAGAGTCATCTATGGTCGGCCTTACAGCTCAGCGTCACAGGGGTCAGACTGCGAAACCCGGACATGGTAAAGCAACACAGGCCACTGGGCACAGGACGCAGCGGCAGTCGGTGGCTGCACAGCACACACGCTTAGTTTCCCATTCCTGCTGCTTTGTTCCCGCTGTTGGGGGTTTACACTTTTGTATCTGGAATTGAACTGAAGTCCACTAAGCTATGATTGAGCCCTTAGCACTCTACACTAAGCCTTTCAAAAACTGTATAAAGTCAATACTGCCATTATTCTTTCTCAAAGATGAAAACTAAGGCACAGCAAGGTTAAACAACTACCCAACGTCATATTATTCCGAAGTGACATTTCACCCCAGGCAGTCTCACTTCACAGTCCGCACACTTTACTACTCCCAGTGCACGGTGAGAGCAGTGTTTTGTGGGTAAGTCAGACGACAACATACATGGAAGGCATGTTCATCACAGATGTAGAAGTCCCATGGGTTACTCAGTAGCTTTACTGCCTGTGTGAGCTGCTACTCTGGCTGCCCTGAGTCCCTCTCTCTACACACAGGCCTCTTTGTTTTGCAGGTGTTCTCTACAGCAACAGTCCTGCCTGTACTAAGGCAGGACCCTGAGGCATAATTAGTTTTACCTTCATCTGTTGCCTTTTCTGTTTCAGCACTGACCAACAACTTGAAGCCACAGCCTAAGTATAGAGAGGAGAAAAACATGGTTTAATTTTATATCTATTAGCAATATTTCCATTTAAAAACAGTGATTTTTTTTTACTGGAATTCAAAGTTTCTTGGTCTAAAATCCCAAAGAGTAACAGTAAGGATGACCCATGGTTCCTTGTATGTTTACAAACACTGGAGGAGGGACTTCATTTTTATGAAATTAAAATTTAAATACAAAGTTGGTAAAAGAAAAAGGCTGAAGTCTAGAACGAAAGAGCTTAGCGCATACAAAACAGTTCTCAAGGTTCATAAATTCTGAAGCCACAGACAGTGACTCACGCCTGTAATCCCGGTACGTGAGAGGCTAACGCAGCCGAGTCCCAGAGCGCAGGCCAGCCTGGGCTACAGAGTGAGCCCCTGTCTCACAAATGAACAAAAAGAGAGGTCCTAAATTCTGTTCCTATATAAAAGCCCTGACGATAATATAGAAATATATATTCAGAAGTAAATATTCTCTGTTGAGTAATGAAGGTAAGTTATTGTCTTCTCTTCGATGACAGCACTGATGGAGTATGTGGGGGTAAAGTTAAGTTTTACTCATGAACTAAAAACTGCACCCATGCTGAGGCAAAAGAAATGTCTTAGCAGACCCTGGTGAGACCCGCCTCTACTCCAGCTGACCCAACTTTACCAAATCAGTGACTGACTGCAGAACATGCACTTTCTGTGGCTACAGCACACTTTAGTAGAGGAAGAGCTATACTTAGATAGCCCTAAACCGGAGGCTGGAGAGATGGCTCAGAGGTTAAGAGCACTGTCTGTTCGTCCAAAGGACCTGAGTTCAATTCCCAACAACCACATGGTGGCTCACAACTATCTGTAATGAGATCTGGTGCCCTCTTCTGGCCTGCTGGCTCACACGAAGGCAGAATACTGTATAAATAATAAATAAATATTTTTTAAAAAAACATTTAAAATGCAGTATCTGCAAGTTCTGAAACAGTTGTGGACTGCCAATGGAACCTTTCAAAAGCATTACGGCATTCAGACTTCTCATGAGACAGGAAACCCCATGCTACTTGCTGGTACCCAGGCATGGCTTGCAAAGGAGGATTTCATCTGAAGTGATGCCTATGTCAAAGACTGAATTCAGTTTCTTATTTATTTATTTATTTATTTATTTATTTATTTATTTATTTATAGACAAGGTCTATCTATTTAGTTCTGACTGGCCTTGAACTCACACAGATCTGCAGTGAGAACTTGGGTTTCTTTAAAAGTCCTGTTAAGTCAGTATGTTTTTGTTTGAATCCCAGGTGTGGGATATGGGGCTGCTGTGTTCTAGGTAGGGCATGGGTCTTGCCAGCTGCAGACAGTTTAATTCTAGGGACACTTGGGAGGGTATGAATGGGGGAGCCCGGAGAGGGCCTGCGTCTTCTCCCCTCCTGCCGCTCCTGTTATCCCTGGTTTGCTGGATATTTTGATGACAAAGATTGGATTTGGCCCTAGGAACCCAATGCCCCTAAATCAGCAGGAAGCATTTTGTTTGTTTGCTTGTTTTTGTTTTTTTGAGACATAGTTTCTCTGTGTAGCCTTGGCTGTCCTGAACTCGCTCTGTAGACCATGCTGGCCTGGAACTCACAGTGATCTGCCTGCCTCTGCCTCCCGAGTGCTGGGACTACAGGTGTGTGCCACCACACCAGGCTAGCAGGAAGTAGTTTAAAGAGGCCTATGGCCCCCTTTCCCCTCAAACCTTCTTTCTCTCCTACCTGGTGTTGGGGGTTTGGAAGGGTGTAGACGTAAATACATAATAAAGTAGCCCAAAGAAGTATAGTCACGGAGATCTGCTTGCTTCTGCTTCCGGAGTTCTAGGATTCGAGGCATGTGCTACCACCCCAACCTCTAGGTAGCTTTTTTAACCACCTGCCCATCTCTGATCATTTTCCATCGAGCGCGAACGGTGAGGAAAGCCAGTGCCACTTACGGTCTCTTTGAAGGAGGAGTTGAGCCAGCGGTTGTTCACTACGCTCTGTATGGACGCGGGTGGGTTTTCCAAATCTTCAAAGGAATCCATTAATATAAAATCCAAAACTACATCATAAAAGTTTAAATTTTTTACCTGTATTAAATTGCAAGATAGAAATGAGTATTACAGAGAGCTGGAGTAAAGTCTGTGCTTTGCAGTGCCAGGCTTTTGATTGTTCAGAATATGTTTCCCCACAGAGAATGTGAGTCCAAAGCTGCAATTCCAGGGTGTTTGCTCCTTCCTGGCTCACGAGGTGAAAGCAGTGTCTCTGTACTATTCCTTTCTTTGTGCTTCTGTCAGAGAGGTAGCAGCGCTCAGCTCCCCAGATCATCCATCTTGCTTTATCCCTCACTCACATGCCGTGTGTTCATCATATGGTGTCCCAGGAACTCAGATATCTACAGTAGGTAATTTAGAAACCTGGAGTCTACTGTGGAAAACAGCAAATAATCCCACACACATCCAATTATAACCTCTAGTAAACACAACACTCACAGAGCCTGCAGTAGAGATGGGTATTAGAGATGGCTTCCTTAGGGAGTGAGCCTCCCCACTTACAGGAAATTCCTGTCAGAGACTGAAGGTGTTGAACAGAAAAAAAATACTGAAAAGTGCACTAAGGCAAAGCAGTCAAAGATCTGGCAGAAAACAAGGCCTTGATCCTGTAAGGGCTTATGGCTATTTGAATGGCTTTTACTTTCTTTTCACGGGAGGATAATCAGATCATGTGTTGTAAAGAGGGTTTTGGCAAGGCAGGCATAGTGGCATGTAACTGTAATGTCAGACCCTGGGAAGTAGAGGCAGGAGGATCAGGAACCCAAGTTCATCACCAGCTCCTCAGAGTTCAATGCTGGGGCACAATGAGACCTTGTCTCAAAGCAGCAGGAAGAGAACGTTAGCAGCAGTGTAGGTGGACAGAACAGGAGAGGAAAAATGCATGGGAGGAAGGCAGTGGGCGGGGAGTCGCAGGAGACAAAGATATGACGTAGATTACGCAAAAGGCAATGCAGATTTAGGCCAAGATAAAGGCAACAGGAATAGAAAAAAGCTGAAAGTTAAAATAGGCTTGGAGTTCAGATTTACCCCATTAAAGACGACTATGGAAAGGTGGGGAAAGAGCAGGAAGGTGAGAGAGAACCCTGTGCCCGAACCTACTGTCCCTCTGCTATGATCTCTCTCAGCTCCCTGTAATTCCATTCTGTAAGCTTCTGCCACACGAGCTGCTCCAGGATCAATCTGAACTTCCCTGCCCAGGGCTAGAACGCCATTTTCCCAAGGACTCCTACTGTGCTTTAGTGGATGCTGGTTAGAAGCCAAGAACTGTGTGCTGGGAATAATATTTCTGTGTTGTCATAATGTCCTTGTGGACTGTGTACAGTTTACCTTTGTTCATTCAAATGCTGATTTCTCTACCCCACTCTCTGGTTTCAATTGGACACTGCAGTGTGATGTTTAGTCTATCTTCTGCCTCAGGTTGGTGTAAACATGCCACCATTTGTTCTCTGTATTGCCAATAAACGCCGACTAGCCAATGCTGAGCAGTAACAGACAATAGGGTGGGACATCCTGGTCCAGTGAGGGGATGAGAAAGAGCGGGAAGGTTGTGCATGGAGAGGGCTGGAAAGCATCAGCAGGAATGAGCCAGACCTAGCATATGTGTAAAGAGCAAGTATAATGTGGGAAATCTGAATGGGAGAAAACTATACTAGCCTGGAAGCTTAGGATGGAGGAATTATTGCACAGCATTGTGCTGTAGGCTAATTAAATAGATCATAGTCTCTCTGTGTATATATTGGCTATATAGCTGGTTAAGGCATAACCGCTGATTTACTAAAACAATAAACTAATATAAAATATTAATAATCTTTCAATATTTCTGTACTGTTGCTGCTGCTAGATCCCAACATAGCCAGAGCTAACCTTCATGTCTGTATCAAACTCTACTATTATAGTAGATGTAAACATGTTTTGTTATGTTTTGTTTGATCCCAAGTGTGGGATGTGAAACACACTTCTGTGAGGGTGTGCTGTGTTTGTCCTCTATAAAGAGACTTGTAAGAAGACATGTGGTGTTTGTCCACTAGAAGGGGAACTGCCTCCTGCCGGGGCGTGGTCTTTGCCAGCTGATAAGCATCCTAGGACAGACTCTGAGAGGAGACACGTATGAGCCCCAAACCAGAGGCGGGGCTTTGGTGTCTGCACTGCTCCCTCAGCTGGCTGTCCATTGCTCAGCTTCGAGATGCTCCTAGAGAGAAACACCCCAGAGAGCGCGTCAAGGTGCCAGGTTCCAGCCGCTGCGGTTGTAGTCACCTTTGCTGAATTGCAGCTTTGCTGTTTAACGGGTCTGCTGGAACCCTGACAACGAAGAGTGGGGCGGCTCCAAGGAACTGAGTCTAACAAGGTCTACTTCTGTCTCCACTAACCTCTCTGCTCTCCTAGGGTAGGTGGGTTGGGAGGGAGGTCTAGGCATTAAAGAGCCCCAAGTAAAGTAGGTTTGTAAAAGTTCAGAGGTACATGCTATCATGTATATGTTATAAAAAAATGAGTTCACATGTATAGCTGCAATGTGAGCTTTAAGTTTCATGCCTTCTCTCACAGTAAGAATCTGTCTCCAATTTCTCTCACTGTGTTTTCACCTTCCATCCAGTGATAAGTCTACCTCCTTGGCTTTCCTAAGGTGCCCTGTCTCTTGCTCATCTTAAACTATTCCTGCACAGGACACTACGGCTGCTGTGATAAATAAGGCCTGCCACTTCATTTTTAGATGGAAGATATTTATGAAGAAAATGATATAATTTCCACTGTTTATGAATGTTAGTGTTTTTTTTTTTTCAAGACAGGGTTTCTCTGTGTAGCCTTGGCTGTTCTGGACTTGCTTTGTAGATCAGGTTGGCCTCAAACTCACAGTGATCTGCCTGCCTCTTTCTCCCTGAGTGCTGGGATTAAAGTCCTGGCTTGAATGTCAGAAATGACAGTACCTACTACCACACAGCTGGATATAACGAAATCTACCACCACACAGTCGGGTGTATGATCACTTAAAATGACAGAGAAACAATGCCTCAATCATGTAAATACATGCACATAGCAGAAACAAAGATTATATAAAATTTGAATTTACCCCTCTGGCAGCAAGTTCCATCTCAGTACTATCCCAGTGATCAGTCTGTTCTAAAAAATAGATCATTTCATCAAAAACATCTTCAAATTTCTTTGGGTTCTGCAAAGAAAACATATTATAGTCTAAACATAACATAACAAGACATAAGCCTGCAAAATAAGTTACTTTTCAGAAAGTGAGTTGGATCTTAATTATTCTGGAAAACATTCTCAAAGCATTCCAAGTTATTTACTTATCAAGAGGCCCAGCATCCCAGCTGGCCTCAGATGACCTGTGTAGCCGGGGATGACCTCAGGCTTCTGCCTTCCACGTGTGGGGTGACACATGTGTGCCCCTCACCTGGTTATCTGCTGCCAGCCTTCTACCTGCCAGATCAGGCAACTGGTCTACACTCTCAGCCCCTCACTTACTACCTGGCATCCTCGTTCACAGAGGTAAGAGTGAGGGTGTTAGTAAAGCATCAGCAAACTGCTGCTCAGACTTTACGATGAAAATGGGGTTCCTGCAGAAGGTGGGGCCCTTCCTGTGCAGCTTGGCTGTTTCTACAGTCGTGCTGGTTCGAAGCCCCACGCTTGTCTACAATGGGGCAGTCAAGAAAGCAACCTAAGATTGCACGTGAACTACAAGGACAAAACATCACCCGAGATTAGTACTGCATGTTTAAATCACTTATTTAATCATAAGTCTTCAGAAATAGGGTAAAATGAATTCAGCTCTACTGTACAGAACAGGGAATTGAGAGTAAATTAACTTGACCTGAATACTAAAGCAGGCCTGTTAGTTTTTGTTTTTATCTGGACAGGCCTGCATAAAGTGAAGTGTTCCCTTACACTTTGAATGCACTTCTCATCAAAGTCCCTGCCTCACTCAGACAGCACAGTCTATGCTCCAGGTTTCTCAGTGTTCTGCCCTCTACCCGCCTCCTCCTACGCACACAGCCACACCTGGTTACAGGAACAGCTCTGCTGACAAGTCTCCAGATGCCAAGGCAGATGCTCAAAAGGACCCAAGCTCTAAACACTGATAATTACTCAGATGGAAATCAGTGCTCTCTGAGCCAGACGGGACAGTGCATATGTGAAATTCCAACAGCCAGGAGGCAGGGCAGGAGAATCAGCACACATTTGAGTCTAGCCTGATCTACAAAGTGAGCGCAAGCCAACCAGAGGAACTCAGAGGCTCTGTCTCAACAACAGTGAAATCAATGCTGTTTGGTGGACCTTTCCAATTTCTTACAAAGGTCTCTTCCACTACTAAAATTTGTATCTATTTTAATCTAAAATAAAAACATCTAAAATATTTCTTTTGTTGTAGTTGTTGTTGTTTTATTTTGGTTTTTTGAGACAGGATTTCTCTGTGTAGCCTTGGCTGTCCTGGACTCACTTTGTAGACCACGCTAGCCTCAAACTCACAGCAATCCACCTGCCTCTGCCTCCCGAGTGCTGGAATTAAAGGCATGCGCCACCACGCCCAGCCTAAAATATTTCTTTATTTGGTAGGATGTGTGGCACATGCCTGCATCGGTGTGAGGTGAGAGAACACGTGCTAGAATGGGCTCTGGGAGATCAAACTCAGGTTGCCAGGCTTGGTGGCCAGGACCTTCACCTGCTGAACCACCTCAGTAGCCAGGACCTCCACCTGCTGAACCACCTCAGTAGCCAGGACCTCCACCTGCTGACCCACCTTAGCAGCCATTTATACTTTAGGACCCAGTCTTCAGTTAGATAAAACTAGTAAGAACAAAACTTGGTTAAAGAATATATTTACCTTCCGCGCTTTCACAATTAAAGCTGACAAAATCTTCCTTCCGCTTTCTGCAAGGAATGTCCTGTTGTCTGCTTCTGAAAGGATTAGCTGAAAAACACCAGTCCCCAAGATGCAAAGGACTGACATCAAACCACATAGGGATGCCCACAACGGTCAGTCCATACCAGGAGCAGAGCCAGCCGATATTCACGGAAATAAAAAGAGCTCCTAAACTCAATGATGCAAAAAGATGAAGGGCAGATAAATTTGAATTTAAATTCTGTTTTAGACAATTAAATATCCACAGTGAAGAGATGGAAGGATTGCTCTGTGGTTAAGAGTATGCACTGTTCTTGTAGGGGACCCAAGTTTGGTTCCCAGCATCCACGGTGGCAGCTCACAAGCATCTGCAATGCTAACTCCATGGGATGTGCCGGAGCTTCTGAAGCCACTTCCGGCTTCCACGGACACCTGAACTCATGTGTACCTACCTACACACACACACACACACATGCACACACACATGTACACAAAATAGTAAAAGTAAATCTTGAAATTAAAAAAAAAATCTACAGTAAGTTTTATATAGCTTTCAAACCTAATAAAATAAAGACCCTTTATTATTTTGTTTTTGTTTTTAGAGACAGGGCCTCACTGCGTAGCTCTGGCTGGCCTGGAGCTCCCTAGGTAGACTAAGCTGGCCTCGAGTTCACTGACAGTGCTGGCACTAAAGGTGTGGGCCAAGACTTCTGGATTTATTATTAATATCCTTACTTCTTTTTAGGAAATCAGTACTTTTGATCCCTGATTCAAACTTTAAAAACCTAACTACATGGCTTCGTAACAGCAAAGAGCCAGGTGAAGCAGCTACTTCCACACACTCGCACCGTCACCATGTTCTGCTTAGACACAGTGTGATGGACTGGGCAGGTTTGGGGAAGGATAACCCCGACGGACACAAAGCAGCATGGGGGGAGAATAAGCCAGTGGATGACTGCCTGTCCGCCAGCAGCAGCAGCAGAATGCCAAGAGCCATGCTGCGCGCAGGGAGGACGGACACCACGGCTCACGGGAGGCAGGGAGGACCGACAGCACGGCTCACAGGGGAATACCTGGAAAGCCTGCCGAATGCAGTGAAGTTTGGCGAGGAAGTCACTGTCTCCCAGGCACTCCAGCGTTTCAGTCCTATACAGTAAAGAGCGGAGGGTAACTGCTAGCCTCCCTGAGACCAAGCCCTCCACAGACCCAGATGGGCACAGGCCTTAACCGCAGGACCGTAATAGAGAACACGTATCCCCCGCATACTGACAGACCATGTAACAATTGTGCTTGGACCAAAATGTATTGTTCCCAGATTCATAAGCATGATTTAATAACTGTCACACAAAAAGAGCAACAGTACATAGTATATAATTATAAAATAATATATTAGCCACTGAAATAAAATATTAGCCATAAGCTAATACCTCAGTACTCTGGAATAAATTTTTCCTTCTTCAACTAAATGCATGGCTTCTTCGTAACACGGGCAGCGACAGAAAGACTCCAGGCTGTAGGCATGGCGCACTTCTCTGCGTTCTGAAAGCTAAGAGTACAGCAAAATATTTATACTGTATTAAGAACTAATAAAAACCAGGATTTTCATATTATCAAAATGTCCTAAATGTGACTAACCCATGAAAATTACTAACATTTAATGTACCTAAGACCTAAATTCATTTTACTTCAAAATTCAGTTGTTACAGTTCAAGGTAGGACCCAGACGAGCCTGCTGAGACTGAGGCACCAACCAAGATCCACGCATGGACTGTGCCTAGGCTCCTATAGATGCAGCCGGTGGGCAGCTCACGCTTCATGTGGGTCGCTAGTAAGGCGGGCAGGGCTGTCTCTGACATGCTTTGGGTTACTTCCCCCTGGTGGGGCTGCCTTGCCGGGGAAGAGAACACGCTCAGTCCTGATGTGACATGAGGAGCTGGGGTAAATGGGGAAAGGAGGGGGGCTCCTCTTTCCTGAGGAATAGAGGAAGGGAAAGGGGAATGTGAAGGAGAGTGGGGCTGGGAGGAGTGGAGGGTTGGGGCTAGACCAGGATGAAAGTTAGTAAATAAAAAAATCATAATTAAAAAAAAGCTCAGCCGGGCATGGTGGAGCACACCTTTAATCCCAGCACTCAGGAGGCAGAGGCAGGTGGATCACTGCTAGTTCGAGGCCAGCCTGGTCTACAAAGTGAATCCAAGACAGCCAAGTCTACACAGAGAAACCTTGTCTCAAAAAACAAAAAACAAAACAAAACAAAAAGTTCAAGGTCAGCCTGAACGAACATGGGCAAGGTCCTGTCTCAATAAAGGAGTCCACAAGGAGACCAGTGGAGGCGAGAAATCAGGCAGGGTGGAGGGGGATGCTGCAGAGATTGATGCCCAACCAAGGACCATGCACGCTGAAGACCTAGAGATAGTGGACAGGCAGCACAGTCTCCCTGTAGGTCCTATAACATGGAGACTAGGAACTAGTTTTGACCTGGACTCCAGCGTCCACTCGTTGATCACTTCCCCCTGGTTGGGTATCCTTACCAAGCCACAAAGGAAGAGGACACAGGCAGTCCAGATGAGACTTGACGGGCTGAGGTAAGATGGTAGGAGAGGAGGGCTCCCCCTTTCTGAGGATTATTGGAGGGAGGAAGAGTGGGATCAAGAGGCTATGAGGGAGGGGGATGTAAAGTGAACAAAAAAACCAAAGAATTGCAAACAACAGAAAAATCGGGTGTTGGGCGGAGAGATGGTTCGATGCTTAACTGTACCATGGTCAGTTTCCAATGGGGAATCTGGTAGTTCCAGCCTCCTGGGCACTGCACTACATGCACATACCTATTCACAGATACAGATACTCACACACACACACACACACACACACACACACACACACACTCATGCACACAAGCATACACTCATACATACACTCACAGATACAGATAGAGACACACATACTCACACGCACACACACTCACATATACACTCACAGATACAGATACACACACTCACACACACATATACACTCTCATATACACACTCACACGAATACACACACACTCACACACATTTATACATACACTCACAGATACACACTGTCATACACACACACACACACACACACACACTCACTCACACAGAATTAAAAAGAAAATCTTTTGCAAAAAATTCAGTTGTTAAAAAGAGTAAATAAACTTAGCTGGGCATGGTGGCACACACCTTTAATCTCAGCACTCAGGAGGCCAGACTTGCTACATAGCAAGTTCCAGGCCAGCTACAGTTATGTGGTGAGACTTTGTGTCAAATAACCCAAAAGAATAAAAGTTAGTAAGCTTAGTTTACTTTGAATCCAACTACTTAAATCTACATGGTGTACAAACAATCAGAATAACTAACAAGGAAGAGGATTTTTATGTCCAAAGAACACTTCAAACAAATGAGGCAAACCTATATAAACCATGGGAACAAAGTCAACTCGCCACCCTGAGGAACTCTGTCATATCTGTAGCTTTGGTTAGCTTGGATTTTATGTAACTGAAAGATAATGCTCTTTTGACTCTATAAATTAAGATTCCAGTCTGACAAGTCATTAAAAAAACAACTGGAGGGCTGGACACATGGCTCAGTGGTTAAGAGCACTGACTGCTTTTCCAGAGGACCCAGGTTCAACTCCCAGCACCCACATGGTAGCTCACAACTGTCTGTAACTCCAAGATCTGACACACACAGACATACATGCAGGCAAAACATCAATGCACATAAAAATTTTTTAAAAATATATATAAAGAAAATAGAACAGAAAAAAACACAACTGGAAATACTATTGGGTGGTCAGCTAAATAGAAATCCCCTGGAGTAATCTTTTCTTTTCTTTCTATTTTTTTTTAAAGCTTTTTGAGGTAGGTTTTTCTATGTCGCCTTGGCTGTCCTGGACTCACTTTCTAGACCAGACTGGGCTCGAACTCACAGCAATCCACCTGCCTCTGCCTCCCAAGTCTAGGATTACAGGCATACACCACCATGTCCAACTAATCTTATTTTCTATAACAAATAATCCATTTACTGGGACACTGTCTTTTCTTTTTTTATGGTGCTTTGGGGAGAGAACCTAGGGTCTGTGCATTCTATCTTCTCAGTTATAGCCACAGCTCAAATCTTTTAAAAATAGTATTACTGAGACTTATTTCATGCACCAGAATATTGACTCTATTAAGGTATACACTCAGAGTTTGCAACCAACAGTCCTTTCAAGAACATGTTTGTCATTCTACTATGAGTCTCCAACTCCCCTCTCCTGGTTTCTGGAAGGCAGAGTTTCTTACTGAGAAAATGACATATAAATGGGACTAACCAGCATGTAGCCTTTGTGTTTTGTCCTGCTTTCAATGGTCATCCATGATGTGCCACATATCAGCAGGTCACTCATTTTTATGGATCAATAAAACTCAAATGCACTGGGTCTGGAGAGGCACCTCTGGTAAGAGCATATGCTGCTCCAACAGTGGACCTGGGTTTGGTCCTCAGCTGCCACGTCAGGTGCTCACAACCACCTGCGACTCCAGGTCCAAGGGACCCACTGCCTTCCTCCGGCCTCCACGGGCAGCATGCGGCATATGATGCACATACAAGCATGCACGCAGGTTACTCATATATACACACTTAAAGAATAAAAATGTGTATCTAACTGTTTAAAACAGCACAACTCTGGTGCGTGGACATACGATATTTTTTTTTACCCACTCTTCAGCAATGGATGTTGGATTTTTCCACTTTTGAGCCATCGTGAGCTGGCTGCTATGGATATTTGTGTATATATTTTTGTATAAATATATGTGTAAAACTTTCCTCATACTTAAAAAAGAAGGGTCAGATGGTAACTCTTGTGTTTTACGTTTGGAGGAAATGCAGGACTGTTTTGCAAAGCGACTAGCCACATTCCAGTGCCACTAGCAATGGTCACACATCTTTTCATAACAACTGCTATTTTCTACCTTTATTATAATAACTACAGCAGATGAGAATTGATTTGTATCCCAAAATGACTGATGATATAAAGCAACTTTTCATCTCATTAGCCATTTGTCGATTCTCTTTGGAGAAATGTCTATTTGCTTCCTTTGCCCATTTTTACATTAGGCCACTCACCTATTTAATATTTAACTGTATGTAGTTGAAATGTAAGCCTTTTAAAAATCGGATACAAAATATCTTTTTTTTTTTTTTTTTTGGTGTTGTTGAGCATAGTAGGCCTTGGTAAGTTCAAGGCCACCCTGGTCTATATAGGGAGTTTCAGGCCAGCCAGAACTATATAACGAGACCATGCCGCAAAAAATCCAAACCAAACGAAACCAAACAAAGACAAATGCTGAGAATCCAGCTTGTGGAAGCTGCCACACAGATCAAATTCTTACAACTGTTGAGGAACAGACCTTTTGGGAAGTGCTGGCACTATTAACTTCTTTCCTGTGGTGGCCAAAAAGATGGTGCAGCGACTACATTACATGACTTGGCTTTTCAAACTCCCGTAGAGAGAGAACTGAACAAATGAAAAGCTACACAGCTCAGCGCTCCTCTTGAGACTCTGCTACTGTCTGAGTAAATGCTATACGGACTTTTCAAAGTCCTCTCAGAGTTCTTGAAGTTTTGTCTTTGACAATTTATGCCAAAATATCCTCATTGTTTTCTAGGGGAGCTTTTCAGTCTTTCATGCGTCTGCGGGCTGTAGCTTTTGTGTGTTACATGCAGCCGGCGCTGTGTTAGATGCTTTAACGTAAATGATCTCGTTTGCTCCTTACATCAGACCATAAGTTCAGTATGACTACTACTGCAACATACAGGCAGAGGCGAAGAGCAGACGTATACTAACAGGAAATGTGCGGTAAGTCCTAAACTCAAACCCAGACGTGATATCCCAGAGCTGAGGCTCTTTGTACTGAGTGTGTGGACCCTGAAGGTTGACGTCTGCTGACTACCTTGATCATTTCCCCCTATTTGTTAAAGACAGGATCTTTCACTAAACCTAGAATTGCTGAGTTAGCAAAGCTGGCTGAGCAGCAAGCCCCAGGGATCTGGGGTAACAGGTGCGAGCCCGTGTGCCCCGCTATGACGTAGGTGTTGGGGCTCATGCTTGTGTAGTGGGCGGTCCGAGTCTCAGCCTCAGCCTCAGCCCTCATGCTCTCCATCAGACTACACTATCTCTCTGCCTTATCTAAAGTGCCATAGACACTGTCATAGCCCCACTAGCACTTAGGCCAATATAGATGTGGCCAGAGAGATCGCCAGTGGGTAAAGGTACTTGCATCGAGTCTGATAACCAAAGATCAAGTCCCGGGACCCGGAGGAGAGAACCAAGTTCCTCAAGCGGTTCTCTGATACCCACTTTTGCATGTAGCTCAAACCAGTGAGTTTTCTTGTGCTAGGGATTGTGGAGTTTAAGCCTCTCAACAGTTTACAGTAGACATAAATAAATAAATAAATAAATAAATAAGATAACATAACCACCAAGGTCTGTCTGAAATTGTGACAAACTCAGAGAAAGAAGCAGAAGTCACTGCTCAGGCCTCAAGCTGCTGTAAAGATGTCTGAAGTCAGGGGAACTCAAATGCTGTGTGGCAGCTGCAAAGGAGCATATGGCTCTCTCACCACAGAGCTTTAGCCATCGTCTCACGGTCTCCAACAGAGGCTGTGCTATCCTGGAAACTGGCCAAGATGATTAAAGCCAGAAAGAAAGAGCAAAAAAGAAACAAAATGTCAAACTATTACAAAATGTAAATGGCTGAAGGCTGAAGGCTGACTGGTGAGGCCCTGCCACCAGGGAGAAAACGTTTGCAAACTCAGCAGCTTAGCAAAGACTGGCTAGGGTTTCCTTAGCTTCATGCTAACATTAGTTAGGACATTACATCTGGCCACAGAGAAAAATCAGGTTAGGTCTGACCTCAATCCTGTAGCACTCACTGGCTGGGAAATGGCAGCTTGCTGGCATCTACCATCACTAACATAACTTAGCACTTACTACACAGCTGAGGAAAATCCACCCAGAATGCTGCATGATTTGAAAGCTATGTCTAGATATGCTTTCACGAGTGGAAAATTCCATGCCTTACCTTGTAAGGGTTGCAGCCAAAGTACAAGATAACACCTTCAGGCTATATGAAAACAGATTTATTTATTTTACATGTATTAATGTTTTGCCTACATGTGTATGTATATATATACCACACGTGCCTATGGATGTTGTGAACTACCATGTGGGTGCTGGAAACCAAACATCGGTCTCTTACAAGAATAACAAATGCTAGGCCATCTCTCTAGCACCAATATAATGAATTTTGTGTCTAGAATTGTTCTCTATTCCCAGATATGTCATTATGAAAAACTCCATATATATAAATATGTATGTACATACATGTATACACACACACAAAGTCTATAACATTACTGGTCTCAAACATTTCAGGGCAGGGATGTTGAACCTGTAGTGCAAATTCTTTCTAACGGACTCAAGGACTGCCGTCTTTGAGTGTAAAAACCATTACCATCTTAATCAGAGAAGGTGTAATTACACACCACAGATCCTCAACAGGACCAGACCTGTTGATGTGCCCTCAAGGGGACTGAATGAAGAGTCATCCATCCTGGAAGATTCCAGGAATTCCTCCCTGGACTCCTCTCCCTGCTGGATGTTATTCTGTACCAGCTATATGTGGTCTCAGAAAGTTCTAGGGCATACAAAAAAGAAGGTCAACCAAAGAGGGGATCAAGTCACCATCCATGCTGAGGGGAGATATTTCAGTTGGGGTGTGTGCCTCACACTTCTCACACACAGACCCGGTAATAAGCAGGCCCAATAAGCTTCTTGGTTCAATACCTAGCAATGAGAAACACCATGTTTTGGAAGCTGTAGGGTGGTACATGCCTCCAGTCCCACAGCACTAGCATGCAGGAGACTGAGACTGGAAGACTCTCAGTTCAAGGCCAGCCTAGACTATGTGGTGAAACTCTCCCTCAATTCTGTAAAAATTTGAATTAGAAAGTAGCATTGTTAGCACAATTATGAAAATACTAAAAACACCAAATTGTACATGTTTAGGGGTGTATTTTATAGTATCTCCATGAGGATGTGCATTTGTTTGGTTGCTAGGAGACAGTAGGTCACTATCCCAGCTGACCTCAAACTTTCCACGGCTATGGGTCCATGCCGGTGTTGGAAATGGAGCCCGAGTCCCCAGGGAGAGCAGCCAGGGCTGCAAGTGCTCAGTCACCTCTCCAGACTCTAGAAGAAAGTGTTGCTAGGCTGCACTCCTGTTAATGCCAGCCCTCAGGAGGGGAGGAAGGAGAACTGGAGTATGATGCCAGCACAGGCTCTGGAGTGAGACCGCCTCCGGCGAAAGTGAGGAATAAAATTACAGCAGACAGGGATATAGAGATGGCTCAGTTCACAAGCACTGGCTGCTCATGTGGAGGGCCTGGGGTCTGTTCCAAGCTCTCACATGGTGATGGACAACCATTTTAACTTCAGTTGCAGAGCATCTGATTCCCTCTTCTGTCCACTGTGGGCACCAGGTACATACGTGATGCACAGGCAGACATGCAGGACACACACACACACACACACACACACACACACACACACACACACACAC
>OU015753.1:102965341-102975875 GCA_907169655.1 Acomys percivali
CACACACACACACACACACACACACACACACACACACACACACACACGGCAGCTGACCTGGACTGCAGTGCAATGGTAAAACTACATCACCATGAACATAAGCTGTCTTACCTCTGTTGCTGAAGCAAAGAGATCTGCTGACTCAATGTTCAAGGTGTCTTGCAGGCCAAAGTCATCCATATTCTCCTTCATGCCCACATCTGTGTCTTTATCTTAAAAGTGAAAAGGGTTCAAAATTATTATTCTTTGTCTCTGCCATGTTCACTCTATATAGGGTGATTTTACCTTAACTCTTTAGTCAGACAGTCTGAGCCCAAGGGAAAACAGTAGCAAACTACAGTGGCTACGATTGGACAAAATTCTTTTTTTTTTTTAAACATTTCTTTTTTTAATTTATTCATATTACATCTCAGTGGTTATCCCATCTGTTGTATCCTCCCATTCTTCCCTCCCTCCCATTTTCCCCTTATTCCTCTCCCTTATGACTGTGACTGAGGGGGACCTCCTTCCCCTGTATATGATCCTAGGGTATCAAGTCTCTCCTTGGTAGCCTGCTGTCCTTCCTCTGAGTGCCATCAGGCCTCCCCATCCAGGGGACGTGGTCAAATATGAGGCACCAGAGTAACAAAATTCTTGCAATGCTTCTAATGTTGGCATACTGCCATGATATGGGATAAAGTGCTACAAAAAGCAGATTTCATTTATTATTTTTAATTTTATTTAATTTTGGCTTTTCGACAAAGGGTTTCTCTGTGTAGTTTGGCTGCTCTGGACTCCCTCTGTAGACCAGTCTGGCCTTGAACTCACAGTGATCTGCCTGCCTCTGCCTCCTGAGTGCTGGGATTAAAGGCGTGCACCACCACGCCTGCCAGAAAAACATTTTTTTGAGACAGGGTTTCACTATGTAGTCTGGGCTGTCCAGGAACTCGCTATACAGACCATTTCTACTAACAGAGATCCACCTGCCTCTTCCTCTTGAGCAAGGATTACATGCATCATGCAGGTTGTGGTGGCCTGTGCCTATAGGACATGCTGAAGAGGCAAAGCAGGAGAATCACTACTTCAAAACCAGGCAGCTACAAAGTGAGACTTTCAAAATACCAAAAAGGCATGTGTCAGCACACTTGGATATTCAAGTTATTAACACAAAATCTCTGGCTTCTCATCAACTGCAAGGTGATCAAGGAAAGCAACTTGGAAGTTATTTGTGTCTTCTTCAAACCTCAACACTGACTGTAACAAGCTGAACAGCCAGTGAAGATAAGACATCATGTTTATTCTTCTTACTTAAAATCCAGATACTCAGGAGGCAGAGGCAGGAGGACCGCTGTGAGTTTGAGGACAGCCTGGTCTACAAAGGAGTCCAGGACACCAAGGACAGAGAGACTCTGACTCAAAAAACAAAACAAAACAAAACAAAACAAAACAAAAATCCAGATACAGTGCCTGGTGTGGTGGCACATACCTAATTCCAGCATTCTGGAGGCAGAGGCAGGTGGATCTCTGAGTTCAAGGCCAGCCTGGTCTACAAATCGAGTCCAGGGCAGCCAAGACTACACATAGAAACTCTGTCTCAAACCCCTCCCAAACAAAAACACCCCAATCTGTTAAACATGTCAAATGTTTTATCTCCTTTATTAAGAAGCAATAACATTTTCCTATTTTCACTTATTCAGATTTTTAACCCTTCCATAAATAAATGCCATTAACTTTACAGAGATCTCTCAGATTTTCTTGAGAACCCTATGTATTAGAACAGCCTTTTGTGGCTCCACTGGGATGGAAACTCCACACCCAATTAACTTAGTTTAAATTCAAAAGTTGTGTAACCAGTTATGTACTAAGCTCTGTACAACAGCAGGGACGATGCAGTGCCAAGTCCTCGGGCAGCTACGGGGAGAACCTCACATGTGCAGCACATCAGGCCTTACTCCCTGCTTGCTGGGACCAGATTTTACACTTTAACTGTTTATCTTCTAAAATTTATATGATAATTGTTTCCTATTAGGCTAGTAGCAGTCATTTGAAAGCACTGAACTTTTCAGCTTGAAATTCTACCAAGGCAGGTCTTGTAGTACATGACATAGCCCCAGTGCTCAGGAGGCAGGATGCTAGGTTAACCCACAAGTTCAAAACAGGCAACGCAGCCAGATCCTGTCTCAAAAAAATAAGGAAAGAAAATTCTTCTAATAAATGACCATTATAAACCTAGAATAAATTATTCTACGTTAAAATATGACTGGAGATGTAGTTCAGTGTGAAATGCTTGTGTGGCACCACTCACAGGGCCCAGAGCCTACATTCTCTGCATAACCAGTAAACAATCTAGCAAACCACACCACAACAACAAAACCTCAGAGGTTCACAGTGTTCTACCAACTAGAAAATAAGCCAATTGCCTTACAATTAAAATTTTATATTCCTTATTTTCCTTTATGTGTGTGCCTGAATAAGTTTATGTGAACTCTGTACATGTGGGTGGCCACAAAGGTTAGCAGATGGTGTCCATTTCCAGAAAATGGAGCACCAAGTGTGTGCTGGGTACCACACCCAAGTCCTCTGTGAGGGCAGTAAGTACTTATAACTGCTGAGCCATCATCACAGTTCAGCTGCTTTACACTTTTATAAATAGTTTCATAGCTGGCAAATAGTGTCTTTGAACACTCAGTTATGGGAGAAATTCCCATAATTTTCATTTCAGTACATATAAGACATTTAAAAATGTACACACAAACATGTGCATACATGCCTACTTATACACACACACACACACACACACACACAAGCACGCACACACACACACATTAAATGCAGCCTGTTAACTAAGCCCCATATGCCTGTTGTCATTCTCAGTCTGTCACATTTACCTAGAATTCCTTTACCGCACATGTCTCACAGGAGCTCTTAAGCCCGTTTGGCTTCAGTTGAGAGTAACCAGTCATTCAGTATCATCTAGACCAACTACCATGGTTGTTCTTTATTTAAAAAAAAAAAGAAAAAAACTAACAAAAGTGACTTAATTCCAGGGGGACAATAATTACTTACTCGCTGCATCCAGCCCTGCTGTGGCAACGCAATATTATGAAACTATCTCTTACATTCTAACAGACTGGAGCCTTTGCTAGACCTCATGGCCAGAAGGTCACTTAAGACTTAAGACTGCTGTCCAACTGTGTACCCGGCCTGTGTGTTTAACTTCTTTGAAGAGAACAGCGTAACAATCACGTGGACCTGACTTGGACCCCCATGTAAATGACTTTTAAACCTAGGCTAACACAGAGCTGCAATCTTACACCATGACTCTCCCATGCCCCTGACCCAGAGCGACCATGTGCTTTATGACAGTCACCTGCTGGAAACAGCAAACAGGCTGAAAGCAGTCGGATAAAGGACCCATGACATATGGGGCCCTTGTAAAACTGTGACCAAGATTTCTATAAGCTATCTCTCGGTCTTTCCTCATGTGGTGTTTCTGTGCTGTTCAACAGATACAGAACAAAGGCCCCTTTTAGGGACAGACACACAGACATAGACACACAAACACAGTGACTGACAAGTCAGCCTTCAGGCAGGCACAATTCAGCCTATACAGCAGGCACAGGATGGAAGACAGGGGAGGTGAAGTCGAGGATTCAGATCTGGCCTTGCTCTTGGTTAAATGACACCACGGGGAAGTGCTTTGATTTCTTTCCTTAATGCAATACTGACAAATTATTGGTGACTTAATCAGTAGTGTATTCTATGCAACAGAAAAGCACAGACCATGCCTCTTATTTCAGTGTGGTTGTTTTAATTCCTGAATGGCACTTTAATGATGATGGAGGGAAATAACACATCTGTTTCTTGGGTGAGCCAATAGAAAGTATAAAGAGCAAAGCCTGGGTAATGCCCCATCTCACCCAATTAAAACATACAACTTGTTCCAAAAGAGTCTCAACTCTTTATTTATCTAGTTAGTTATTTTTACTTTATGTGTATTGGTGTTTTGCCTAAATATATGTCTATATGAGGATGTAGGATCCTCTAGAGAGCTGTGCCCTGCCATGTGGTTGCTGGGAACTGAACCCCAGATCTCTGGAAGGGCAGCCAGTACTCTTAGCCACTAAGCCACCTCTCTAGCCCCGGAGTCTCAACTCTTGAATGTACTACCAAGATACAAGGATAGCTTGAGAACTTGAAAACTAAAGCTTTCATCTTTCAGAAACTACTAAATTTTCCTTAGAAGATTGTAGGCTTTTTATTGCTTTGATCAAAAACAATGATCAAAGCAACTTGGAGAAGAAAGGGTTTATTGGGCTCATACTTCCACAGCACTCGTCACCACTGAAGGAAGCCAGGACAGGAACAGGGCAGGAACCTGGAGGCAGGAGCTGGGGCAGAGGCCATGGAGGGGCGCAGCTCATCATGGCTTGTTCAGTCTGCTTTCTTGGTTTTGTTTTGTTTCTGTTTTTCAAGACAGGGTTTCTCAGTGTAATAGCCCTGGCTGTTCTGGAACTCTTTGTAGGCCAGGCTGGTCTTAGGAACTTACAGAGATCTGCCTGCCTCTGCCTCCCAAGTGCTGGGATTAAAGGCATGCACCACCACTCCTGGCTTCAGCCTGCTTTCTTATAGAACTCAGGACCACCAGCCAGGGATGGCACCAGCCACAATGTGCTGGGCCCTCCCCTATCAATCACTGACTAAGAAAATGGCCTACAGGCTTGCCTAGGGCCTGATCTTATGAAGACATTGTCTTAACAGACGTTCTCTCCTCTCAGGTGACTTTAGCTTGTGTTAAGTTGGCATAAAAGCATCCATCACAGGATCTAAAGCCCTCTTCTGGCCTCTGAGAGCACCGCACACATGTGGTACACATACATATACATACAGGCAGAACACTCAGACACATAAAATAAAAATAAATATAAATATCAAGAAAAAATTAAGCTGGGGTGGTGGCTTTAGTCCCAGCCTCTGGAGGCAGAGGCATAGGCAGAGGCAGAGGCAGGTGGAGCTCTGTAAGTTCAAGGCCAGCCTGGTCTACAGAGCGAGTTCTGGACAGCCAAAGATATACAGAGAGACATTGTTAAAAAAATAAAGTTTGAAACGACCTCCTCTCTGACCTAGCAGGTTGACAGCAGATGTGTTTTATATAAATGCACGCTTATAGGCTTAAGGATGTTTATACAACACTGTTCCTAGTAGACAGTGTGGGGAAAACTGTATGTCAGGAATATAGCAACTAGCACTTGACACGACAAAATATTATACAGCAATGATGAAGTGTTGCTTTATGCAGAGAATCAGATAAGCATCACAACACACTAAGGGAAGAATCATATGCATGACCTCACGCACATGAAACACAACTGTCTGTCATCTGGGAGGCAGAGGCACCAGAATCAGGAGTCAGGGTCATCCTCAGCTACACAGCACATCGTAGCCAGCCTGACTTACATAGAAATGTGTCGTAACAACAGCAGCACACAATAGAAACAGCTCAAAAACAGGCAAAAGAAACAACAATGGCAGGCCTTCCTGCTGCAGCTGTTGACCTATGCTGAAAGCTCCACGCCACTTGCACGAACACCATCAGGACAGTGGTGAGGTCTGTAGGTGGGAAGAGTGAAATGACTGGGGGCAAAAGGGATGAGGAGGTGGTGATGTTTTGTTTTGATCTGCATGATATTCAGAATCTATGATAAATCAATGTACATTTTTGGTTTGCACTTTCTTCTGGAGGGATGTTTAACACGCTGCCTGTAGGCCACATGCATCCCGGAATAGTTATAAGTGTGGCCCTACCCATTCGTAGGTAACAATGTCGTATCATAATCTCAAAAAGTTGAATACCCTTTAGGGTTATTTATTAGTAAAGAAAAGACAATACTTTGGCTTCAAATGCCTGAGAGCAGAAAGATGTTTCAGAGATGGGACAAGAAGGGACAAGATGAAGAATGTGTGTGTCTGTGTTCTAGTGTTGCCAATAAGCCGACCAACATTGAACATGAACTGCACTGTGTGACTGAGGAAGTATCTAGAAAGAGTGAAGACAAAAGCATTAAAACTAGGTAAGTGTGAAATCAAACCGAGAATACCTTTTCTGCACGCTTGAACTAACAGCAGGGGTGAAGGCACAAGCCTAGAAGCACCTGTCAGTGATGCGCCGAGGGCCGTAAGTGAGAAGGGTTATGTGTTATCTATTTACTTATTGTGATGTGCAGTCACAGGCTCCCATGTAGCTAGGACAGTACTATTTGCTATGATTTGGAGATGCAGACACTCATACCGACTTTAAGTGGGACTATTTAGAGAAAGCAAAGGAAATATTAAGGAGAATCACAGAACAAAAGATAACAATGAACGTGTGAAACTAAAATAAATATTTATTTTGTGCTCACTGCTCTCCAGATACCGAGTTACATGCTTCAACATGTTATCCTGTTTAATTCCACACTTACTCTGAGGTGGGTGCTATTACTGTTCTCATATTGCGTTGGAGCCATTTCTAACCAAATACCTCTCTGGCTTTCAAAACTTTCCACAGTCACCTGTGTCCCACCGATTTGCCATTACTTTCCACTAATTACTAAAAGCAAGCACAGCTCCCTCAGCAGGAGTTGGCAGCCCCGCACAGCAGCCTCAGTGGCGAAGCTTGAGCTTTGGAGGCAGCAGCACGGGCCCTCTCCCGAGCCTCAGCTTGCTACTTAGAACCCAGACCAGGTGAAGCAGCAACACTCACTTCAGACTCATGCTAAGGCTTACATGAGATTTGTAGAGGTCCAGTGCGTAGCACACAGTGAGCGTGGGTGCATTTGCCACTGTGTCTTCCACGTGGGCATCTGCATTCCTTCAAAGGCCTCTGGCTTCCTCTGCAGTGGTTCTACACAAGTACTGCTCCCCTGCTCCCCTGCCCACACCTGGAAAACACAGTCTTTTTGATCCACTCAAGTCCCATTGCCTTCAAATGTCCTCCCAAATTGTCTTTTTTTGTTTTTGTTTTGTTTTGTTTTTTGAGACAGGGTTTCTCTGTGTAGCCTTGGCTGTCCTAGACTCACTTTGTAGACCAGGCTGGCCTTGAACTCACATTGATCTCCCGAGCGCTGGGATTAAAGGCGCACGCACCATGCCCAGCCCAAATCGTCTTTACATGAGGTAGTGTTGAGGGGTGAAGATCCTGAGTTGAAGCCAGACAGCTTGCATTAATGTCAGGACCCTGTTACTCATTTGCCATGTAACCTTGGGAGGGTTTCTCTCTCCGTTTCTCAGCGAGCTCACATAAACACAGGAGTAAAATCTACCTCTAAAAGCACAAGAATTAAATGTTAATGCATATAAATACCCAAAGTGAGCAATTCATAATTGCGTACTATTTATTAAACTACTTTTCAGCAACTACTGCCTAAGCAATAGAAGAATAAACCAATCTGTGTGCTGGAAGCACTAACATTATCGGGGAACACTTTCCTCTTTGCCCCTCCAGCAGCTCACACAGTTCTCAAGGTGCCACAGACATTAAAAGCAACAGTACTGGCTCATGTAAACTACTATTCCTTATCTGTTGTTGTGAGCTGGTAATCACCAAGGCATGAGCGCCATGGCTAACAGGCTTAGCATTAATCTCATTTGGGTCATTTTGTCTATAATAAAACTTTAACATAAATAGATGGGAATATAGTTAATATAGTTTAAAAAAAAAGACTTTAATGTGTTTCAGAGCCTGTTACATCTCTGATACTGAGAAATTAACCACAAGAAACTAATATATAAGCCTGAAATATACAGCTTTTGCCCTTTCGTGAGTGTAAACACCCTCAGGAGTCCTCACAGTTGCCCACAAGTGATGAATACATGTTAATGATAGTCTACCCAGTCGTTACATTGGCTGTCTGTTTTTGTTGGGTTAGTTGATTAGTAATCTTAAAAAAAAAAAAATCTAAACACGTCTTAAAATGTTTTCTGCCTTCTTGTCACCTGGAACTTGAAAGGTTCACACTGAGACCCTGACAATGTTCTTTGGACAGCAATGACACTGCGATGTGTAACTTTAGCATAATTATCATGCTGTGGGCCAAAAATGTGACTGCATTCAAGCCTTCTTCTCCTTTCACAGCTTTGTAACTCACTAATCATTAATATGTTGCTTAAGATTTTTCCAAAGGATTTGCTTTTGCTTTTTTTTTTTTTGAGAAAAGGAAAAGAAAACTAGAAGCCAGTTCAGCCTTGTCCCTGGCCCCCAGGCCTTCCTTGCTTTATTTCCTTAGATCCAGCCAAGCGCGTTTGGTGTCTCAGGCCTGCTGTCTCCAGACACATTCTATTTCTGTTGCTGAGAAGGCACTGGGTCTATTTTAGCCTCTGCATACTCTAGTGGGGATTCCAGGCGTGCCTCTCTTCTCTTATAACCCCACGCTGTCCACGTAGGCTTTATAATGCAGTGAGAAGACAGCCTGCCTAGTGTCCCCTTGTCATGTGACCACTGCTGGTCTCAGAGGAGTTTTACAGGCTTAACTACAACTTGGAACCTCGTCCCTTTTACAGTTTTATTGAAAATGGACAAGTTCCTGCTGCCAACAGCTATTTTGTAGTCTTTAGTTTAAATTATCAACAGTCTAGGAAACTCCTGTAGCTCTTTTGTGGAAGGTTCTGTGTGTGTGTGTGAGGGTTTGTTGTTTGTTTTGAGACAGGGTCTCACTATGTAGCCCTGGTTGGCGTAGGTTGGCATAGAACTCACTGTATAGACAAGGCTAGCCTCTGCTACACACCCATCCTCTTATGTCTGACAATCTGCTACCCACATTGTAACCCCTTCCCCATACCACACCCTGGTGGTAAGATGCTAAAATGTATCGTGGTAAGATGCTAAAATATATAGTTTGAGAGAAAAAACAGAGTTAAATTCACAAGCCAAACACAATTTCAGAAAGGTTAAAACTGAGTTATGAAATACTTTCCTGATTTACCCTTCAATGAGCCTCTACTGGAAAGAGTAGCCCTGAGACCCACCAGCCTGGATGTTCTGCCCCCTTACACGAGATGACAGCACGTGTGCACGAACAGCTTGCCACTATGGCACACCACAAGAATAAATTGTCACAGCAGTTGTGTCTGGCTGTCCCTATTCATCAAAACGTCCATACACAGCAAAGACACAACAGAACAACTGTGCTTCCTAACTAGGAAATACAGCTGCCAATACAAACTGGGTGACATAGGGAAAAGGGGACACCCACTGTTTAGGTAGTAGCGTTCTCTCTCTTTCTTTAAGAAAATGACTTGAAATAAAATATAATTAAGAATGAGTTTGCGGGAACTAGAGAAATGGCTCAGAGGTTAAAAGTGCTCGCTGCTCTTCCAAAGAACTTAGGTTCAGTTCCCAGCACCCACACGGTAGCTCACAACTGTCTGTAACTCCAGTTCCAGATCTGACACTCTCACATAGACACGCATGCAGGCAAAACACAAATGCACATAAAATAAAAATAAATTATTGAAAAAAAGAATGAGTTTGTAGTTAAGGAGTTATAGATTTAACAGGGCCAATAGGTTCAACTGGTCTTTATACTATAAAGGCCCTCACCAAAGGGACATGGGAAGACAGAAAAGTAGTCCGAATGTCAGACCAACTTCTTCCTGGAGAAAGGTGATGCTTAGCCTTATGTGGGCCTTTTCCTAACACTACAAAGGCCTTATCTGGCTGGGTGAAGCCCTTGACAGATTAATCACAGCTATGGAGATGTAATTTGGATTAAGAGACAAAGGCAAAAAAAAAAAAAAAAAAAGAGACAAAGGCAAGCATCAGGCACCCCGTTTGTTTCTGGAACTCACAGCAACTTTGACTGTATTGGTCATCTCTGAACCTGTTTTGACCTGCAGAAATAACAGCAGTTCGGCTTCATCTTGTGGTATTATTATGGCCCCTGAAATTGAAATCATGAGGCATAACCCTGCAGGGGAATTACTAACCACATTTCTCAAGTGCTGTGTAACTTGTGCTCTGTATATTTAGCGACCTGAGTACATAACTGAAGCCTGCAGTTCAGATCACTCCCTAAAAATACAGCCTCGGGGAGGCTGTCCTCCTGCCGTGGTGATGCTGCAGCAACAGACTGATACCAGTCTCACGGCGTCGGCTCTGCTCAGAAGAGTCTGAGGTCTTTCTGTTTGCAGCCAGGCTCCTGCAGTGTTCCAGAGAATTATCTCTCCCCGGGCAGGAGGGCCCATTTTAAAGTTTTTCTTGTTTACTGCCAGAGAGATTTGCATACTCAGTATCAGAGTAGAAAAATATTTATTTTCCCATAGAGGAACTTTTATCAACTCAAAATACAAATCTCAAAGAGACACAAGCACCTCTACAAAAAAGAAGCTACAAGAAAAGATAAAATATTGAAATTGTACCAGCTAACTTTCCACAAGCTCCTTCAAACACTTGCATTTGACTTGACATCTAAATAATTTTCTACAGCTCATTTTTGCCTGAAGAAGCAAAGTTCAAGCCTTCTGTGGCCTGCCCTTCTAGGCTTACTGCTGTGTGCACATGGTAGACTTCTGTGTCCCG
>OU015753.1:102975885-103008043 GCA_907169655.1 Acomys percivali
GGTAGACTTCTGTGGCCTGCCCATCTAGGCTTACTGCTGTGTGCACAGGGTAGACGTCTGTGGCCTGCCCATCTAGGCTTATTGCTGTGTGCACATGGTGTCCACAAAACAATTGTTGCCCCAACTGGTCTTTTCTGTAGCTTGATTCTGTGGCTCTCTCTGCTAGCAATGTCCTTTTCTCAGTGCTCTTCCTGACACACCTACTGTCTGTTTTCAACTTATTCCTTCCGTGAAACCTTCTCTTGAGCAGCCCAAAGAATATTCACATGCTTTTCCTGTAGTGTTTGCACAGAACTTAATAAACACGGAGTAAGGCTTACTCCAGCATGCTGTTTTCTGTGTCGGTTGTTAAACACTAGACTCTAGTTGAAGTTCTACTGTAGTAGGAGATGCATTTTGTTCCTCTGACACCTTTATGCCATGCTTTCTACACACAAAGAAATTACATGGCTGGGCCATGTGTGCTGGTCTAGTCCTGTAATGCCAGAATACACAAGACATGTTTTTTACATTTATTTATTAAGTGTATGTATGTATACGGGCACGTATGCCATGGCATGTGAGTGGACAATGTGTGGGATTCAGTTTTCACTCTCCACCATGTGGGCTCTAGTGATCCCAAGTGGCCAGGCTTAACCCTTTACCCTCTGAGCTGTTTGGCCAGCTCAGATACTGACTTTAAGGCCAGTCTATGCTATGCAGTGAGGTACCTGCCTTAAATCTACCAACTAAACAATCCCCCAAAACAAACAAACAAAAAAACCTAAACAACAATAACAAAAACCACACAGGAGAAAAACGTTTTTTCAAATACATATTCCAGGTCTAAAATACTTAGTTTATTCTGTTCAAACATTAGATCATATTGAGGACTGATACCTAAAGTATGCATATTTTACAGCAATTCTTCTGAACTGTAAAACTTCCTGGTTTGCTTTTAAGGTCGAAATTTGTTCCTGCACATCAGTGTAAAAGAATCTCAAAATCCTTTGCATTAGCCAAAACAAAACAAAACAAAAACAAACAAAATCCCACCACCGCCAACAACAAAAAATGCAAGCCAAAACACCACCACCACCACTGGTCATACTCATGGTTGTAGAGTTACTTCTAATACTGATGTTGCAATATATCCTTTCATAAAAAATAAGCATATAACATTTAAAGCCTAATTAATTGCAAAAGGAAACTATAGATTAATAGGCTAGAACTTTACTCGTGTAAGCACTATCAATTAAACAATGTCCACAAACTATTAGCAAGCTCCATATATCATAAATCATGTTTATATTTAAGCTGGCATTAAATCCTACACAAACACTTTAACCAGCGGAAGCGAAGGTCTTATAGGGCCGGAGTGTCGAGTAGACAAGGCACATTTGATCCTTAGTACCACAGGAATGGAAAAAGAAACCAGTACCAATTCCTGAGTGTTTTATGTGACGCTCAGTCTGAATATTTAGAAATGAGGACACAACTAACGCCCGTGGCTCATATCACTCCCTAAAAATAAATGACTACTAAAACAACTTGCTATTAACGACACGCAACACACTACAAAGCTTGAACTGGCACATCCCAGTGTGACTGTGCGACACACTCAAGTACACAATGCTAACAGAAGGCTCCTTTCTAACTTAGCCGTCATCCCTTGGCGTCAGGTTTCAATCCCATACTCTACCAATCACACAGTTTTTAAGACCAACTAAAAAGTTTCAATCAAAATTTATGAAAGGGAACAAAATAATGAAGATAACAAAAATGTCTAATATTATAAGATATAAACATACTTTTATTGTAGATTTGGTATATATGAAAATTGTCATACTTAACATATATACATATAGAGAGACAAAAAAGAATATTTCTGAATCTACCATTTACTTATACCACTTATTTCAAACTTTAAAAATTATTTACTTATTAAGTAAAAAGAAAATTATGTAGACTACTACTGTGTATCTACTGCTTGATATCTGTGGTATTTGAGTCTATAAATGAGCCTCACAAATCATCAGAAACAGGAGCAGATAAGCCAGGAATTAACTCACGTCCCAAATGCCCCAACCAGATCTGTTTACTGTCAAGCTCTTTATCTTGGGCTCTTCAACAGGCAAGCTTCAGTCACAGTGCTGGAAGAGTGGGCAGGGAGGGGGCTGGGGGTCTGCTCCCAGGGAGCTTTGCCTCTGAGTCAATACTGAAAGCACATGGTGTTACTCTCCAGTTGTTTCACAGAAAGAAGGCTTAGCTGGCCAATCAGATTGTAGGCAACACAAAAGGTACATGGTAAAAGATCAAGAAACACTTGCAAATTCATTCATTTACTTTTCTTATGTTTATTTCTGGGCTGTGGATTTGTGCAAGTGTGGGGTTGGAGGACAACTTGTGGGAGTTTAATTCTCTCTTTACAGTATGGGGGTCCCAGGGACTGAATTTGGGTATTAGGCCTGGCAGCAAGCACCCATGTTCTCTGAGCCATCCTGGAAGCCAGGAAATCACCTTGTTTGTTTGAGATAGGTTTACTGTGTAGCCCTAGCTGGCCCAGCACTCGCTGTGTAGACCAATCAGGCTGGTCTCAAACTCATCTGCCTTCATCCGCCTTCCAATCGCTGCATTAAGACTACGTGTCACCATGTCCAGCACAGACCAGAAAATCTTTTACTTTTCTTTTTTTAATTTTTTATTGGTGTTTTGTTTTTGTTTGGTTGGTTTTTGGTTTTTTGAGACAGGGTTTCTCTATGTAGCCCTGGCTGTCCTGGATTCATTTTGTAGACCAAGCTGGTCTCTGCTTCCTGAGTTCTGGGATTAAAGGCATACAAACCATAAAATCTTTTTTTTTTTTTTTAAGATTTATTTATGTATACAAGTGCTCTACCTACATGCATCAGATCCCAGTACAGCTGGTTGTAAGCCACCATGTAGTTGCTGGGGATTGAACTCAGGACCTCTGGAAGAGCAGAGAGTGCTCTTAACCACTGAGCCGTCTCTCCAGCCCAGACCAGAAAATCTTAGTGTCACCTTCTTATCTATTGATCCAAGTGCATGTAAAAATTATCTGCATTAAAGAAAAACCATCTGCTGAACTCTGAGATGCCAGTTTCACAGTCTCCACACAAATCTACTGTAGCCGCTCTACATCAGGCCCAGGAAGCCGTGTTATATCAAGGCAGAAAGGGGCTTACTTGGTTCTTTCTTTCTTGTAACAAGTTTCCCTTAATAGTCCAGAACGGCTTCAGCCTTTGGCCTCTCACCCCTGCCCTCCAGATGCTGGATAGTCAGGCTTTGAAAAGAACCCGGAGTGCAGAAAGCACCTTCCCTTCCCTGCCTAGTGCAAAGCTGTTTCCTTATCACAGGACTGATGATGGGTATAAATAAATCTATTTAACTGTTCTGCTGCATTTCTTTTGCAAGGAGTGTGTGTGTGTGTATGTGTGTGTGTGTTCCTAAGCATGTGTGTTTGCAGGTGTGCATGTATATGCAGAAGCTTAGACGTAGAGGCTGGAAGTTGGTGGCAGGTTATCTTTGGAAGTCATTCTCCACCTTTATCGTCTTTATCCTCCTCCTCCTCCTCCATGACATTTGTTCTTGACAATTTCATCCGCGTGTCTAGGGTATTCTGTTTGTTCTTACCTCCCTTCTCTTACCTGCCGTCCTCTCCACAGCTCCCTTCCCTCCTGCGGTTTTGTCACCCACTGATTCTAACCAGGACCATCTTTGTGGCATGTGTTGGAGCCGTGTGAATTCAACACTGGGTACAGAATGGGAGACAGTAACTGTCCCTTACCCAGAATCAACTGGCTGCTAACAAGTCAGCGGGGAGAGAGGGGGTCCTGAGCCTGGCCCCCAGCCGTGACTGGTGGTTGACTGGCCCAGGCTCTGCAGGCTCAGTGCAGGCAACCACAGCTGCCATGGGTCATGTTTGCAACAGCTGTGTCATGCCCTGACAATAGCTCCTCACAGCTCTTCTCTTACAGGCCTTCTGCTCTCTCCGCTGTATGGTCCTGAGTCTTAGAGGAAGTGGCCTAAGCATCCTGTCTAGAGCACTTTATTTTTGATGGGGGCGGGGCCGGTGTCTCACTGAACCTGAAGTTCCCAGATCCAGCTAGGAAGGCTAGCCAATGAGCTTCAAGGGTCAACTTGTCTGTCTCCACCACCCCAGAGCTGAGGCTTCTACATGGGCGCCAAGGATCCAAACTGAAGCCCGTCCTACAGAGCAGCCTCTCTCTTGTGCTGTAGCTGTTTCTCCGTGTGAGAGTGTACAGTGGCTGTACTGTGCATCTAGGAAACACAAGGTAACTATAACTAACTACTCAGTGCACAGCTCTGCCTGTGCTGCAGGCCTTGCAGCAAGCCTGGCCTGCGAGCTCGTCACTGCCACGCAGGGCCTGAGCTCACTCTCCTGGGCAGAGGCAGGGGTCTAAGGCTGGGTAATTTGCTCTCCTCTGACCTCCCCTCAGGGAAGAAGTTATAGGAAGCCTCACCACATTGTCTAATCCAGCTTTTAAGAAAAGGTTTAAAAACATTAATACCACTCAAGAGCCAAGGGAAATGAATCAGTTCATAAAGTATGAGTCAATCTTTTTTTTTTTCCTAAAGAAAGAAAAGGATAAATTTGCCATTTTGAGAAAAAAAGAGCAAGGCCCGCAAGCTGGAACACCCAGCAGCGGGGAGATGAAGTACAAGGAGCACAGGCCTGTTGTCTGAGTTAGAAGTCAAACAGTAGGTGGGCTCCGCAAGGGAGGCCTGTGAGCAGGCTGGGGTGAGAGAGGGAGGGAGGGAGGGAGGAAGGGAGGGAGGGGAAGGAGAGAGGGAGGGAGGGGAAGGAGAGAGGGAGGGAGGCAGGGACAGAGGGAGGGAGGGAGGGAGGGAGGGAGGGAGGGAGGGAGGGAGGGAGAATGTGCAGAGTAACATACAGAGAGAAGGTTTAAGAGTCCAGCCAATAGCTACACTAAAACAGGGAAGGAAAGAGCGTCCATCCAGAGATGGGAACTGGCCAGTGAACAGTGACAGCTCTGCACCGAGGGACTGGTGTCTGCGGTGTATAAATCCTTCAGGGACACTTCTTCCTCTCAAGTCTTTAACTTGTCTCCACGTGGAGCATATCATGTCCAACCTCTTCCATTTCAGGCGGCATTTCAGACCTAAAGGAGGGGCAGGGTAGTGAGGATTCCTCCCTCGCTGCACAGTTTCGAGTTCTAAGGAGGGACAGCCGGCATGGCTTCCATTTCTCAAAATCAGGTGGGTACAAAGCCGACTGTGGGGGAAGGTCCGCCCTCCACCCCTAGGTAGGGTTTTAAAATATTTGGAAGACGTGATATATGAAGTTGTATATAGGACTAAACGTACCGGGCGGGATATTTGAGCAATCTCAGATTATGCAAATCTCCATTACGGGGCATGAAAAATCTCGCCCTTCTACAGCATTTGCCTCAACCCACTTAACTATTGTCCTGCTAGCGCACTTTCACTTGTTTGTATTTTTTTCTAATAACAGTGATAGGATGGGCCATCCTTATGTCTCTGTGTTCCTTGTTCTGGGACACAGCAAAGTAGGACTTTTGGGGGGTTTTCACCAAACCCCAGGGTCAGAAAAAAAAGTAATAAAAAGAATTAAGTGTAATTCAACAACGTGCTTGCTATGCAAGCATGAGAACCTTAGCATGGATCCCTGGTACATGAATTTAAAAAGCCACATGCAGCGACGCGCATCCAGTGCCTGACAAGTGGAGGCAGGAGAGCCTGTGTCTGAAGCTTACTGGTCAGCTTAGCTTAGCTAGGGTAATACACTGCAGGGTCAGAGAGACCTGTCTATACACAGCCTTGCACAGGCACCAGTACATCACCATGGTCTAACACACACACACACACACACACACACTCACTCACTCACTCTCATGCCCACATTAAGGCATGCCTCTGCATAAACACATATACTTAACACACATAAAAAACAAAGTAGAGATTGATAGAGCAGTCACTTAACACCAACCTCCAGTTTCCACATGCACACTCACACAAACATCAGATAGACCTAAAATCATCCTATAATTTTTAAAATCAAAGAAAAAAGTTTAAATTTTTTTGTGTTATCAATTTATTAAAAAATGAGTAAACCTCTGAACAGTGCCCCAAAGACCAACAAATGTCAGCTTGAAGTACAGAGAGGGGCACCCAAGGGCTCTGCAAAGCAGCTCTATGCTCTATCTGCAAACCCCAGAAGAGGGAAGGTCAGAGGCATCTTGACCTGTGTATGGTGACAGCATCAGCAAGAGACTCAAAAGACAAAAGCAAGGAAATACGCTAAAATACAGAGTTGCTTTAAAAATCTTAGTGAAAATGTTCCGCTCTGGAGCCTGCTATGGTGGTTCACACCCTAATTCTGAGACGACTGCTCGGCCCTATGCAGTACCGTGGGAGCAGCCACAGAACAGAGGGGAAGGAAGATGGGGAACCTGGGTGCAGTGGAGGTAAACAAGTTTTTGTCTTGATCTCAAGTGTGGGATGGGGAACAGACTTGTGAGAGAACAGGTGATGTTTATCCACTTGAAGGTGGAACCACCTCGTGTGGGGGCTTGGTTTTGCCAGCTGAAAGACATTCCAGTACAGACTCTGAGAGGATGGATATATATATATATGCCCAAAACAGGGAGAGGGGGCTTTTTGGGACGTGGTATTGGTTGGCTGTTCATTGCTCTACTCCGAGATGCTCCTAGAAAGAACTGCTCTAGGCTCCGGCTGCTGTTCTAGGTTCCAGCAGCAACTTTGGTGGAAACACTGGTCTGCTGAAATCCTGCCGATTATGCCAGGGGAATTGCTCCCAGGAATGGAATCCAACAAGGTCTACTTCTGTTCTCATTAACCTCTTTTCTCGCCTATCTAGTGTAGGTGGGTTGGTAGGGAGGTATAAGCATTTTAAGAACCCCAAATAAAGTAGGTTTGGAAAAGTTGGAGCCTGGGAGTTGAGTAGGTGAGAGCATCACATAGACAGGACAGGAAACCAGAGGCTTCGGTGGCAACCAGACAAGCCAGCTCCACATTCAGTGACAGATCCTGTCTCTAAAAATACGTGTAGAGCGAATCAGGAGGACACTGAGATTTACCTTGTGCACCCACACAAAACTTCAAATGCACACTCATACACACACACACACACAGAGAGAGAGAAAGAGAGAGAGAGAGAGAGAGAGAGAGAGAGAGAGAGAGAGAGAGAGAGAGAGAGAGAGGTATCTTCTTTCATAAAATGTAAATATTATTATGTGAAAAATAAAATTCACAGAAAAATATGCGATTGTCTAGAAAATATGATTGAACAATATTATTGTAAAGCAAGTTGTAAACATAGTACATCCATATACCCCTAAGCATGCAATTTGAAAAATCATCTTAGACTAAGCCTTTTTAAAGAGCTGGAATAAGAGTAAAAGAATGAATAAAAGCAAGTGGCAGTCCGTGCCTGTGTCCAACGCATGGTCGCAATCACTCTACAACATTAATGCAATCTGGCTCTCAGGCTTGCTCTCAGCGCTGCAGAGTGAAGGTCTTCTGCTGGCTAAGCACTCCTTCAGTGAGATACAGTGTTAGCACTCCTTTTATTTTTTGAGACAAGGCCTCACAAAGTTGACCTGTCTGTCCTTGAACTTATTCTGGAAGCCTAAGCAGGCCATGAAACTGTGGTCTTCCTGCCCTGGCCACCCAAGCTGGCAAAAGCCGGCCTGGCTAATTGTACATCTCACAGATAAACTAAGTTTCTGAAAGGCCTCATGGGTAAGGAGAGGGGTGAGGCAGGACATTAGCCGGTGTGTGTTCAGCTTCAAAGCTCATGTTCCTAAATAACTACGAAACTATACTAGCTCTGTTCACCTAGAGCTAAAATCACAGTGGAAGGGTTTGGCTGGCTGCACATCAGAAATAGTTTTTTTTGCAATATTTTCTATAATAAAGTTTTAAAAGTACCTAACAGGGCTGGAGAACTGTTTCAGCAGCTAAACGCCCCTGCTCCAACAGAGGTCCAAACCTGGTTCCCAGCTGCACAGTCAGGTGGCTCACAGCTGCCTGTAACTCCAGCTGCAGATTGGATCCCTCTTCTGGCCCGCACAGGCACCCACATTCACATGTGCACCCGCAACATATACACACATACATATAGGTAAATATTTATTTATTTATTTATTTATTTATTGTTTTTTTTTTCAAGACAGGGTTTCTCTCTGTGTAGTCTTGGCTATCCTGGACTCACTTTGTAGACCAGGCCAGCCCTGAACTTACAAAGATCCGCCTGCCTCTACCTCTCAAGTGCTGGGATTAAAGGCGTGAGCCATCACTGCCTGGCTAGATTTTTTAAAACTATAATAGCTAACACCTTTGATCTCAGCACTCTAAAGGCAGAGGCAGGCAGATCTCTGAGTTCAAGGCCAGCCTGGTCTACAAGATGAATTTCAGGCTACAAAGAGAAACCCTGTCTTAAAAAACAAAACAAACAGGTGGCCCACATCTGTAGTTGTGGCATTTGGGAGACTGGGGCAGGAGAAGGGCTTTGAACTGAAAACCAGCCTGAGCTAAAGAACGAGATCAAACCCAGCACTGGATACACAGGGAGACCCTATCTGAAAAACAAAAACTATAAACAAACAGCACCCAGTATCTGGAGGCTACAAGGCAGAAGAACTTACACAATCACGGAGATGTTCATACTGTTTAGTGTTCTGTGAATAACCTTTACAGAAATGGAGTACTGTATTCCAAGTGTTTACGAATAACCTTTCAGGGTCTTTTTCATTCTGAGTTACAGTGGCCAAATGTGCCAGAAGTGTTGGCTTAACATTAATTCTCAGTCCAGCAAGCAGCACAGAACGGCATTTATGATGTGCTGCCCTCTAGCGATGATAACAGCACTTCACAGCTAAGTTTAGCAGTGAGAAACTTTGACCTTGCTGATAGAGACCTAACGCAAACCTTCATTCCGTCTGTGAACTGTGGCGAGCGGGGAGACCACACACCTACTGTGTAAGTTGAGAATAAGATGTTGGGACGTACAAGTTTACAAATATGGGAGGCTGAAGAGATGGATCAGTGGTTAAAAGCACCCACGGTGCTCACAACCTTTGTAACTCCAGTTCCAGGGGACTGGACATCCTCTTCTGACCTCTGCAGCTGCCAGGTACACCCGTGGTACACAGACAGACATGCAGACATATATGCAAGCAAAACACCCATAAACACTAAAAAAAAAAAAAAAAAAAAGAGCTCAGGAGCATATCTAATGATGACTTGCTAATTCAGACAGGAAATGCCAGCACAGAACAGAAAAGATGGATCATAGGATATGACTCGGTTACATTCACGGGAGGAACCCAGCTTCTTAATACCTAATCCAAATCCTGCCTAATTCAAAGCTATTTCTCATCATAGGAATAAATGAGAAGTTGAAATACATTATAACTATTCTACTATACTGCTTTTTCAAGCTCCCCCAACCTCCACTGTGTCTGTTATAAGTGTATGTTTGTGTGCTTGTGTGTAGGCCTGTAAGCATAGGTGAGTGCTTGTATATGGAGGCCAAAGGTTGATGTCAGGTTTTTCCTGAGTCGTTTTCAGTCAGAGTCTCTCACTGGACCAGGAGCTCACTGATTCAGATAAGCTACCTGGCCAGGGAGCTCCAGAGTTACACCTGTGTCCGTGTCCCCAGAGCTGGGATGACATCTGCACACTGTGATGCCCAGCTTTAAGTAGATGCAGGGGACCCACACTCAGGCCCTCACTCTTGCCTGACAGGTGCTTTAGACTAAGCCATTTGCCAGTCACACTTATGCATGTTTCTAAGAGTTATTTACATGTGGTGTGTGTGGGTTTTGCATGCCTACATGTCTGTGCAGAACATGCATGCAGGGCCTGCAGGCCAGAAGACTATTAGATCTGCAACTGGAGTTACAGATGGTTGCCCGCCTCTATGCGGGTGCCGGAAATGAATCCAGGGGCCTCTCTGATAGCAGCAAGTGCTTATAACTGGTGAAGCATCTTCCGAGGCCCTCACACATTCTGTGTGAACATTTATTCTATGTGCATGGGTGTTTTGCCTGAAAGCATGTCTATGCACTATTTGCATGCTTGGTACCTTGCAGACCAAAAGAGGACATCAGATGCCCTGGGACTGGAATTACAGAAGGTTGTGAGTTACCACTGGATGCTGGGAATTAAACCTGTGTGGGGTGCCAGCCTGGAGCAAGAGTGAGGTGGAGATGTGTCCAATATTGGGAAAGCTCATCTCGTGACCTCCCTGTCCTGGGCCTGCATGTCCCAGTGCTCGCAGTCTTGCGACCCGCACCTCCACCACCCTCGAGGTAGTCATGTAGCCTGGTGACCAGGTTTCAGATCTCCTTATAAGGACATGTCCAGCAAGCACTTAGAATTCCTCTCCACGCAAATGAAGCATTCCTAGACCTAGCCCCAGTCGACGATGTACACTCACCCAAAACCCCTACCTGCTTCCCCAAGGTTCATCTAAGCCTTGCTCCCCCAGCAAAGAGCGCTGTATCCCTGGCAGAGTGGTGCCACTGAAGGCGCTGTGCAGGACAAGGCTCTGGCACTCACCACCAGAGACCCTGCTAACCCGCCCGCTGGCTTCGCCAAACTTCATTCCTTTTCAAGTCCAGCATCTGCACGAATTGGTGTCTGGATACCCCAAGGGAGGAAGCAGGACCTGGGCGCCTGAAAGACACACCTGCGCACTCAGTTTTCTTTTTCTTCCTTCTTCTTTCTCCCTCTTCTTCTTCTTTCTTCTTTCTCCTTCTTTTTGGTTTTTCGGAGACAGGGTTTTTCTGTGTAGCCTTGGCTGTCCTGGACTCACTTTGTAGACCAGGCTGGCCTCAAGCTCACGGCGATCCACCTGCCTCTGCCTCCCAAGTGCTGGATTAAAGGCAAAGCCTGAACCAATTCTTAAGTCCTTCAAGCATATTTTTAATGCACAGCAAATTATTATAATAAAACCTAGTATAAAGATTTGTTGCTGGGTTTTTGTTTTGGTTTGGTTTTTTGGAGACAGGGTCTTATTATGTAGTCCTAGCTGACCTAGAACTTGCTATGTAGATTAAGGTGGCCTCACAAATCAGACATCTGCCCGTTCTGCCGCCCTGAAAACTAAGATTAAAGGTATGCACCACCACATCTGGCTGAAGTATGTTTTATTTATTCATTTGTAATTTTATTTTATGTATGAGTGTTCTTACCTGCATGTATGTCTGTGCACCACATGCATAACCAAGAGAGGACGCTGGATCTCTTAGAAGTGGAATTACAGACAGTTATGAGCCATCATGTGGCTGCTGGGAGGAGAACGTGGGTCCTCCGGAAGAGCAGCCAGTGCTCTTGGCCACGAGCATCTCTCTCCAGCCCTTACGTGTATTTTTTGAAATACAGAATAAGCGGCTGAGGTGCAGCTCAGCAGGTGGAGCACTTGCCTAGGATGCTCAGGTCTCCTGAGCCTGGGATGTAGCTCAGCGGTGAGTGCTTAGCACGGGTGCTGCTTCTCAATAAACACACTGTTATCTAAAAAGAAATATGAGGCATGAGTGGTGGCATGTGTTGCTCTCGCAGAGATGAGGACCTGCATTCAGTTCCCAGCACTTACATCGTGGCTGATAACCATCTGTAACTCCTGTCACAGGGAGTCAATATACAGACATACAGACAGACACTCAGGCATATATAAATACACATAAAAATAAGTTAATAAACATGCTAAAATTTGTGCTAAAAGGCCAGGTGATATGGAGCATGCCTGTAATCCCAGTACTTGGAAGGCAGAGGCAGGTGAATCTCTGTGAATTTGAGGCCAGCCTGGTCTACAAAGCGAGTCCAGGACAGCGGAGGCTAAACAGAGAAACCCTATCTTGAAAATCAAAAAACAAACAAACAAAAACAGAGGAGCATACAGCTCAGTGGGTAGTGTTTGCTTAGTATGCATAATGTCCCATGTTCAGTCCCTGTAGGTTCAGTTTTCTTAACCAATATATTTTATTACAAACTTATTAACCGAGCGTACGTCACTTATAACCCAATTAGCTGAAACAATAGGAAAAATGGATTAAAGCATACAATAACAAAACTGTAAGGATATCAGTTCTGAGGAACGATTCTCCTGGTGTAATCAGTAGGATTTCTTCTGCTAGAACCTGGAGTAACCAGAACCCGTAACCTCAGCAGGAGCTGGAGTCCCAAAACCTTCCCTTGAGCAGTTCTTTCTAGGAGCGTCTCGAAGTGGAGCGATGAACAGCCAAAACTATCCCACGTCTCCAAAGGCCTTGCCTCTTGTTTCTAGCTCACTTTTATATCTCCCCCCAGAGTCTGTTCATGGATCTTTTCAGATGACAATAATCAAGCACCCGCATGAGATGGTTGGCCTTCTAGTGGATTAACCTCACCTGTTCTCTCACAAGACCGTTCCGATCCACACTTGGGATCATAACAAAAACAGGTTTATCGTTCCTTCAAGTCCCCACACCACATAAGCCAGGCATAGTAGTAAACCACTTAGCAGACACAGGCAGGAGTATCGGAAGTTCAAGACCATCCTCAGCTACACAGCCTGGGATAATTAGACCCTGTCTTTAGGCGAAGATTCTAAAGGTGAACGGTGATCATCTCAAGAGCCCATATGTTACAAATTCCAACCCAATCAATGTCACCGTGTCCTAGAACCTTAAATAGAGCCTTAAAGTTTATATAATATATACATTATGTGCCCATTTTGCAGATGAGAATCCTGAGGCTTGGACAAGTGATCTAACCATGCAGTTAATAAATGACAGTGATGGCATATGAGTCCGCATAGTGAGAATCCACCGTGTGCACTTTCAGTTATTACACAGACAAAGACCAAAGGTAAACGCATCAGAAGTCTTAAAAGCACAAAGTCTGACACAGCCTACCTCAGGCAAACAGATCGGCCTCCCTCCTTCATTCCAGGCTCAAGCATGATGGGACGAGGTCTTTCTACAACCTCTACTCTAAGCACTCAGGAGACAGACAGAGCATCATGGAGAGTTTGCGGCTAGACGGGCCTATGTGGTGGGTTTCAGCCCACCCAGAGCTCTAAGGGGAAAGCCTGCCTCAAAAGAGAGAGTGGGGCTAGTAAGGCAGCTCGCAGGTTGGAAGCACTTGCTGCTCTTAGAGGACCCAGGTTCTATTCCCTGCACCCACACGGAGGCTCATAGCCTTTGTGGCTCTGTCCTAGGGCATCTGGCACCTCTTCTGCCTCCAGGGGTACCAGGCATGCATATGGTGCACAAACATATATGCAGGTAAAATTCCCATAACATTAAAAAAAAGACAAAATAGAAAAGATTTAAAAAATTATTTCCAGCCGGGCGTGGTGGCGCACGCCTATAATCCCAGCACTCGGGAGGCAGAGGCAGGTGGATCGCTGTGAGTTCGAGGCCAGCCTGGTCTACAAACTGGGTCCAGGACAGCCAAGACTACACAGAGAAACCCTGTCTCGAAAAACCAAAATAAATAAATAAATAAAATAAAATAAAAAATTATTTCCACAAAACAAATGGAGCCTTAAGATAAGAAAGACATTCAAGGGCTTGGAAAAATGACTCAGTGGTTAAGATCACCGGCTGCTCTTCCAGAGGACCCGGGTTCAATTCCTAGCACCCATATGGCACTTAAAACCATCTGTAACTCTAGTTCCAAGGAATCTGACACCCCCACACTGACATACATGCAGGCAACCAATGCACATAAAGTCAAAATGAATAATGTACATGTATATGTGTGTGTATGTATACATATACACATACACTCAAGTTAACCAGATCACCGCACACATATGGAGGAAGAAAATCTTTGATAAAAAAACAGAGGGTCTGGGGAGATAGCTCAGTGAATAAAGTGATGGCATGCAAACATGAAGACTTGGGTTTGGATCCCAGCACCCACATTGAAGCCAGGTGTGGTGATGTGTGTCTGTAACCCCAGCACAAGGGGTAAGGAGACAGGCAACTCTCCAAAGCTCACTGGAAGCCAGCATAGCCTGTGGGTGCGCTCCAGGCACAGCCAGGGACCTTATCTCAAATAGTAAAGTGGAAAGCAATCCGGGAAGATGCAGTGCTGACCCCTGTCCTCACAGGCATGAGTCAGCGGCAGAGCGTCTAAACAGCATGCACAAGGCCTGGGTTGGATCTCAGTGTTGGAAAACAGAAGACACAGAAAGCAATCACTCACAAGATATCCACACCCCACAACTACGGCTCCTTACTTTTGCAGTGTGGTTTTCAGGAGGCCTACCTGTGCCAAACTGTACACTGCTATGGTGATGCAGAGCACAGACACTCTGCTCACAGAGAGCGCATAGTTAACCTTCCTATGCAGAGACAGTGCTCAGTCTTGTAAGTGCTCAGCCACGAAGTACATGGATTAAGAATATGGGGCTGGGCGTGGTGCTGCACCCCTTTAATCCCAGCGCTTGAGAGGCAGAGGCAGGTGGATTGCTGTGAGTTCGAGGCCAGCCTGGTCTACAAAGCGAGTCCAGGACAGCCAAGGCTACACAGAGAAATCCTGTCCCAGGACAGCCAAGGCTACACAGAGAAATCCTGTCTCGGAAAAAAAAAGACTCTTGCACTCAGGAGACAGAGGCAGGCGGGTCTCTGTGAGTTCGTGGCCAGCTTGGTCAACAAAGTGATTTTCAGGACAGCTGGGACTATACAGAGAAACCCTGTCTTCAAAAACAAAACAAAACCCCCTCAAAAAAAAAAAAATCAGAGGAAGCTGTGGGATCCCCTGAGACAGGAGGCTGTGAGCTGCCATGTGGGTGCTTGGAAGCACACCTGAGTTCTCTGCAAGAGTAACAAGGCTGTTAATCACTGAGACCTTCAGCTCTAGCCCTCACACCCCATCATTTCCATTTTAAGAGGGATCTACAGAAAGAAACAATGTTAAATCACCCTTCCTTCCAAACCTCAAGAAATCTTCTCAGGCCTTTAACCTCAGTGCTTGGGTGGCTGATGCAGGCACACCTGAGTTCCAGGCCAGCCTGGCCAGCCAGGGCTACAGCAGACACTTTCCCTTGGACATTTTATAAGGTATTTCTAACAATACAGAAGACGCGTAAGCAAAAGACTTGTAAATATAAAAGGAAAATATACACTTCAGGAAACCAAACAAAACGTCCACCTTACCAGTGTCATTTGCCAGGGAGTTAGGGTCAGATCCCCCAAGGGTTGCTTCAAACTCCTCTTGGAGACGATATGCTCTTTGCAGCAGCGCTTCAAGTTTATGGATGAATTCTGAACTAATAATATCCTACAAAGAACAAAAAGTAACTGTAACACACAGTGACTGTTACACTCAATGTTAACATAACAGTAACACACACAGTGACTGTTACACTCAATGTCAACATAATGGTAACATACAGCAACTGTTACATTCAATGTCAACATAACACACAGTGACTATTACACTCAATGTCAACATAACAGTAACACACAGAGACTGTTACACTCAATGCTAACATAACAGTAACACACACACACACACACACACACACACACACAGAGAGAGAGAGAGAGAGAGAGAGAGAGAGAGAGACTGTTACACTCAGTGTTAACACTCTACACAGAGAAACGCTGACTTTGAAAGAGAAACTCAGGCTAGACAGAGGGCTCAGAGGTTAAGAGCACTGTCTGTTCTTCCAAAAGTCCTGAGTTCAATTCCCAGCAACTACTTGGTGGCTCCTAACCATCTATAATGAAATCTGGTGCACTCTTCTGGCACGTATGCATACATGCAGGCAGAACACTGTATAAATATTAAACAAATAAATCTTTAAAAAAAAGAAAGAGAAACTCCTATATAGACAAGGCTTGCGCTTGGATAATGGGTGCAGGCAGCTTTAGGTAGTCATAACGTTTCAGCCATACCTATTGCTTTTGTGATATTGAGGAAGAACTGGGTCCTGACTGATCATTTAAGTAAAGTAAGAGTTGAGCGTGTGGAAGAACAGCCTAGAGGATTTGCTACATTAGATTTAGGGCTCCTTGACCTGGGCTTCTGAATTAGCAATGCTCTCCGACTTTGAAAGGATCAATAAAGACCCAGTTCTACCTCTGTATTACAAAAACAGTAGCAATTAACTAACCTGCTGCTCCTCCACGTCCTCGGAAAGTCAGAGACCGTGACGGCTAGGAGTTGGAGAGAAGGCTCAGCAGTTAAGAGCACTTGTTGCTTTTTGGGGTTTTTGTTTTGTTTTTTGTTTGTTTGTTTGTGTTTTCAAGACAGGGTTTCTCTGTGTAGCCTTGGCTGTCCTGGACTCACTTTGTAGATCAGGCTGGCCTCAAACTCACAGCGATCCACCTGCCTCTGCCTCCTGAGTGCTACACTTGTTGCTTTTACAAAAAGTGTAGGTTCGATTCCCAGCACCTGCATGGCAGCTCTCAACTGTTCGCAACTCTAGCCCAGAGGACCCAACAGCCTCTTCTGACCTCTGCAGGCAGCCAGCACAGTCATGGTACACATATATACATGCAGGCAAAACACATATCCACATAAAATAATAAAATAATTTTTAAAAAATGCTTAAAAGCTTGAATAGGAACTGCCCAGAAGGAAGTACCTCATGCTGGGCAGGATCCCAGCACTGGGGAAGCAAAGGCACACAGTATCTGAGTGTTTCAGACCAGCTGGTCACATAAGAGTCCCAAGCCAGCTGGGGCTACATAGTGAGAGCCTCTCTCAAATCAAAACAAACCAAGAACCTCACAAGTATCTCACACAGTCCCAAGCTGGGGAAACAAACAACGTGTATTAACTGCCACAGAAAAGTGGCTCTTGCGATATGCCGAAGGCCCCTCCTGAGCGCATCGTCCTTACATCCACACTCTCTTCTGCAATGGCATCGCCGGCTCCCAGCTTAACAGAGCTGCAGGCTTCATCCTCAGCCTGTCTACTGCGAAAGGTCAGAGCTTGTTCCCACCGACGCAGCGCTTCTTCAAATAACTCCATACCTAAAAATTAAGAGCAGAATGACTGTAAATGAGCAAAACCATGTTTGTACAACATGTAAGATAACAAAAACAGAAGGAGGAAGGAAAGCTGCATGCAGAGGGGCCACTGCTGTGATGAAGATGCTGCCCTCTGAGGGCTGGCAGGAGGAGCGCATTTACTGCCACAGCTGAACGATGCCCTAGAAAGCTGTAAGCAGAGCTTACTGGGCCTTCTGGAGCAAGTGTGGAGGACCAAGAAAGAAACGTAGCCAACGGAAGTAACCTCCTGAGACTTCAGAAAGGAGCAAGGACCCCACTGGGGACTGTGCAAAGGGATAGCGAGCTTACAGTCTGACCAAAGAATCTGCCTGCTCTCTGGAAATGTAATGAGAGCTTTTGCGAGGATCAATGAAGATTTCTCATCTGGGAAGCTGCTAACCCACACCCCCTGTATGTGCAGGTAATTAATTTTACTCCTTCTCATGCCTCTGATGGGGTTGAAGACCAGATAGTTTAGTTTTGCAATTAAGCTTTGTTGTTTAGGGGTTAAGATGTTTTTAGGTCTAGACAGATGTTTAAGTTGATAATGAAGAGATATGATAGATATTGATTTACATTCAGAATTTTAGACTCACCAACATAAGAAAGATGTTTTCTTCAAGTTTGCCAAATATAAATAGCCGAAACACTTTGAATGTAACATATATATAATTCCTGATTGTTTCGTGTTTTTTTTCTGTAGTTTATTGTATATAATATAAATGCACATATAAAAATATTTAATAAAAATTTTTACAAATAGATTTAATTGTGGCCTTTGGTGGGGCATGTCTCTGATTCCAGCACTTGAGAGGCAGAGCCAGGAGGATCTGAGTTTGAGGCTGACCTGGTCAGAAGAGTGAGTTCCAAGATAACCAGTTACAAAGTGAGACCGTGTCTCACACAAGGAGACGATGTAAGGAACTGGGCATTAGCACACTGGCTCCATGACCTGGCCTCAATTCTTCTTCCTGGAAGTAGGCACTGCGGTAACAGGGAGACAATGCAGCCTGACTGTCCCCGAGAGTGGGGAGATACTCAGAGGCAACAGCTTTGTGCTTAGTCTGTCCCCCTGGCCAGCCACACCTGCGTTTTTTGGGCACGCTTTCGATCTAGTATTAACTAATGTCTGCTGAAGGGAATGCAGCTTGACCTGAGAGAGGCATGCCAAGTGACCTAACTCACTCAGGGGCACTTCACTCAGCTCCTGAGGCCGAGAGGAGAAGAACTCAGGTATGAAACATGAGTCTTCTCCTTACTTCATGATTTTTCTAGATATAGAACACAAATGATATCTAGACAAAAGAGACCAAGTAAATCAAATTCTGTCCTGGTACATGGAAGCACAGGAATAATGGAGAGGTTTGTGCAGATGGGACATGCAGAGGAGAAGGCGATATGAAGATAAGATAGAGGCAAGAGTGATATGGCTGCAAGCCCAAGGAATTCTGGGAAGAGGAAAGGACTGTATTCTCTCATAGGCCTCCAGAAGGAATGTGGCTAAATTGACATCTTGACTTCTGTTCAGTACTAATGATTGCAGACTTCTGGCTCCAGAACAAATTGCAGTTTTCTTAGGCCTCTATATTTATGGTAATTTCTTATATTATTCTCGAGAAACTAGTACAGCATAGACTCAACGGGCACAGGTCATTTAAAGTCTACAGTTGATTCTCTCAGAAATCCCTGGCGTTGGTTTGGGTTTTCTACCCTCCCCAGTGCTGGGGATCAAACCCAGGGCACTGACCGTGCCAGTCAAGCGTCTGCCACTCAGTGCCTCCCCAGCCCCAACTCACTTTCCCTTCCCCTTCAAATTAACCCTGAGGCCAGCGTCCTAGAACTCTCAAGTGCTCTGCCTACCCATCAGGTACAAGTTCTCGGGAGTGGTCACAGGAATGGTAGCAAGTTTGATGTCATCCTCATCTGCTTTGTCCCAGGAATTAGAATTTCCACAAGCACAGCTATGACAGGAGTTGACACTCTGGACCTGAAACAAAGACCAATGGAAAGCAGTTTAAAACCTCTCACACATGCACACACACGCACACGCACACGCGCACACACACACACGCACACCAGCATGCACACACCTATATAACCAAGGATGAACTTGAGTTTCTTATCTTTCTGCCTCTGCCTCCCAAGCCCTGGGATTGCGGCTGTATGCCACCACAGCTGCTTTCTATGCAGCTGGAGGCCAGGGTTTCACACTGCTAGGGAATCATTATCCTGAGCCACATGCTAAGCCTGCTTTTGCATTGATGTTTACCAATTATTTACATGTGTCCTAAAATTATAGTCCCGATAAATTCCACTTGAAGGAATAATTCCGATTATATTCAGATTTAGTACTTACGTGACTCTTAACTATTCCACTCCTGCTATTTAAAAATATACAAGTAGGAGGATATTTTGAACACAAATGATCTTTACTGTGTTAGTATTTACAAACCCTCTTGGGGTTGTGGACATTGCTGAATGACACACAGACGTGCATCACTACTGTCCACAGCCCTTCTCTAGTCAAACCTACTGTGCCCACCACGCCTGTCACTCCCAGCACATGAGCCCAGGCCCTCATCCTCGCTCTGTAATGTGAACTCGGATCTCTATGTGCCTGCTGGCCACTGCACCTGCCTTTCTGCTGGCAGCATACCTTGAGTTCAGCATCTCTCCAAAGCAAAACCTCCTCCTCATGTTCACCAGGACCTGCACTTCTATAACGTCTCCATTTTTTTATTTTTAAAGAAGTCACTTTTAAAATACCTCTTATCGCACCTCTAGGTTTCATTTTTAAATTTTTTTTCTGTTTCTAACTATGAGTATGCATGTGTGTCCGTGTGGGGCTATCTGCACATAAGTGCAGTTTCCTGTGGAGTTACCGCCGTGGTGGAGGGATGGCAAGGCCGGCTGAGCAAGAGCAAAGGTATGACTCGAGTTCCCTGCAGCTGCTTCTGCTAAGAAAAGCAGCTTTAACATGCACTGAAGAAAATGCCCCTGAAGCCGAGGGCCAGCGCTACAGACAGGGTGCTATCCTGCTGGGCTTCCCAGACCTGTACATCCGCAGGCCTCCAATCCAGGTGCTCAAGGCTTCCTACTTCAGCATCTTCCCGCTGGGCCTAGTGATGCTCTGTGACTCAGCAGTCCTGACTACTCAGGAGGCTAAAGCAACAGAGTGACCTGCGCCCAAAAGGTACAGGGCCAGCATGACAACTTGAGGAGACCCATTTTCCCGCTGGGTGGAACGGCAGGTGGGATCCATCACATCCAGTCCAGAGAGGGCTGTGCCTGCATCTCCTTCTGAAGCTGCGCTAGGACGTCAACGCTGTCCTCACAGGACCAACTGGGCCGCAGCACTTATTCCGTGAGACTGGGAGCCACCGGCCAAAGCAACCAGACTGTCTCCTAAGCATGTGCTAAGAGCAGCAGCTGTGTGTGACACTTAAGCTAGGAAGAGATATGCACGCAGACACAGCAGCAGCAGTAATAGTAGACATAATAATAAGTGTGTTTTGCTTACAGAGGCTAGGCTCTGGGCAGACCCTGAGCATTTGCTGAAAAGTCCTCCATTGACGTAGTTACAACACTGAGACCCTTTGTCTTTGGTGGAACTTAAGGACAAGGTCAAGTTCTGCCGGCTACTGGAACAGCTGGAACCTGGTAAGCAAACAGCGACATCAAAAGCATCAGCACCCCAACAACAACTTACAGGCAAGATTTCAAGTTATCATATAGACATCTTTATTTTTAAGAATATTTATTTGTTTTTATTTTATGTGCACTGGTGTTTTGATTGCATGTATGTCTGTCTGTGTGAGGATGGCGATCCCCTAGAAAAGGAGTTACAGACAGTTGTGAGCTGCCATGTGGGTGCTGGGAATTGAACCTGGGTCCTCTGAAGAGCAGCCAGTGCTCTTCACCACTGAGCCATCTCTCCAGCCCCAGAATGCTATAATCAGTACAATATTAGCAACTACCTCCAAACTGGCGGTTTGCACTACTTTCCCTGAATGACAAGGATAGCGTCTCCACCTTACCTGTGCTTAGTTTTGTCCCTCTGAGCCCCCACCTGCTGTGCACTTATCAGCGGGGCAGCCGTTAGGTCTGGTTTCTCTAAGCACAGCAGTTCAGACCCTGTCAAACCCCAGTGCACATAAGTTATATGACCTTGGACAATTTGTTGATGTTCGTATTTTAAATGCATAAATGACAGAACTGTAGCTGTCATTCACAGGAGTGATATAAAACTTAAATACGATGCTGAATACAGTACTTGTCTGAGACCTGATAGTCTCAGTAAGTCACAGACAGCGAGTCACTATGTGCCGGATGAATAAACAATAGAACCACAAACTACACAGAACAGGAAAACAGTAAGAAATGTAGCTCGCTCAGGGAACTGCTGTTGCAGCACTACGCTTTTATTTATTTTGTGTGTGTTCAGGCTCATGTGGAGGCTCATGTGAAGGTCAGAGGACACTTGAGCATCATTTTCTTCCACCATATGGATCCTGGGGATGAAACCTGGGCTGTCAGGCTTGCATCAGCACCGTTGCCTGCTAAGCCATTTCATCTGCCCCAGGGTAGTATTTTTATAGATACAATTCGCCACTAGGTACCATATCCCTTATAAAAAAATACAAATCCTTTAAAGATCAGCAAGTCTTCTAGAACTTTTGATAAAGAAACAGACAAATGTATGCAAAACAAGCTGCACGTGGTACTGCACGCCTCAGCAGGTGCGGCCATGATGATCAAAAGTTCAAAGCCAGCCTCAGTACATAGTGAATATGAGGCCAGCTGGAGCTACTTAAGACTCTGTTTAAAAAAAAAATCTCATAAACAGGAAAGTCACAAACAACATAAAGGTAACAGAGGTAGAATCCAATCAGTTACAGCATATTTGTATAAATTTAATAACACTGTGTTTTACAAATGTTAGATCACACTATTGACTAAGAATAATATTCTCATACATTGTTAGATACTTCAAAAGCAGGCTGTGGTGTAGTATTGTGGTTTTGCAGTTTTTAAGAAAGGATGTTATGTGATGTCCCTGTGTGTGGGAGGTTCGTGGGTGAGGTGCTCAGAGGCCTCAGCGCCAGAGCCCCGACCCTGGCAGATGTGGACGGACGCTCAGCCAGTCCCGCGGCTAGAGTAGGTCTCGCATGCATGGCTGAGCCATCTCTCCAGCCTCCACCAGCTCACCTTCCTATGTAACTTATGGGCGAGTGTCAATGTACGTGCTGCCTCCAGCAGGGGGTTGGCAGCAGCTCCTTCCATGCAGGACCCTGAGTGCCTTCAATACGTTTGCCTCTTCTCCCCCGTCGTACCAATCTCTCCGACTGCTGCTCTACTCATGACACAGTGTCTCACGCGCCACACGGTTAACTTGGGCGTTTCCACATACCTTTGTCTGATGCTGCTCTCTTAGTCTGTTCAAGTATGAGGTGCTCTGGTTCCCACAGCGGTAGTTTTCCTTTCTTTTTCCCTCGTCTTCTTTTAAAGTGACGGGCCAGAAAAATTACAGATACAGCACCCACAGCAGTTACCATGAACAACTTTTTGGCTACTGGTGAGAACTTGATCTGGGAAAGATAGATATAAAAGCAAAACCAAAAGCAACTCAGATCTGCTCACTACAAGCAAAAGCATAAGAACCAACGTTAGATCTGACCTATCTGCGGCCACTGTGAGAGTATTCGTTCCGTGCCAGCTGGTCTGCGTTAACAGTCTAGTACTCACTGCTCTGAAGTTATCTCAGTTTAAGATCAACATTATTATTCCAAAAGTCAACAGATACATAAAATAACTCAACATTTCTTCACCAAGTGATGATTCATTCATGCAACTGAGTCTTTTATCTCAAGAGTGAGTAAAATGTTTAACTTTAGAAATGATTAAATCAGACTTTTAAAACTCAGCTCAGTTTTTAAAAACATGTCTGGAATTTTAAGCAAACCTAGGTTAACTTATTTCCAAATCTCACATTCATTTGTAAATGAATAAGTAATTTTATTCATAAATTAATCAAAAAATAGTTTTAGAACCCTACTCTCTGGACAATTATAGAACTTAAGAGCCAATGCCCTCTTCTGGTCTCCTTGGACCAAGGCATGCACACAGTGCCCAGGGACACTAACAACAGAATATTTGGCAACCCAGGGTGAGAAGAAAGATCTGGAGAGCACATATCTATGCGTGGGATGGCCCTACAGTGCCCACAGGCACTGGCTGTGGAAATACAAAGCAGTGCACCTGCTGTGGAAACCAGTGAGCAGCTCAAACAAACAAACACAGAAACAAAAGAAAAGAAAAAGAAAGGAATTAACATGTGATTCAGAAACTCTACTTCTGAAAATAATCCTAAAAAGAATCAAAATCTGTGTGTGTATATGTATGGTGCGTGTGTGTGTGTGTGTGTGTGTGTGTGTGTGTGTGTGTGTGTGTGTGTATGTGTGTGTGTGTGTGTGTGTGTGTGTGAGAGAGAGAGAGAGAGAGAGAGAGAGAGAGAGAGAGAGAAGAGAAGAAAAGAAAGAGAAAGAGAGAGAGAGAGAGAGAGAGAGAGAAGAGAGAGGGAGGGAGGGAAGAAGGGAGAGAGAAAGAGAGGGAGAGGGAGGGGGAGAGAGGGAGGGAGAAGGGGGTCAACATCAGGTGTCTTCCCAAACCACTGTTCACCACTCAACCTGGAGCTCATTAATCTGGCCAGACTGGCAGGTGCACAAACCAGGGTTTAAGGGGAGCATGAAGGAAGGCTCTTCCTGTCTTTGCCCCACCCCATTGCCTAGATAACAAAAGCTCTACTACCCCTGGCTTTTTTGCTTGCTTCCTTGTTAATGTGGATTCTGCATATCAAATCTGGGTCTTCATACTTGAGACATCTCCTTAACCCCATTTTCCCCCTTATTTATTTATTTATTTATTTATTTATTTATTTATTTTTGAACAGGAGTTCCCTATATAGCTCAGGCTGTCCTGAAATTTATGGTCTTTGTGGAGCCCTTGCCTCTGGAAGGCTGAGACTAGTGGAGTGCGGCACCGTGATGGCTAAATGCAGAGATTCTCAGACTTCCATGCTCAAAAGGGCGAAGCATGCAAACAACTCAAGTGTCTCACGGATGGATGGAGATACAGGCAAAAATATTAATTCCATATTGAAAAGGAAATTACAATATGTGCTACAGTGCAAATAAATCTTGAAGATTATTACACTCAGTAAAGTAAACCAGATGGGTATAAAAAGATGATGAAAAGCAGGTGTCCGTTACCCACACCTGGATAAGAATGGAAAGCTTTCAGGGTATAAAAAGATGATGAAAAGCAGGTGTACGTTACTCACACCTGGATAAGAAGGGAAAGCTTTCAGGGTAATACAGTCTCCCTTTTATACTGTTGCAGGATATTTGGTCCCATTGTGAGCCCCAAGATTGAAAACTGTAAAAACCTGTTTTTAATTATAGTCTTAGAGTATTCTGTTTACTATAAACAAGTCCTTGTGCTATGGCTCAGCCCTAGCACACACCTTTAATCCGAGAGCTAAATCAAACCAACGCCAGATCAAGAGGCAGAGCAGGAAAGCAGCTGACAGGGACTGAGCAGAAAGGAGGGACAGTGAGAGAAGGGGGTTTAGGACAGTGTGGAGAAGAACAGGGGCCTTGGGTTTTTTCCTCCCAGGACACGAGCTGAGTAGGAAGCTCAGCTCGGTGCTTTCTCTGGCTCTCTGAGCTAGTAGATTTTTCACCCCAGTATCTGGCTCCTGAGTCTTTATTGGTAAAATCAAATGTATGTGTATATATGATGTGTGTGTGTGTGTGTGTGTGTGTGTGTGTGTGTGTGTGTGTGAGAGAGAGAGAGAGAGAGAGAGAGAGAGAGAGAGAGAGAGAGAGAGAGAGAGAGAGAGAGAGAGAGACTGGGAGTATTGCTGAATGGCAGCAAACTCTGGGTTTAAGTCCTAGCAGCACAAAGCAAAATGGCCTGAAATGAAACAAGTATCAACGAACCACATACAGGGAGTATTCGAATGCAGCTCACTTCGATGCTCACCTGGGCGAGGGAGTAATACCATGACACAGGGAGACTGAACACGCTTACTGCGGATGTCTTCAAGGAGAGCTGCGATTCCCCGACTGTCTCTTCTGACATGACGCCTTTGTTCAATCTTAATCCAGTGAGACAGAGATTAACGAGCCACGGGGATTTCTGGTTGCTTTATCCATGAGAGACGAAAATTTCACTTCTTGCCAGGTGCAGTGACTCATGCCTTTGGATCCAGTTCTAGAGAGGCAGAGGCAAGCAGAGCGCTGTGAGTTTGAGGCCAGCCTGGTCTACATGGCGAGTTTCAGGCCAGGCAGAGATACATATTGAGATCCTGTCTCACCAACAAACCGACCAAGCCCAACCAAGCTCTGGGAAAATGAGAGAACTGATATCTGAAAGAGAACTGACTCCTCTGGCTCCCACAAGAGCACCCAATAAATAAATACGATAAAAACATCGGAACTGCATCAGTTTTGTAGTTAACGATGCATGCACGATACTGCAAAGGAGCTAAAACTGCATCTGTCAGTTACCAACGCAGCAAAGGACGACATGAGCTGCATTTATACTCAGTCTTGACCAAAAGGCTGACAGTGATGGAAATAGAGGGGTTTTAAATGCAAATCCAAGCCAAACTTTCTTTAGAAAACTACAGGTTCTACCAGTGAGCGGAGTGAATAAGAACAAGCTGTAAGTGCACATATGTATGAAGATTCAATTAGGAAAAACCGTAACTTTGTATGTTAACCTAAAAAGCAGTCATGGGGAAAGGAGTGGGAGAAGAGGATGAACTGAATGCTCCACAGCAATGGCTCCCAACACTGCTGAGAACGCTGCCGCCTCCTAACGCAGCTCCTCATGTGTGCTGACCCCCATAAAACTGTCTTTGCTAACTCATAACTGTAATTTTTCTACTGTTGTGAATTATAGTGTAAACATTTGTGTTTTTCAGTGGTCTTAGGTGACATCTGTGAAAGGGTCACTGGACCCCACAGAAGGGTCAAACCCCCAGGTTGAGAACCACTGCTTTAGAGTCTGGGTGTTTGCAGGGTTATAAGCTCATTGTTGTTAGTGCATCCAGTTGCACACAGTAAATACATTCATAAAGTACGAATCAGCTTACAATTATATTCGTTCCTAATTAAGAACTCCTCTGGGATAGCAAGATGGGTCAGCAGCTAACAGCACTGGCTGCTCTTCCAGTGGGCCCTGGGCTGACTCTCAGCACCGACTTGGTGGCTCACAACCATCTCTAATTCCAGTCGCAGTGAATCCCAGGCCCTGGTGCACAGATGCAAGCAAATCAACCCATACACGGAAGAGAATTAAAAAAATAACAACAAAACAAAACAAAAAACAAACAAACAAACAAACACCCAAAAACCCCAAACACTGTCTGAACTTGCTACAGTACTTTGCTCAAAGAATCTTGATAAACTTTTATTTTTGAATTCTATGTTTTGTTTCATTTCACTGAAAAATCACCAACTAAGTTGAATTCATTACTAACTGAAAAACTTCAAAAGTAGGTATTTTACTTGCTTACAGAAGTATACTTAAGATAAACACGAAAGCACTTCCATGACTATTCAAATTTATGAAAGAAATCTTAAGACATGACGAAAAACTACTTCATTCTTTCCATTCCAAACACTGGTCCTGTTAGAAGTGTCATCAACCGAGTTTTTCATTTTAACATCCTAAAATTCTATACTACAACACTGACTCTATGAGCAAGAAGTAAAACTGAGCTACGGAGCCAATTTGGCATGAAGAGTGAATCTACACAACTTAAGTCTGAGGATGCACAGACACAGACAGACAGACAGACAGACAGACAGACAGACACACCCACACACAACTTGAGAAGTAAGGTCCCATGTAGGCCAGGCAGGCCTCAAATTCACTATGTAGCCCATAATGACCTTGAGTCTCAGATCCCCCGGCCTCCACCTTCCCAGTGCTGAAATTACTTGTGTGTAACACCCCCTCTCGTCATCTGAGGAGATATTTTCAATGCAATAAAAAACGTAGCTGACAACAGTAATGGTCTATTAGGTCGGTATAAAAACAAGATGGCTAGTGGTCACACCCATAATCCCATCACTTGGGAGGCTGAGGGAGGAGGATTACCACTAGCTGGACCCGGGTGTGGTCTTCAAAGTGAGTTCCAGACCAGTCTGTTGGGATACAGAGACGCTGTCCGAATAAAAATAATCATAATAACAACGAGCTGTTTGGGGCGTCTCCCAATAGAACAGGTGCTCAGCGATTTTGGATTTTGGTCGGCGGGCCATGGCTTCTCTGCAGATGCCTGGCGACACGCGTCTGTCTTCTAGGTAGCACCCTGGCAGATGCTCAAGGTCCCCGCGCCCGCTCTCTCCCAGTCCAGTCTCTTCTCAACCCTTCCGCGGCGCCGCCGGCCAGCCGGTCCCCTCCGCTCACACCTGCGCCCCCGCGTCCCCCTGCTCGCACGCACCTGCCCCGCGTCCCGACCCCCGACCCCGCCTCTGCCACGCGTCCCCTTGCCCGCCCGCGCCTGCCCCTTGCCCGCCCGCGCCTGCCCCTTGCCCGCCCGCGCCTGCCTCTTGCCCGCCCGCCTGCCCGCACCTGCCCCTTGCCCGCCCGCCTGCCCGCATCTGCCCCTTGCCCGCCCGCCTGCCCGCACCTGCGCCTCCGCCGCCTCCTGGCCGCAGCCCACACTGAGCAGCCTCTGGCTGCGGGAGGCGGAGTCCTTCCGGGGTCATGACGCAAAGGTTGGGAAAGTGGAGGGGCTACGGGCGGGCGGATTGCGTGAGGGGCTACGTGCGAGGCCTCTCCCGCCATATTTGTTTCGGGCAGTAGGCTGTTTTAGCTACAGCGGTGCTCAATCTAGAATTGCAGCTCTTTATACACCTGTCAGCAGTTGGGCGCGGCGCGGGGGTGCTTGCCAACCTTTTGGAGTATAGGACCATTCAGCGAATCTAGTTAAAACTGTGGAGCTTTTTCTCTATCAAAAAACGACCTGAGGCATACATTATTAAAGTAAATATAATAAACACGCACAGCATGCGTGTGCACGGACACGCATGCACACCTTTTCGAACCCCAGAAATCCATCGTAGATCCCAAATTAAGAACTTCTGGGCTGGGAATGTAGGTCTTTGGTGGGATCTGTGCTGAACATGTATGAGGCTCTCCAATTAATACCCCACCAAGCAACAGAGCAACCTCTGCCATAGATCCTTAGACCTCTGGTAAGGTTAACAGGCATGACGAATGGACCTATATAAATGAAGCATTTGTTATTATATCAATTCTTTAGGTTTTTTTTCTAACTAGGCAACCTAAGTCTAGCAATGAAGTTAAGCGTTAAGTGTTCTAGACTGAGAGTTAAAATTTGTTGTGGGGTTGGCTCAGTGGTTAAGAACCCTTTGTGTGTCTCCTACTGGCCTCGGGTTAGAGTCCGACTATCCACACCAAGAAGCTTACAACAGCTTGTAACTCCGGTTTCATGAGGATATGATGCTCTTTTCCGGCTTCGGTGGGCACCTGCACACATGTGGCACACATACAAACACGTAAAATTGTCTCTCATCAACGCAGCCGTCACACCTATTTAAATAGTTGCACCAGTTGCTTGCCTGTGCTGACAGCGTCCTGACATGCCTTCCCGCCCAAAGGTAAACCCAGAGACGACCTCGGGTACCGAGCAAGGTGGTGAGGGGACTTGGAGCATGGCGGAGTACTCTTAGAACATTGCAACAATCTCAAGGCAAGAGTTTCTGTAGATGAGATTTGCCTTGGGATGTGTGTGTGTGTGTGTGTGTGTGTGTGTGTGTGTGTGTGTGTGTGTGCGCGCACGTGCGCACGTGTGTGTATGTGTGTGTATGTGTGTTTGTAGTGGTTTTTAGAAATATATATTTTATATAAATACATACTTGCATGTCTTTTATTAGCTTTCCATATTTATATAGTTCAAATATTTTCTATTTGTGAGCTTGACCTCAGTTTATTTATTTTGAGGTAGGGTCTTATGTGCACCAAACAGTCCTTGAACTCTGTGCTTAGCCAAGGATGACTCTGAACTTCTGATCCTCCTGTCTCCAACTATGGAGTGCTGGAATTACTGGCCTGTGCTACCATGCCTGGTAAAGGAGCCATGACTTGGCGTTCATTGGGCCCCTAGTGTTAGAGGCCGACTGTAGGACGTCATGCACACCAAGCAAGGTCTCTACAGCCACGTTGCATCCCAGCTCATTCAAAGTCTTTATTTCATTTTTACATTCATGTGTGTATTAACTACTTTTGTTCTGATGAAAGATCACATTTCTTTGGGGTTTACGCTCCCAGATGGGTAATAGTCCATGATGGCGGGGGACAGGGGTAGCAGGTGGCTGCCTGAACAGCAAACAGTGCAGTGGAAAGGGCACGTGGACTTTGGAACCTCTAAATTGCCCCCAGAGGCACCCCTACTTCAGGAAGCTCACACCTCCTCAGCCTCTTCAGATAGCCACCAACTGGACATCAAATGTCCACCAAAGACTTCTGAGGAATAGTGTGTGTGTGTGTGCGCCACATGCATGCAGGAACTCAAGGAAGGCGGTAAAGGGCATGAGGTCTCTTAGAACTGAAATTACAGGTGGTTGTGAGCGGCCATATGGGTGCTGGAAACTAACTCAGGTTCGCCTCAAGTGCTCTTAATTGTTGAGGCATCTCTCCAGCCTCTCCCATCTTATTTAAAAATTATTATTATTAAATCTATCTATCTATCTATCTATCTATCTATCTATCTATCTATCTCTATCTCTATCTATCTCTCTCTCTCTGTGTGTGTGTGTGTGTGTGTGTATATATGTGTGTGTGTGTTGAGGTTTATACATTTAAGTGGAAGTACCCTTGGAGGCCTGGGTATCGAAGGCTGTCAGCTTTCCTGGGCTGCAGTTAAACGGGTTTGTAGCTGTTCATTATGGGAACCAAATTTGGGCCATCTGCTAGAACACACACACAGGCTGTGTACAGATGCAATATTGATGAATAAAATTTAAAACTATGTTTTCTCTGCTACTATTGTATAACTAGGCAAATTACACTCTCACCACCATACCTTTCTTACAAGGGCCAAAGTAAATCCTTCCTCCATGGGGAAAAATATTTCTCTTGAGTTGGGCATGGTGATTCATACCAGCCATCTCACAAATCAGGAAAGAGAGGTGAGAGGATCAAGAGTTCAAGGTTAACCTGGGCTAAGTAACAAGAACGTGCCTTAAAAACAAAATGCCAGGGCTGGAGAGATGTGATGAAAAAGCACTGGCTGCTTTTCCAGAGGAATTAGGTTCAATTGCCAGCACCCACAGGGCCACTCACAGCCAGCAATAACTCTAGTCCCAGAGGATTCAACACTTTCTTCTTGCCTCCTGGGGGAGCAGGTATGTAGATTATGCACAGGCATATATGTAGACAAAACACCCATAAACATAAATAAAATTAATTTAAAAATTACCCCCCCCAACAAAAACCCCTTGTATATAGTCAAAGTGCATGATGTGAAACTGCCCTGGGGCAGATCATGGCTGTTGCCATCTTGAAGTGAGAGAAGCTGCGGTTAGCAGCCCGAACCCAGCATCTGATTAGACCCATTAGCATCTCCCCAGGGAAGCAGGGGAGAGCACTCAGGCATCCCCGAGGCTATGTGTGTGGTCAGCAACCGCTAGAAGCCCAGGAGAGACTCATAGCTGCTCTATACCAAAAGTGGTCCATGCTTGAGTGACCCCAGTAAAACTCATTGGGGCTGTTGTTTTCCTATCTGGGTAAATTAAAATGGATTCCGTGGGGAAAATCCATTCGATAAAAATTGAAAATAAACAAATAAGCAAATTTGAACTAGGCTGAAAGCATGAGGCCCCTCTGGGGTGGGAAGCTTCCATGGCCACCATGCCAAGCCCCACAGAACACCTAGCAGGATCAATAGCCCCCATACTAGTCACCTGCTTCTGAGGGAGACTGGCATGTGCACAGCATTTCAATGCATGCTCCTACACACAGGCCAACTTTTGGGGTAATCAGATAGACATGTCTTACTCTGTAATCAGAGTCTCGAACTCACCATTCTGCCACAGCCTCCCAGGTGCTGGGTTACATAGGCGTACACACCACCGTGCCTAGCTGACAAACCTTTTCAGCTCCGCAATTTTTATTCACGTTTTAAAATTCACATCTTTAAAAAAATCAATCCAGTGAACTGTAACAGTGACATGACTAGAAGGTCTTTTTCCCCCAGTGTTCTAAGCACCAAGAAGATCCTAAGGTTTCAATAAATATTTCATTTGATCTTGATTTTGACCTAGTGGAAAATGGTAGAGATTAATTTCTTCTTTGTATATGTGGAAAAGAGAAATGCAATTGCGTACAGAGAATGTAGGTCTTATAGAAGTTAGAAGAAAAATAAGGATTAGGACTGGAGTTGAATTGAGGTAGGTCTACTATTTCTTTATTCTCTCTCTGTCTCTGTCTGTCTGTCTGTCTGTCTGTCTGTCTGTCTGTCTCTCTCTGTCTCTCTGTCTCTGTCTCTGTCTCTCTCCTTTCCTTCCCTCTTTTGACTAAACCTCACACTGTAGCCCAGGCTGGTCTCGAAGTCATGGCAGTCCTCCTGCCCCAGCATATGCCATGCAGAATTTATAGGAGTTAGCCACGTCAGATTTGCAAACCTGAGACCTTTCAGTGGCTTTCTGTACTGCAGAGCCTGTAATGCACCGCGACGAGACCTTGGGAAGTCTTGTGACTGCAGAGGGTGGGAGAACAGGAGTAAAACCGAGAAATGCAGCCTAAGTAGTGGACACGTCAGCTGCGGTTCCCTATCAAGGAAGGCCCTGGGCAAGCGCAGGCCTAGAAGGGCGCCGGGGCCAGGCTGGAGGCCCCGCCCCGGGGCGTATCCCCCCAAGATCCCGCCCCCAGACGCCCGCTGCGGCCGCGGAGACACCGGAAGGAGCGGCGGCTGCCGAGGGAAGCGTCGGGCTGCGGTCGGGACCCCGCGGGCCGCGCGGCGGAGCCGATCCGTGCCCCTGCGGAGCCGAGCGCTCGGGGCTGCGGGGAGGAGCGCCCGGGCGGGGGCCGGCGGCGGA
>OU015753.1:103008443-103021800 GCA_907169655.1 Acomys percivali
TCCCCCCCCCCCCCCCCCCCCCGCTCCGCGCCCCAGACAGTCCTATGTCTGGCCTCCAGCTCCTGATCCTCCTGCCTCCACCTCCCAAGTTGCTGGGTTTCTAAATGTTTTTGCTACCAGGTCTAGTAAAATATTTTTCGTTTGATTTGATCAGTATTACTTTAAGAAAAACCTGTTACGAAAGATAATGAGAGCCAGGTTAGATAGCTCAAGCCTAGAGGTGCCAGCACTTGGGAGGAACAGAAGGACTTCAAGGCCAACCTGGGCTGTAGGAGCTCCCATCTCAAAGCAAAAGAGCAAACTAACCAGAAGAACAGAAGAAGCTGTTCCTCCTAGTGCCCTCTGTGGTTGCGAGGGCATAGTTGTATCATTGGGAAAGGTCAGAACAAATCCGATGATTTCAACAGGCTGCTTGACTTTAAGATCCTACAAACAATGGTAGTGAGGCCATACTGTTAATATAAGTAGGGGAAAAAATGAGAATCGTACTGAGAGACAATGTTAACTTTTTTAATAACTTACATTGTGGCGACAGTTTGTTATTTCGTTTACTTTGGCAGTATTGGGGAAAACACTACAAAAACACACGGGATACTTATGATTGCATATTTTTTTTTGATCTAATTCATTACCAGCTTTTAGTTGTAATGTTCTCTTTCGGTTCTTATAACATGAATAAGCCAGCCTTTTTAAATAGTTGCAGTAAGTGAGTAGCTTGCTGTTTTCAGGGACCTTTCACTTAGGAATCTTGTTTGATCCTAAGAATGCCAGTAGCCTTTCCCCAAGTCAGAAGGAGTCTCAAGATTGCGTAAGGGTCAGCATTTCCTTCTGAAATAATATTGCCAAACCAGCCTGTGACAAAAATTGGGATTCAGGTAGACTAAGATTAGAAGATTGAACATGGTGACACAGAGGCAGGTGGATCTCTGAGTTCGAGGCCAGCCTGGTTCTACACAGGGAGTTCCAGGACAGCCAAGCGCTACACAGAGAAACCCTGCTTCAAAAAATATTTAAAAATAAAGATTACTACTTTATACTTACTACATAACAAACTAGACTACAGTGTTTTTATTTATTTATTTTTGTTTGTTTTGTTTTGTTTTTCGAGACAGGGTTTCTCTGTATAGCCCTGGCTGTCCTGGACTCACTTTGTAGACCAGGCTGGCTTTGAACCCACAGCGATCCATCTGCCTCTGCCTCCTGAGTGCTGGGATTAAAGGTATGCGCCACCACACCCAGCTACAGTGTTTTAAAAACCTAAGTTTTTTTTTAAAGAGAGGAAATGTGAATTATTTTTAAAAAAATTAAAAACGAGATAATTAATGTCACTCAGATTGGCTTGGAACCTCATTTTCTTTTCTTTTTTCCTCTTTCTTTCTTTTTTGAGACAGAGTTTCTCTGTATAGCCTTGGCTGTACTGGACTTACTTTGTAGACTAGGCTGGCCTCAAACACATAGAGATGCCTCGCCTAGGGCTGGGATTAAATGTGTGTGCCACCATGTCCGGCCCTCATTTATTTTTTTCTTATCCCAGCTTCCCCAGTGAGAAGGACAGGAGGTGCATACGACCTCACCTAGCTGCAGATCTATTCCAGCAGTGTAGTTTTAAAACTGCTAGAAGTCGGGGGCGGGGGTGAGGTGGGGAGATGGGTCGAAGAGATGGCTTAGCGGATAAGAGCACTGTGTGCTCTTCCAGAGGTCCTGAGTTCAAGTCCCAGCAACCACTTGGCGGCTCAGAACCATCTGTTCTGGAATCTGATGCCCTCTTCTGGCCTGCAGGGGCACATGCTGCTAGAGCACTCAAACATAAATAAAATCTTAAACAACAACAACAACAACAACAACAAACTGCTAGAAGTCTACATGGGATTTCAGGAGCATTTGATAGTGGGAAGCTCCTAAGCATTTGAGTAGATGCAGTTGCTTTGTCTCGTGGTAAGCCAGTGTGTGGAGCTGCAGAGGCTGACAGTGGTGACCAGGGCTGATGTCCTGAGTTGAGTTCCTAGCTTGGGTAAGGTGACCACCTTCTTCTAGTTTCTGTGGGCACCAGCAAACACACATACACAATAAGTAATAAAAACAAGCCACACATATAGGGCACATGGATTATGTGCAGTGTGGTGTCTGTGTACATAATGAGAACTTTTATTTATCAAACAGTTTATGCATCAAAGGAAATAGGTCAGAAGTTTGAGTCTGTTGGAGGCAGGTTCCCCAAGTAGGAGGAACGGAGCGGGGACTGAGCCAGAGGGGGAGCTCTCATTAGTGCGCACGCACGGGCTCTGGACTCCAGTCCCGAGAACTGAGCAGGAAATGAGGGGAGTGCATCGTATTTTCTTTCTTTCTTTCTTCCTCCTTTTCTTTCCTTTTCCTTTCTCCCTTTCTCTCTCTTCCTTCCTTTCTTTCTTTCTTTCTTTCTTTCTTTCTTTCTTTCTTTCTTTCTTTCTTTCCTAAGTTTTCCGAGACAGAGTTTCTTTTTGTAACATAGCCCTGGCTGTCCTGGACTTGATTCATAGACCAGGCTGGCCTTGAACTCACAGAGATCTACCTTCCTCTACCTCCCAGAGTGCTGAGTTTAAAGAAATGCGCCACCGCACCTGGCTCATCATAATTTATTTATTTATGTATTTATTTGTTTATTTATTTTGGTTTTTTGAGCCCGGGTTTCTCTGTGTAGCTGTGGCTATCCTAGACTCACTTTGTAGACCAGGCTGGCCTCAAACTCACAGAGATCTGCCTTCCTCTGCCTCCTGAGTGCTTGGATTAGAGGCACACGCTACCACGCCTGGCCATCATATGTTCTAAAATGTAAAGTTGAGTAGGGGCTTTGCTGAGGAATAAAACCCAGGGCTGTGCATGCCAGGAAGCACCCTTAGCTCCCTAGCTGCTTGTTTGCTTTTTATTGTGAAACTCATCTCACTCAGGTACCGAGACTGATCTTGAACTCACTTTGTCGCCTTGAACTTTTCACTTTGTTTTTCATTTTGCTTTTTCTCTTTGGTTGTTTGGATGGGATCACATGTAGCCCAGGCAAAAAGCTGCACTGTGGTCTGGGATAGCCTGGGACTTCTGCATAGCTGGGATTATTGGCTTGGGCCACCAGTTCCGGCAGATGGAATCTTTTTTTTTTTTTAAACAGAAGTATATACAGTAAGTACCTGATGGCTATTATAAAATCCCTCAGACTTAACTCTTGAGAAGCCTGTTCCCATTCTAAAGGATATATACCTCCCTCCTCCTCCCAGACTGAGTTTCACTATATAGCTGTCCTAGAGCTTAAGCTTACTATGTAGACTGGGGTGACTTCGAACTCAGAGATATGCTTGCCCCTGCCTCCCAAGTTAAAGGCGTGCATCACTACTCCCCACTTTGCCCTTTCCTTTCCCTTCCCTTCCCTCCCCTCCCTTCCCCTCCCCTCCTTCTCCTCCTTTTTAAAAAAAGATTTATTTATTACATATACAGTATTTTGCCTCCAGAAGGGGGCACCAGATCTCATGATAGATGGCTGTGAGCCACCATGTGGTTGCTGGGAATTGAACTCAGGACATTTGGAAGAACAGACAATGCTCTTGACCTCTGAGCCATCTCTCCAGCGTCCCCCCCTTTTTTTTTTCAAGGCAGGATTTCTCTGTCTAGCCTTGGCTGTCCTGGATTCACTTTGTAGACCAGTCTGGCCTCACAGAGATCTGCCTGTCTCTGCCTCCCGAGTGCTGGCATTACACTGTGTGCCGCTGTGCCCTGCTGCCTTTTCCTTTCTTTCTTTCTTTTTTTTTTAAGATTTATTTATTATTATGTATACAGTGTTGTCTGCTTGTACACTTGCAGGCCAGAAGAGGGCATCAGGTTACATTATAGATGGTTGTGAGCCACCATGTGGTTGCTGGGAATTGAACTCAGGACCTTTGGAAGAACAGGCGGTGCACTTAACCACTGAGCCATCTCTCCAGCCCGCCTTTTCCTTTCTTAATACCCGTACTTAAAGTGCATTAAAATTATTCCTTAAAACAAAACCAAAACTCCAAACTTGCTTCACAATAAGTAAATAACAGAAAAGGTCTTTGGAAGTTTAGATGAGGGAGACATTTTATACTGCCTCCCACCCCTATGCAGAGTGATTTCTTAGTGGGGTGACAGAGACAGGAAGATTAACTTGGGTAGCTTTAGCTTAAACTAAGTCTTGACAGTGTGGACTTCTTTAAATGAATGTGAATTGATTGTACATAGGTATTAGTGGGGTTCCATGTGATTTCAGTGTGTGCATCCGGGACCGGCATTGTTTTTGAGGCTTCTCTGCAGTGTCTCCTGTACTCAGAGCTTGTTAACAGTGTGGGTGCGAACACTATTCCTGAAGACTTGAGGAAGTGAATACCCGGTGAGGGATGAACAACCAAGGGTTTAGTGCTGTAGAGAGTGTAGAGAAATGTCCCCAGTGCAGCTGGGGCGTGGTGTTATCTATGTACCCTTGTACTTGCTGACAGCTTCAGAAATGTCTGCCTGTCAGGGACAGGCAAGCTCCTGAAGAGGCAGGAGAGAAACGCAGTGTTGGGCTGGGATTCTGAGTGTGCCCAGAGGCTGTACCACAGCTCCCAGTAGGAGCTGTTGTAGGTTCAAAGGGCAGTGTGACACTGTAGCAGTGGTAGCAGCAGGTGTTCTCATTCAGTAAGCTTGATGTGACTTAGGACTGAGTTACAAGTGGTGAAAAAAAGCAGAAATTTGGCAACTGAAGGTAAGGAGAGGATTCTAAGAGGGTAAATGACAGGAGGTTGGAAAGCCACCTGTCACAGGCTTTCATGTTAGTTATTTCAGGAGAGTACAGGAGCGACAGTGTCGGTTGGGGGTTGGAGAGGTGACTGGGTAGATGAATGGTCATTCAGAGACAGCTGTCAGTCCAGCTGATCATTGACATCTGGTCCAGATGCCATTACAAACCCACATTAGCAATTAGTCTGTTTTTCAGGGCTTGTAACAACCCTGAGATACTGTGACATGGTGAAGCCGTGGGCCTGAGTATGAAATAGACGAGACTTGCTACAAGTTTTCAGTTGATTATGAAATCCCAAAGAAGGAACTTTTAATTTGGTGGAAGCATTACTCAGATGACTTAAAATTTTAATTTGCTCTTTTGTTTTGAGACAAGGTATTTCTGAGTAGCTCAGAAATTTCTGAGTGGCCTTGAACTAACAGTCTTTTGGCATCCACCTCCAAGGCAGAGATTGCAGGTGTGTCCCAACACTTGGCAGTGTATGATCACTGACGTTATCAGTCAGTGAGTGAACTAACTCTCTCTCTCTCTCTCTCTCTCTCTCTCTCTCTCTCTCTCTCTCTCTCTGGTTTTTCAAGGCCTTCTGAGTGCTCAACCATTTTTCTTTATAGTGTCCATCACTGGAATATGGTGGCTGCATTTGTTTTTCTCTGTGTACCTGTCTGTTTGTGGTGATGCTGAGGAAGGGGCCTGGAGTCTCATGTTTGCTGGGAAGACACAGAACCTCGGAGCTGCACTCTTCTCTTTGTTTCTGTGTAGCTTTGGCTAGCCTGGAACTCACTGTGTAAACCAGACTATTCTCAAAACTGTGGCAATTCTCCTGCCTCTGCCTCCCTAGTGGTGGATGACAGGCTACTGTTCTGGGCCAGTGGCTGGCTGTCCTTGGTCTTGTTTGGTGTAAGACATAAGGCTAAATGACTTGAGGCTTTTATTAGACTTCTGCCAAATTTGTCAACCTTTTCGTGTTCCCTCTCCCATTTTTGCCATGATTAGTTCAGTTAGATAAACTTCCTACTTACTGGGCAGATTTATTTATTTATTTATTTGGTTTCTTGAGACAGGGTTTCTCTGTGTAGCCTTGGCTGTCCTGGACTCACTTTGTAGATCAGACTGGCCTCGAACTCACAGTGATCTGCCGGCCTCTGCCTCCTGAGTGCTGGGATTAAAGGTGTCCGCCACTACGCCTGGCTGGATTTTTTTTTTATTTTAAAGATTATCATTAATTACATCATTTTTCTTTTTCATTTCTTCCCACCAAACCTTCCCATAGACCTCTCATGGATCTCTTTCAAATTTATGGCCAGGTTTTCATTTTATCTTTTGGTTTTATGAGACAGGGTTTCTCTGTGTGGCCGTGGGTGTCCTAGAACTCACTCTGTAGACCAGGCTGGCCTCAAACTCACAGAGATCATCAGCCTCTGCCTCCCAGGACTGGGATTAAAGGAGTGCACCACCAGGCCTGGCTTCATTGTTAGGTTTTTCATTACTTGTTTTTACATGCCTACATACACACGCATAAATTCCTAAACCTAACCTGCCGAATTGATAAAATGTTACTTGTATGCATGTTTTCAGAGCTGACCGTTTGGTATTGAATAACTAGTTGGCGTGCTCATCGCTTGGGCAGACTATTTCTCCTTAGTTGCCTGCAGGTGTTTCTGCAGTGTTGGGGCCCTGTGGGTGTTCCCTAGTCCACTTTGGGATGTCTGTAGTTGTTGCTTCTTCGGCTCATGTTTGGGCAGGCATGCTGGTGGGGCTTTATGCAGGTAGCGTCTGGTGTCACTAGGAGACACAGCCTCACAGTAAACTCTCTGACCCTTTTACTCTTACAGTCTGCCCACCCATCTTCTGCAGTGCCCCCTGAACCTTAGGTGCGGGAGGTGTTTTGTAGGGCATCCTCTGGGACTGGGCTCCACAGCTGTGTGTTTTGATTGGCTGTAGTTTTCTGTAATTGTGTCTGTTGAAACAAGACATTTCCTTGAAGAGAGTGAGGACTAGTTATCTGTGGGGATAAGGACAAATATTTACAACGTAGTGAGGGGTTGTGCTGGCTTAGTAAAGTGGTGGTTGTAGGTTCTCCAAGATCCATGACTTTACTAGACCCAAGTAATTTGACTAGATTGCCAGTACCAGGCATGGTTTCCTACTTGAGTGGGTCTTAAGTCCAAATAGAGCTGTTGGTTACCGCCAAGGTATATGTGCCAGCGTTACACCCATTGGGTTATTGCACTGTGCTGGTCATTTGTGGTTCATAGCTATCATAGCTGGCAGGCTTTTTGGATAAATTTTTTTTCCTTCTTTGTAGGAAAAACTACTTTATATTGACAAGTCTTGAACGGTTTTGTGTGGAGTCAGTGAGGGTTGGTGTTTCAGAGCTGGACTTTGCTCTGATTTTCCAGTGTTAGGAATTGATTCCAGACCAGATGTAGGAATAGGAGACCGTGTTCTTACTAGACTGAGACTCTTACTAACTGGACTTTCTAAGAAACAGGCATTTCCAAGGAAAGAGACTAGAGATTTTTAGTAACTTTCTTTAAACAGGTTAAGATTTGGTTCAAAGTTAAGGATGATTTGGAGGTTTTAGGACAGTGTGATCTTCAGGTCTTCACACAGGTGTGAAGGGTTTGTTCCGTAGGACTTTGTGTAAGTACAAGAAACAGCTTTGAGTTTTGTTTTGATATTTTAATGTGTGTGCACGCGCGTACACACACACACACACACACACACACACACACACACACACACATGCTATGGGACCTCTGTGGAGGTCAAAGGGCAGCTTGTGGAGTTGGTGCTTTCCTTTCACCATGTGGGTCCCTGGGTTTGAACTCGGGTCATCAGTCTTGGCAGTACACAGTCTGCTCTTTCTTGGTGTGCTCTTAGGGAAGAAGGGGACTGAAGGATTTAGTTGTTTTAACTGTATCTGACTGCTGTAAAGTCAACACAGCTTCGTAAATAAAAGGACCATTTTCTAGCCCTACTGAATAAACTTACTGAAACTAGTTAACAAGATTACCAAAGACCATCTGTGTGAAGGTGGGATATCTAATTATAGGGAAGGCTGTGTAGTTGTAGTGCAGTGTGTGAGTGTGTGTTTGCACACACTAATCCTCATTAAATAGCTTAGATACTAGTAAACTGATCACAGAACAGAACAGACAGCACTTACCCTAGTCTGTTTGTTTGTTTGTTTGTTTGTTTTTTGGATTTTTTTTGCTTTAAGACTTAAAGGGGGAAACCCATCTTAGAAGTTCCTTTTCTGTTCCCGCCTCCTCTCTGTCTCTGAGGCAACCTTCCAGGACTATTGAGGAAGCCATGAGAATATTTCCATGCCACTAGCAAACAGCAAGCCTGGTACAGTGGGGAAGTGGGTAGCTCGTTTTTCCTATCTGTTTTCTGTGTACAGCAGGGTCCTGCTGTGTTGGTCACGCTAGCCTTCAACTTCTAACTCGCCTCCTTCAACCTCCGGAGAACTGGATTATGGACGTGCAGCACCATGCCCAGCAGGTTTTAATTAAAAATTTTTATTCATATTATTCCTTTGCCTGCATGTATGAACGTGTAACACACGCGTACCTGGTGCCTGAGGACACCAGAGGAGGGTGTCAGAGCCCCTGAAACTGGAGTTTAGACATGGTTTGCGCTGCCACGTAGGTGCTGGAAACTGAATGCAGGTCCTCTGCAAGACCACCAATGCCCTCAACATCTACGCCATCTCTCTAGCCCTATATTTTAATTTTTTTCTCATGGCTAAATGTGGCCTAGGCTGGCTCAAGTACTCACCCTGCCTCAGTCTTTTGTGTGGTGCTACTGCAGGTGAGTGCCAAAATGAGTAAACTGACCCATTGGCTAAACACTTGAATTAACATGCTTTCTTGAAAGGACTGAAAAGACTTAAAAATTGTCTTTGGCTGGGCATGGTGGTACATCTGTAATACCAGGACTCCAGGAGATAGAGGCAGGTGGATCCTAGTGAGTTCAAGGCCAGTCTGGTCTACAAAGTGAGTCCAGGAAAACCAAAACTACACAGAGAAACCCTGTCTCTGTCTCGCGAAAACCAAAAAAAGAAAAAAAGAAAAGAAATTGTTTTTTGATCAGGAGTGGTGGTGCATGCCTTTACTCCCAGCCTGGTCTACAAAGCTAGTCCAGGACAACCAGGGCTATCACACAGCGAAACCCTGTCTCAAAAAGGTATGTCTGAGGACAAGGCCAGCCTTGTCTGCAGAGTGAGTTCCAGGCCAGGAAAGGCAGCCCAGTGAGATCCTGTCTCAGAAACCCAAACCCAAACCCAAACCCAAACCCAAACCCAAACCCAAACCCAAGCCAAACCAAACCATCAATGGCAAAAAGAATGTGTTTGAAAAAGTGGTGTAACCTACAAGTAGAACATTATGATAGGCAGATTTGGGCCAAGGGGTCCCGCTCAAACTAAGGCACTAGCCAAGGACAATATAGGCGGTAAAATTTAAACCCCTACCCAGATCTAGCCAATGGACAGGACAGTCTCCACACTTGAGTGGAGAGTGGGATATGACTTTCTTATGTACTCTGGTGCCTCACATTTGACTATGTCCCCTGGAGGGGGAGACCTAGTGGCACTCAGAGGAAGGATAGCAGGTCACCGAGAAGAGACCTGATACCCATGAGCATATACAGGGGGAGGTAATCCCTCTCAGGAACAGTCATAGGGGAGGGGAATAAGGGGAAAATGGGAGAGAGGGGAGAATGGGAGGATACAAGGGATGGGATAACCATAGAGATGTAACAAGAATAAATTAATAAAAAAAGAAAAAAGAAAAAAAAGTGGTGTAGCAGCTGGTTTTAACTTACACAGTGCCTCAGCATGTGGAAAGCTCACCACTCTACACTGAAGGTGCTGCTGTGTGGATCCTAGCATGTGTGTCTATCTCTGAACAATGCTGCCAAAACGGTAATTCAGAAATAAATGCAGTGTTACCCAGAAGGTGTAAATATTAAGCAACGGGCTGTCAACATTGATTGGCCAGGTGGGGTATGTTGCCCCAACATAACGGCCATTACTTACTAGATTTGATAATAGCTTATATCAACAAGTGAAGCGAGAACTACGGCAAGCCATTAGTACCCTGATAGGTACTTGATAAAGCTCATCAAGACAATCTCCAAACAGCTAAGGCAAGCTGGGCGTGGTGGCACATGCCTTAAGCCCTGCACTCGGGAGGCAGAGGCAGGTGGATCGTTGTGAGCTCGAGGCCAGCCTGGGCTACAATGTGAGTCCAAGACAGCCAGTGCTGTTACACAGAGAAACCCTGTCTGGAGGGAGGGGAGGGAAATGGCAGCTAATAAATGTCAAAAGTGTTCATAGTAGGAACTTGAAGCGTGAAGAGACAGGACTACACAATGAGAGAAAATCTGTTGTCAGCTGTGCATCTGAAGATTAGCACTTATGACCTCCAAAATTAAATATTCCCCCAGGCATCCAAAAAACTAATGGACAAATGAACAGACAGTTCTCAAAAGAAGAAATACCGATACCCAATAAATATTTGAAGGAAATGGTCAACACAAACATGCTGAGCACTCTGAAATGCCAAATTAAAACAGCTTTCCAATTCCTACCAGTCTGAATGCGTCCTCAAGAGAATCAGGAACAGATGCTAGGGAGGAAGTAGAGAAGGTGCTGCTGGTCGGGTGTAAGCTGCTGTGGCCACCATGGCAGTCAGTGTGGAGGCTCCTCAGCAGTCAGATGTGCTCTGCGTCAGACAGGATCTTGCGCTCCAGGACTACGGAGCTGGAGTCACAGTAGCCAGTTTGGAAGCAGCCTTGATGACCATCAAGAAATGAGCGCATAAAGAAAATGTGGCATATATGTACAATGGAGTTGTGTTCACCTGAAAAAAGGATGAAATCATGTCATATGTAGAAAAATGGATGAAACTAAAACTCATTGAATAAGCCAGACTCAGAAAGACAAACACCATAGTTTCCATTTTATGTAGCATCTGGGCTTTATAGTGTGGATAAAACTTGAGACGGGTTTCAGTTGAAGCCACATTCGCCGAGCTCCTTCGTTTGGTAGGTGTTCTGTTGTGTGCTTGTTGGCAAGTTCATAGGATTTTCATTACGTAGGCTGACAGTGTGGGAGAAGGCGGAGCCGCCTGTCCTCTGCCCCAGTTTCTTGTGTGTGCCATACCTTGAGTGAAAGTAATACCCTCTGTGTGTAGAGAAAATAGTGTTGTGGTACAGAAAGAGGTCTTCCCCTACTTGTTAGCGGGGTCGATGTTTTGAAAGTATCTTGGAAAATCTTCCTAAGAACCAGGCCGTGCAGGCTGGGGTGCAGCCGCTGCTGGGGCACTGACGAGCACCTGCCAGGCCCTGGGTTTCAGCCTCTCCAAAGGCAAACCAAGCAACAAAACCGAGCCCTTATAGTTACAGCTACAAGGGCTCCGTTACATCTGTGTGCACATGTGGGGGTCAGAGTTTGAGGCTGAGTGTTTCTGCTTCATTTATTTATTTTTTAAAGATTGAACTGGCTGGGGTCGTATACTGGAGGCAGAGGCAGGAGGATTCTCTGAGTTCAAGGCCAGCCTGGCTTACACATCGGACTCCCGGTCAGCCAGTGCTTTATAGTAAAACCTGTCTTATGATTATGTGTTTGCTTGCTTGTATGTATATGTACCGTATGTATTTCTGGTGTGTGAAGCAGCTAGAAGAGGGTACAGGATCCCTGGAAGTGGAGTGATGGATGGTTGGGAGCAGCCATGGGGATGCTGAGAACTGAACTTGAGTCCCATGAGAAGCAGCCCGCGTTCCTCAATGCTGAGCCGTTCCTCCAGCACCCCTCCCCACCCCACTGGGGTCTTTTTTTTTCCTTTCAGACTTGCCTTTGAGCTTTTTAAAGGCAATACCAACAAAGCTTTTAGTTAGTACAGGGGAGCTTTTTATTCCATGTTGCCGGGCATGTGAATGATTTGTCACCTCTGTGTATCAGCTGTGGCTGGTGGCACCATGAGCAGCCTTGTTTGTCTTTGAGTGCTGTTCCTGCTCCAGCCAGTGGGGTCTTGCTGGCTCTTGTCTTTGTCCCCGCTGTGTGTGGTGCCTGTGTGATGGCGGTCCCTGCTGTCTCCAGAGACTGGCTGTTGTCTCTGGTTTTTCCTCTGGGATACCGAGCCTTGTTATCTCTGCTTACCTCGACCTTCCTGAATTCTCTGTTGTCCCTTCGGCTTTGAGACCGCCCAGTCCTGTTAGCGTTTCATCCGGACTGCTCTGTACTTCTCTTTAGGCTCAGCGGGGCCGGGTGTGGTGCTTGATGCTGCCCAGTAGCTAAAAACCATCGCTCTATGTGTTTGTTCTGTGTTGACTCAAAGCAAGAGGGTAAATGAACCAGCTCTTCCCTCCTGACGGCAGGACACGTGCCTGAGTACAGAATTGAGAGAAGAGATAAGAAATAGGTGACAAAGCTTGCCAAACATCCTCTTAAAAACATGAATAAGAACATTAGCAAGTGTTTAAATTGAACGTCATGCCGAGTCCACAGTGTGATTTACATAATTTTTTTGTTTTTTGTTTTTGTTTTTCGAGACAGGGTTTCCCTGTGTAGCATTGTCTACATAATATTTTTCAAATGTTAAAAATTGTTATTATTTTTATGTGATTATTGTCTGCCTGTGTATGTGAGTATAGGCACCCATGTCCCACAGTGTACGTGTGCGAGTCTACACCTTTCTGGGTCAGTCCTCCGCTTCCTCCTCATTGAGACAGTCCTCTGGTTGATCAGACCCGACTGCTTAGACCACACATGACCTTGAGCGGTGGACCGCGAGCTGTAAGTGCTGTCTGTTCTGTTCTGGGATCAGTACTGTAAGGCTAGCACTCGTGTGGATGCCCGTCCTCACTGGCTAGCTTTCACAGTTCTGGAGCTTCCTATGCAAGCTGTTGAAGGAGAAGAGGAGTCATCACTTACCCAGCTCTGAACTGTGCGAGCTAGCACAGCGGCTGGCCTGATGTGCATGCCCACTGGTGAGGTAGCATCGTGAGCACTCTAGGAGCACCAACTACTTTCTGGTTGATTTAGAGCTCATTCCACAAGCTGAAACTTACACTGGTACCATTACTGGGACAAAGAGCCTGTTGCTAGGTAGGCCCTGGTCCTGGGGGAACCTGCCGTGTGCTAATGGATGTAGTGTTAAACTGGCTCCTAATAACTTACCGCTACACTCATAGATTAACACACCTCTTTCTGTTTTGTTTTTGTTTGTGGGTTTGGTCGGTGCTGGTTTTTCTAGAAAAGTTTCTCTGTGTAGCCCTGGCTGTCCTGGAACTCACACTGTAGACCAGGCTGTCCTCGAACTCACACTGTAAACCAGGCTGTCCTCGAACTCACACTGTAGACCAGGCTGGCCTCGAACTCACACTGTAGACCTGAGTTGTTCTGCTCCTGACTGCTGGACTAAAGGGAGCCTCCCCACCGCCAGGCTGGCTGATCCGTCTCTTAGTCTTCCTCAGAGAAGCTTTTCTTTCTAGTAGACCCCCAGCTGATCCTGGGATAGAGAATGGGAGACTGTGGAAAGATCTTTTCTGAGTTCAAGGCCTGTCTGGTCTACACAGTGCATCCCA
>OU015753.1:103021810-103034895 GCA_907169655.1 Acomys percivali
CAGGTGTATCAGATTGTTCTTTGCAGGGAGTGTGTGTATATTCCTTATTTCATTGTTTGCTTTAATCATTTTTAACTTGATAAGATTTTGTAATTAACTTTTAGGTCATTTTTCCTGTAGATTTTGCCTGATTTGGAAAGCTTTGAGAAACAGAAAAAAACAAATTATAAGAAAATGACGACTTTTCGAAATCATTGTCCACATTTGGATTCAGTTGGTGAAATAACAAAAGAGGATTTGATAGAAAAATCTCATGTAAGTTACATAGTTATCACCCTGAGATTGCATGCTCACTTTCCTCTTAAGTGCACATTTAAGTAAACTGATAGAGCACTCTGCATCATGTTTAAACAAGCACATTGATATGGTGAATTGTGTATGTTTGACTGTGCCGACACAACAGAGATCTCTTGTGCTTACTTTCCCAGGGGGCTTGTCAGGACTGTAAAGTCAGAGGACCGAATCTGTGGGCATGCCTGGAGGTATATGCACATATATATGATTTCTTTCCTGAAAAGTTTGTTATTGTAAATTTATATTTACTAATAGCACTTTTGATGTATAAAAGAACTTTATGTGAGTATACTTTAAAACATAAGTGGTAATTTAAGTATGCTTGTAGAGCTGTTCGTAAATGACTCAGTTCTGTGTGTACCTCTCATTGGAGGTGAGATAACTTTTCACCTCCAGCTTTGAAACACTTAACCTGGTCTTTGTGCTTATGCCTTTTAGTTATGTTATCTATCTATGGAAAGTGATTCAGTCATTAAATTAAAACGTGAAGTCAAAAATTAAGTGTAAGTCCTATTGTGATGCTATTTGTAAACTTAATGTGCCCGTGGTAACATACTTCCTGTCTTGCGTACTTGCTACAGAACAGGTGTTCCTATGTTGGCTGTGGGGAGTCACAAGTGGACCACAGCACCATGCACTCGCAGGTATGTGTGTGGCTGTTGGGTACACAGCAATTGGAGGTGGGGACAGGATCCAGGGCCATGCATGTGCCAAGCACGTACTGTGTCACTGTGCTGCAGTCCTGGCGGTGGGAAACCACTACCACCTGAGGGAAAGGAGAAATGATACAAACATTCAAGTTGTGAGTGGAGTTGTGAGGTGCTTGTGACCTGCTCTAGCTGTGTGGCTTAGAGTTTGGAATCCTCCTCCCCGTGTGTCTTACATGTTACATTACAGATGTGTGACACCACACCAACCTAGAATTTTGGAATTTTTAGAAAATACATAAGGTAAAACTTTGTTTATTCTCCATGAAAGGTGGGGAGGGAATTGCTGAGAAAATCAGCATTAACACATGGCTATAATTGAGTATTGATAAGGAAGCACAATTCCTCTGTATAGAGGGTTCAGGTGTATAACTGAGTATTGATGAAGAAGCATACTCCGGTGGAGGGTTCAGGTGTGTAACTGAGTATTGATGAAGAAGCATACTCTGGCGGAGGGTTCAGGTGTAGTATCAGGTTGAAGTTAGGAGATGATCAGGTGTTTGTTTATTTTAAAAATTTAGTTATTTATTTGTGTGTGGAAGGCACGCATGTCCCACAGCATGTGTGGAGGTCAGAGGACCTTCCATTGTGAGGTGTAGGTGTGAACTTGGGTTGTCAAGCTTGTACCAAGTGTGTTTTTCCTGCTGAGCCATCTTGCTACCCCAGGGTTAGGCTTAGGACTAACCCCCGGGTGCTCCAGCTCTGGCCCTGGCCCTGGCCCTGCACACCACTCTGGCTGCAGTGCCATCTGTCTTGCTCTACTCTGTGGCACTTCCTGTGTGACTCTGACTTTCCACCCTAAGCTGGATTGATAGTAAGGTGCCTGTTGATAACCTGCAGCAGCTAGTGTCAGCCGGATCTTCTCATGGGAATTCTTTAAGTCCAGATATTTCAAATCCTAAGGCAGCGCTGTACAGTCTCTGTCCCTGTGTATCTGAAAGGGAACTTTATGTGACCATCTTTAAAGCACCGAGCAGCTAGCCAGGCATATCTCCTATATCCTGTAGGCTAAGCCCTCGTGCGCGCAACTATCACTTTATCTGAGAGCTTATTTTTACTGTTGCTCGAGTTGTGTTTGCTTCCATTTAAATGATGTATGCTCTTCTGCAATTCTGTTTTCCTAGCAAGCTAACAAACAGCAAACACTCCCCAGCCCCCTGAAAAAGTGTCACGTAGCCCAGGCTGGGCTTAGATTTGCTGTGTAGTAGAGGTTGGTCTTGAACACATGATCCTTTGCCCTGCTGGGATTACGGGAATGCCTTGTACTGGCTGCTCACCATTCATGTATTCTTGTTTGCTCATTGCAGAGCCGAGGAATTTTACACTGTTGAATTTATCTTTGTCCTGTGAATGAAGGAAAACAGACCCTAGCATAACTTGTAGAATAGGTTAGGTGGTGTTACTATATAGGATTTTAGAATTAATCTAAAGAATTGTGACATGTAGCCTGGCATGGTGGTGCACACTTTTAATCCCAGCACTCAGGAGGCAGAGACAGGTGGATCGCTGTGAGTTCGAGGCCAGCTTGGTCTACAAAGCGAGTCCAAAACCCTGTCTCGGAAAAAAAATGTGGAAAAAAAGAAAAAAAAAAAAGAATTGTGACATGTTTATGTGTGCTCCACATTAGCTCTTCTGAGTAAACACTGTCTGTCAAAGGCTGCAGATCATTTGCAGGGACATTTCAAGTATATCTAACGGTGCCTCCCTTTTCCCTCCTGTGAAACTGTGTAGGAGACAAAGCATTATCTAACTGTGAACCTCACCACTCTCCGAGTGTGGTGTTATGCTTGCAGCAAAGAAGTATTTTTGGATAGAAAATTAGGAACTCCTCCTTCATTACCTCATGTGAGACAACCTCAACAAACGCAAGAAAGCAGTGTCCAGGTAATCTAATTTAGATTATAAATGTTCAGAAAATAATTTCAGAGTTTGCCATACAGTTGGGATTTACAAGTGCCTCGCCTGTACTTTAGGAAGCCTGTCTCTGTGCCCAGGGTGGCACGGGAGCCTTGCTTTGTCTCTGCACAGAATGAACAGGAGGGGAGGGTGGGTTAGAGGGGGAGACACCTGTGCAGCGTCAAAGCTCTTGAAATAAGGTTGGAAGGGACATCCCAAGCCAGGCCTGAGGTTTTCATTAGTGACCCCTGTCTACTCATACAGAGCGCCTGTGTTCAAGCTCTTTAGAAAAAAGACTTAAAAATAGCTTACAAAGTAGTAAGTGTCCAGAGGGCTTTTTGTAAATACTTCTGTCTTTCTGAAACCTAAGAGAAGGAAGGTGGTCGGACTTCTGCAACTGGTGCGGACACAGCCCCTTCCCTCCCCTTCTGTCCTCTTTCCTCGGCACCCTGCTGCTTTAACCCTGAAAACCAGTACAGACCCTGAAACTTAGCATCAGGAGCCACGTTCCCCTGTGGATCAGGAGGCTCAAAAGCCAAGTTTGCAAAGATGGCTGATTCTCGTTTACTGAGTCTTCTTGTTGTGTGTGAGCATGTATAAAACAAGCACAGGGGTGCCTCAGAGAAGCCGTGGCCCCTGTGGCTAGGCTTGTCTGATGCGCCCTTTGTTGCTGTACAAGTTACAGAGATCAGAACAGATAAGGCATGTCACTAATTTAGATAAAGTTAGTTCTTGAGCCTAAATTTAGAAACATCACTTAGAAAATGTGGTTTGGTTTTTGTTTTGTTGTGGGGGGGTAGGGGTGAGGTGGGGTGGGGGTGGGGAGCTGGAAAAGGTGACTCAGTGGTTAAAAGCTCATACTGCTTTTGTAGAGAGGGCTTGAGCTTGGTTCCCAGACCCATACTGGGTGACTTTATTAAGATTTATTTATTATTTATACAGTATTCTGCCCACATGCCAGATCTCATTATAGATGGCTGTGAGCCACCATTTGGTTGCTGGGAATTGAACTCAGGACCTTTGGAAGAACAGACTGGGCTCTTAACCTCTGAGCCATCTCTCCAGCCCTACTAGGTGACTTTAAACTGCCTGTAACTCCAGCTTTGGGGATCCTGTGCCTCTAGCCTTCTGCACCTGTACTTACATGTAAATACTCTCATATAGCTTCACAAATACATAGTTGAAAATAAAAAAGCCCATTTTTATAGGCACTTTTTCTATAAAATATAAATGTTAGCTTTATAGCAATTGTTAATGGCACAAAGTCTTAGGGTTCTATCTTTATTGTTGTTGTTATGTTTATTTCGTTTTTTTTAATTTTTAAAATTACATCAGTGGGTGGGTATGTGCACGAATAAGTTCAGGTGCCATAGGAGCACAGCAGAGGCATCCAGTCCCCCGGAGCTGGAGCCTCAGGCAGCTGAGAACCACCTGATGTAGGTGCTGGATTCAAATTAAGGCCTTGTGATGCTCTTGGCACGAAGCCATCTCTCCAGCCTTGTTGTTGTGGTTGTTCTGGGACAGGGTTTCAGCGTGTAGCCCAGGCTGGCCTCTAACTTTGTTGCCAGCCAGGACTGGCCTTGAAGTAGTCTTTTTGCCTCTGCCTCCTAAGTGCTGGGGCTACAGGCATGTTCCACCGTGCTGGCCAGTTTCTGTCCCAGTGACACCTTTAATAGTTTTGAAGTATAGGTGTTATGTAAGTTGAAATTAAAGTGGGTTTCGATAGTACAAGGTCTTAAACAAGTGTGCTGTGTCTCTTTGTTGTTAAGGATTTTAAAATGCCCAGTAACACAGCGTTGAAAACTCCTCTGGCTGTGGTATTTGAAGATCTGGGTATAGAAGTGGAGGAGGAAGACGAGCTGAAGGCGAGAGGTAAAGGCTCTTCCTCAGCACACCTGGGTGGCACTGCCCCTTTCGTTAGCAAAGTGCTAGGTGACAAGTTCAAAGTCTAAAGCTTTACCAGCAGAGGCTGGAGAGGGTAAGAACAGGACCGAGGCGTTTGCCCTCGTGAACCCGTTTTTTTCAGGCAACGCACACTTGGTTTGTCTGGTGTTAGCGTGTCACAGCTGACTCAGCTTCGCCAGCCTTGCCTTGTGGGAGCCTTTTGCTTTCAACGTGAGTTTGGATTCTCACAGCCCATGATAAGGGTTGCTAGGGAGGTGTGAGAGTATTACCTTAGCAGACTGTCTTGGAAAAAAAAATTCTTTTAAAGGGGCAGCATTTATTTGGAAAACAATCATGAGGGTCCAGGGGACCTCCTGCTGTGTTCACTCAGTTTTCCTACATTTGTGACACAGCCTGTCAGGGTTTCCCATATTTTAAAGGTTCACAGTATTTAATATAGACTTTGAATTTTCTGCTAGTTCTTGGAACATAGGCCCTGAGTGCATATTAGACAAGCACCCTTCTAGTCAGCTACATCCTTAGCCCTAGAATTTTTTGTTTTTGTTTTTGTTTTTTAAGACTGGGTTTCTGTGTGTAGCCCTGGCTACCCTAGATTCTCACTGTAGACCAGGCTGGCCTTGAACTCACAGAGATCTGCCTGCCTCTGCCTCTCAAGGGCTGGAATTAAAGGCGTGCACCACCACACCCAGCAGCCCTAGAAGTGTTTGTTTGTTTGTTTATTTATTTATTTTTAAAAGATTTATTTATTATTGTGTATACAGTGTTCTGCCTGCATGTACACCTGCAGGCCAGAAGAGGCCATCCAGATCATGTTACAGATGGTTGTGAGCTACCATGTGGTTGCTGGGAATTGAACTCAAGACCTTTGGAAGAGCAGGCGGCGCTCTTAACCACTGAGCCATCTCTCCAGCCCATATTTATTTATTTTTATGATTGTTGTTTTTGTTTCCTTGTTTCTTTTGAAGCAGGGTCTCTCTATTATGTAGTTCTGGCTGCCCTGGAACTCGCTATGTGGACCTTGAACTCACAGAAATGCACTTCCCTCTGCCTCCTGAGTGCTGGGATTGAAAGTGTGCACCACCATGCCCGGCTTATAATTCTACTTTTGAAGTATTTGTTACTGTTCTTTGTTTTGTTCTGTTGGGAATTAATATCAGGGGCTCAGGAATGCTGAGTGTATGCTTTGCTTCTGAGGTCAGCCAGTCCCAGTTTTCTCTTTTAATGATAGGATAAACTGAAAAAAAAAAAAAAATAGAATGCAGATGGAAAAAAAATGTAACCCATGGAAAAGGAGGCACTGTGGTCTATGTTTGTCACAGCGTGAGGACAGGCATCAACATCAGGCCAATTTCCCACTTGGGTTTTGGGAATTGTAATCTTAACTCAAATTATTTTAAAAATGTGTTCTTAAACTGTGTGTACTGGCACACAATTTTAATCCCAGCACTTAGGAGTCAGAGGCAGGCAGGTCTCTGTGAACTCAAGGCCAGCCTGGCCTATAGTGGGTTCCAGAACAGCCAGGGCTACACAGTGGGACCCTGGTTATCGCCCTCTTCTGTCCCCCCAAAATGTCCTCTTCATTACATAACAGTAGAAAGGGTTGGGTTTTTTTTTTTAAGTGCAGAATTTTTATTTTTTAGGTTATATTAGGAAATCCTTGAATTTATCTACAGCTAAAAATTTGGAAAGTAAAAGATTTCCAGAAGCATAGCCTGAGTTGTTCAGGCTGTTGCCTTGCATTTCCATGTTTTTCTTTTGTTAATGTTGTTTCTTGTGTGTGTGTGCATGTGTGCATGTGCGTGTGTGTGTTCACCCACTGGACATTGAATTCAGGGCTGTGTGTACAGTTTGCACATACTCTACCAGTGAACTGTTTTCAGCCCATTTCCATAGCTTTAACTTTTGAAATTGTTGTTCTCAATAAACAACCAGAAAATTGAATCATTTATGTTTTATTGAATGATGACTTATATTTGTTCTTCATAGGCCTTACAGGTTTGAAAAACATTGGAAATACTTGCTATATGAATGCAGCTTTGCAGGCTCTTTCTAATTGGTAAGTAGCAAGATCAGTACAGGTCGGTCGGTTGATCTGTCTGTCTGTCCACCCTTCCTTCTTTCCTTCCTTCCTTTCTTTTCTTTTCTTTCTTTTTTCTATTTTTCCCCTGAGACAGGGTTTTTCTGTGTAGCTCTGGCTGTCCTGGAACTTACTCTGTAGACCAGGCTGCCCTTGAACTCAAAGATGCACCTGGCTCTGCCTTCAGAGTGCTGGGATTAAAGGTGGGCCCCACTGCTCCAGTCCAATCCAGGCTTTGCTTAGGGAGCTTGTTGTTACGGTAGGTGAGTACCTCCCAGAGCAGAGAGGCAAGAGCCTGGGCGAGGACACCTGTGGGCCCAGTGGGATTTCTGTGTCTGTCTCTAACTTTATTACTTTGTTTTTCTAACCCAGGCTAGCCTGGAGCTGTGTAGTTGGGATGACCTTGGACTCTGAAGTACTGGGATTACAGGCCTCCTAGCAGCACACCCAATTACTGCCTGTAGTTTCTTAAGATTGATGACCCTGGCTTAGATGTCCTGTAGTATGTCCTTGGGGAAAGTATTTGTTTTGTTTTTTACAGTTCTGGACCTCAGACTTAGGTCCTTAAGCACACTGCTCTGTTGAACAGTATCTGGGCAAGTACATTTATGTACAGAAAATGAAAGCTTAAACTTGCTAAATACTAAGAACATTTTTGGGTTAGAAATCTTATGAAAGTCTGTATGGTTCTGTAGGGAGAGTCCTTGAATACAGCACTGTGTTTCCCCCTTATTTGTGGCATATAGCTTGAGTGGTCATTACTTTTCAGGTAGAGGCATTGAGGCAGAACAGAATTCAGAGCCCTGACTGTGGCATTGTCAGAGCATGACATGACATTGATAGCATCTTTGGGAAAGAGTTTGACACTGAGAACCTGGAAGAAAATGACTGGTTAAACTTTGTGATGTAAACGGTTGAATATTGGACTGTAAAAGGGAACACAGGCCTGACAGTGAGCGGCTGCTGTGTGCTGTCGGCTCACTGAACAGCTGGACACTGTGAGGCCTGAGGCCGGACTCGGCTCTGACCCTGCTCTCTCTTCACACTAGCCCGCCTTTGACGTACTTCTTTCTTGATTGTGGAGGACTGGCTAGAACAGATAAGAAACCAGCAATTTGTAAAAGTTACCTCAAACTAATGACAGAATTGTGGCACAAGAGCAGGTATGTACTTAATATAATTGTTTAAAATTCAATATTACAAGTATGGAAAGAATGCAGATCTGTTTGGAGGGTTGAAAACCAATTGTAGAAGGGAGATTTGAGTGAGGCCACAGGACACTGGAGTGCAGATGACGGAGCTGTTGTCATTATCAGTGTCAAGCAGTTCCATTGGACCTTGGGTGCCTCTCCTGCGCTGTGGCAGAGTCACCCCAGGCTAGGCAGTGTAGGCCTAGCTTGCTGCCGGTGCCCTGCCTCAGCACGTCGGCTGCCGGTGCTGAGTCTCAGCTGTCGGCAGTTATTTGTGGACCACGTTAGTTCTGTGCTAGAACTGCTCATGAAGTTGCAGTTTTGAGGAATACTGTGCAGCTTGAGAATAATAAAATTCTAAAAACAAAAATCGGAACTGCAGAACATGTGTTTGAAAATGTTTCTTTTCAGGCCAGGATCTGTTGTGCCTGCTAATCTGTTCCAAGGAATTAAAACTGTAAACCCAACTTTTCGAGGCTATTCTCAGCAGGTTAGTTATTTCTATAAACATCCTTAAGTTTTTTGGATTTATTTACATTGTTTGTATGAGTGTTTGCCTGTGTGTGTGTATGTGCACGGTGTGTGCCTGGTGCCGCGGAGGTCAGAGGAAGGCATCAGATCCTGACCTGAAGCTCCTGATGACTGAGTTACGCTGTGTGGGTGCTGGCAACAGCCTGGGTCTGTCAGAGCAAATCCTGACCGCTGAGCTGTCCCCACCTCCACTTTAATAATTTTTGGTAAGCAGAAAACATTATCATACTTCTGTTTTCCCAGTTTACCTTTTCCATCATTGCTCCTTTGTGTCTTTAGTGTTGGTCTCGGGGCAGGGTTTCTTGTAGCCTGGCTGGTCTTGGCCTCTGTGTAGCTGCAGGTGGCCCCACCTTCCTGATCTTCTTCCTTCCCTCTCATGTGCTGGGTCCACACCCGGCTCTTTGTTTATTTTTGCATTCGTGTGGCTCCAGTGAGTGAATGCAGTGTTTGTTGGATGCCAGGCATGTGTCCTACCGCTGCACTGAACCTTCTAATTTCTGTGAGCTTTCTTACTGTCGTGGGGCAGTTTCAGCTATTTTAGTTTTCTATAGTCCCTTGAGTATTTATAGCTGGTCCTCATACTTCTCTCTTTTCTCAAACTATTACTTAACTATTAACTTTTTCCATATAAATTTCTGGATCTCCAGAGGTTATAATTTAGACCTATAGGTTGGAGCTCAGGAATTTGTAATTTTAATTTTTTTTAGATGTTGTTTGTATGAGGAGGGATGGTTTGCACATGCCACAGCACGTGTGTGAAGCACTGAAGCGCATTGTCCTTCCACAGCAGGTTCTAGGGATTGAACTCGGGTTGCCAGGCTGGCCAGTGCTCTTCCTAAGCATTTGCAGCTCAGGAATTTATATTACCAAATAAGCTCTTGCGGTTCATCAAGAAGTCTTCTTTACGATGCAGCCCATGAGTGGGGAAAACTCTCACTTAAACCCAACTTACATAGTGTTTCATTTTAGGCCATATTTCTGAATTGTGATTGTCACATGAGGAAAATTGCTTTGCTTGCCTAGTTTGGAGCGTATTGTGCTGCAGCTGTGCAGTCATCCTGTCCAGGTGTGCGTAGACTGTTAGTTCATACCTTATTCCTATGAGCCTTGGCACTAGACTGGTAACATGCTTCTGTTGATGTGCTAGGATGCCCAGGAGTTCCTTCGCTGCTTAATGGACCTGCTTCATGAAGAGTTAAAGGAGCAGGTCATGGAACTAGAGGAAGACCCTCACACCCTGACTTCTGAGGAGACCGCGGAAGAAGACAGGAGCCAGTCAGACGTGGACTTTCAGTCCTGTGAGTCGTGTAGCAGCAGTGAGAAAGCAGAAAATGAGAGCGGCTCCAAAGGCTTCCCTGAAGACAGTAATGAGACCACAATGCTTATTCAGGATGAGGATGACTTAGAGATGGCCAAAGACTGGCAGAAAGAGAAGATGTGCAGTAAGATCAGCAAAGCCAATGCTGACGTAGAACTGGATAAAGATAGAGACACTGCATGTGAAACAGTTGACCTGAACAGCCAGGAGACCGTCAAAGTGCAAATACATGGCAGAGCCTCAGGTGACAATTTAATAATCGTATTGTGAGATGATAGCATGTTGTGTGCCAACAGTGAACACTTAACTGTTACTTTTGAAACAACTTGCTTACTTTTTTGTTTGTTTATTTTTGAGGCAGGATCTCAATGTGTACCCTGGCTGGCCTGGAACTTACTATGTAGACCAGGCTATCCATAAACATATCTACTTGCCCCTGCCTCCTGACCACTGAGATTAAAGGTGTGTGCTACCACACCTGCCTTGCTTTTAATTAATTAATTAATTTTAATTAATAGACTTGCAGGGTTGGGTTTTTTGTTGTTGTTTTGTTGGTTTTGTTTTTTGTTTGGTTTTCCAAGACAGCGTTTCTCTGTGTAGTAGCCTTGGCTGTCCAGGACTCGCTTTGCAGACCAGGCTGGCCTTGAACTCACAAACTTCTGCCTCCTGAGTGCTGGGATTAAAGGCGTGTGCCACCACGCCTGGCACTTTTGTTTGGTTTTTTTGAGGCAGGGTTTCTCTGTGTAGCCTTGGCTGTCCTGGGTAGACTTGCTATCTGCTTGAAGTGTTAAGTTAAAATCAAAATCATAAAATTATGAAACTAAAAGTCAGATAATTTTGAGGATCATTTGCCTAGGACTTTTTTTTTTTTTAAAGCACGAGCACATCAGGATTCCTTTATGGTTGCATAGTAGTCTACAAAATTAGTCTCCTTGGAATTTTTCTCTTTATTTCAAGCAAGTTCTGTTGAGATTCTGACAAAAACACAACCCAAATTTTCTAATCATGTATGTTATGACATTCCAATGGTTCTCACTGTAGACATAGCTAATATGTAAATGAACTTTGTTTGGATACGTTATAATATTGGACAGTGGTTCTTTGAAGAAAGCCAAATACCTGCATGAAAGACATGAGCTAAATTTAGCTTTACATATCATATTTATCTTTCAGAGTTAACGTTCCTTGATGTGCTACTGACTGCTCTAAATTCTGTAAAATTAGATGATCAGAAAATCAGGTTATGAGGCTCACTGGCCAAGAAATAACAGCAAGTTTATCTCTGTGATGACCAAAGAGATCTGTTGGAGCCTAAGTGCTAAGTGTTTGGTGTATCACAGTTCTTTCTTAGCGTAGGAAGATTAGGGGCTTACTGTGAAGACTGTCATGTCTTCCCAGGGGGAACGCCAGGAGCTCAGACTCTTTGCAGACTCCCTGTGGGGAGAAGGATGGAGGGTGATAGAGGAAGGCACTTGGCATCTGGCTTCACATGCGCGCGCGCGCGCGCGCGCACACACACACACTGCACCGCCAGCCTCTGTTGCCTTGACGGTTCTTCCTTTTCCGTGGCTCTGCGGTGGTCACTAAATGCCTAGTTCTGATAACCAGCCTTCCTTGTGAAAAGCCAAAGGAAGCGTGAGGCAGGACACTGGCTCTTTGTTACTTGCTTGTGGGGTTTGTACTTCATATACTAACAAGACAATGAACTAAAATAGTCTGAGTGTTTTATCTTTTAAATCCTGAGTGAAAACCATAACAAAGATCATGCAGTGTGCAAAACCTAAAATACTTGCTGTCTCCGCCCACAGTAAATCCTCACCAGCCTCCGAGGTCTTTAGCTGCTTTTCTTTAGAAATCCTGGAGTGAGGCTTTGTACACAATATTTTGCTGTCTTCTTTAGTCATGGTTGCTAGGTTCTTATTTTGTTTCATATGTTTACTTTTGTGTATGAGTGTTTTGGCTGGATGTATGTATGTGCTCGGCGTGTGTGCCTGGTGCCCAGTGGAGCCAGAGAGGGGGTCATATGCCCTGGACCTGGAGTAATGGACGTGTAAACCACCACCATGTGAGTGCTGGGAACTGAATCTGGGTCCTCTGCAAGAGCAGCACATGTCCTGCCCCTGAGCCTTGCCCCACCCCTCGGCTGGTATCTTTACCAACACTTTTCCCTCCGCCACACCATTGGCAGTCGTTCAGCACACTTCTTGCCTCAGAAGATAAGGCAGACCCTAAGACTAGCCACTCGCTGCTGGTAACACTCATGGTCTCTAGCTGGCTTTGTTTTACAGTTAGCTCTGAAGAGTTATTTTCCTAAGAGATATGTATTATTTTTATTATAGCAACAATAAATATGATTAATATATACCTGAAAAAAAATTTTTTTTGGTTTTTCGAGACAGTATTTCTCTGTATATATCTTCCTGTCTTGGAACTCACTCTGTAGACCAGGCTGGTCTCGCACTCAGAGATTTGCCTGCCTCTGCCTGCCAAGTGCTCGGATTAAAGGCGTGCATCACCACCACCACCCAGCTATGAATTTATTTCTTTAAAAAAATAGATTTAATATATTTATGTGTCTTATGTGTTTGCATGCATGAGTTGTGGTACCTGTTGTCCCCCTTGTGCATGCACATATGTATGAGCCCACAGAGGCCAGAACTGGAGTGACAGGCAGTTGAGCTGGGAACCGAACCTCTGTCCTCTGTAAGAGCTGTAAGCGCTTATAACCACTTAGCCATCTCTCCAGCTCCCACTGCCTAGATTTCTTGTTTGGTTTTAATTACTAAGTTTATCTGGGACAATAATATTTTCTCTCACTTAAAAAAAGTTCTGGGCTGAGGAAGCATGGCTCAATGATAGAATACTTGCGTGGTATTTTTGAGGCTTTGGGTTCCCTCCCCAGCACAATGAAAAGAAGTTGAATTTAAAAGACTGAGTGGGGCTAGAGAGATGGGCTGGCAGTTAAGAGCTTGTATAGTGCATTTACAGAGGACCCCACTTTGTTTCCCAGCACCTATGTTGGGTAGCTCACAACTCTCTCTCTTCAGCTCTCCTGGTCTCTGGTGGCATCTGCACTGACATGTCTGTAGTAACGCATGTGTGTATGTGTGCGCGTGCGCAACACACACACACACACACACACACACACACACACACACACACACACA
>OU015753.1:103040818-103063630 GCA_907169655.1 Acomys percivali
CTCCTGTCCCTGCTGGTCTTCATGTGGGGCTCCTGTCCCCTCCGGGTCTTTCTATCCTTCTACTCTTCCACAGGACTTAGTGACTTAACTTTTCGTTAATGATATCTTGGTATGTTACTTTTTATAAGGGCTATTGTATTGTTGGGGTGTGCAATGCATGACTGCCTGCACTCAGGAGGCAGAGGTGGGCAGATCTCTCAGGGTTCACAGCCAGCTTGGTCTAGGGCGTGAGTTCCAAGGCATCCAGGACTACACAGAGAATCCTGTCTTGAAAAGCAAAGCAAAACAAACACACACACAAACAAATAGCGTTAAATAAGTGTGCCATTGTCTAGACTTTAAGTCAAATTGCATAGTGCAAAACTAAGACCAGTGGCTGAGTTTTGTAACATAACTCAGGAATACTGTTGCTTTGATAATGATTTCTTTACATCTTCTGAAAGTTTTTGTGATCCATTTAAATTTAAGTGTCTTGTAGATTTATTAGTTTTTCTTTTTTATCCTTAGGTTGAGGAATGGAGTAAAGTTTTGTAAAGTACAGAAGTTTCCTGAGGTATGACTTCATTGTCACTCTTTATAAAATGTGGTAATGCATTAACGTCACATGGTGTAGTCAGCTCATGGCTGAAGTGTGGATTTGTCATGTGTAGCTTCAGGGTTCACTTTTGGATGCTGGGTTGAATATATGAATACCGCAACAGTGTGCTGTTGAACGGATCATTGTCTTGCAAGTCTGAAGTTTACAACCTAAAAGCCAGTGCACTGAGCTTTGGAAAAGCCATGTTCACTCTGCCACTTTTTTTTTTTTTTAAATCTGGACTCAGGTTAGAATTCAGGTTGATATTTAACATTTCTACTTAAATAACATAAATACTTCATAGACTCTTTATTGAGAGCATAAACTGAGCCTGGCGTGGTAGCTGTACAAATGTCTGAGTTTCAGGCTAGCCAGGTCTACATAGTGAAACCTTGTCTCATAAAAAGGAAAAATACCAAAATAACAAAAAACAAACCCAAAACCTGAAATATACTATTTAAAAATAAACATTTAAATTACTATAATTTTATTTGATTGAATGCTTCATTTTCTTGTTTACAGAATGAAACTTTAGTGTACTTTTTTTTAACCACTTGGAATCTTTTCTAATGATTAATTTGGATGTTGAATTACACTTCTTTTAGATTTTGTGTATCCACCTTAAAAGATTTCGACACGAACTGATGTTTTCCACCAAAATCAGCACTCATGTCTCCTTCCCCGTGGAAGGCCTGGACCTTCAGCCGTTTCTTGCAAAGGACAGCCCAGCTCAGATTGTGACCTATGACCTCCTGTCAGTCATTTGTCATCACGGGACTGCAAGCAGTAAGTACAAGAGCTCCACACTGTCTCTAATTAAAGACATGCGTCCAAGTTCATTGCTCAGTGAGTCCCACTTGAACAAGAGGAGAGAAACTTATAGACAGATTTTACTGCTTATTAGAAAAATGACAGACAACACAACATAATAATAAATGAACATTTAGGAAAATAGCTGGGTGTGGCGGCACATGCCTGTCAGGTACTTGAGGCAGGAGGATTATGAATCCAAAACCAAAAAATTGCTAGGTAAAACAGGTACCAGGAATACAGACTAGCTATCCAATTTGATCTTACTGGCAGACACTGGATGCCTACCGAGTTCAGGGAGCCCGGGTAGCTGAGACTGTCAGACAGAGCCTCCCCAGCTCTACAATAGGATAGACGTTAATTGCCCTAGTTGTATAACAGTGTATAAATGGATTAGGATTTTCTAGCCCATAAATCTGTACAATTATTAAGTGTTAGAAGCAGCATTTCAGATGTTAAATTCTAAGGCACTAAATATTTTCCTCTAGACTATTTGGAATAATAGAAGTTATGAGTAACAAGGGCAAATGCTAACTTTAACAGGGTTGGTTTTATACAAGGCTTCTCAGGGCTGCAGGGTCTAAAGTGGGTGTGGTGGGACATACTTACACTCTCAGCTCTTGAGAAGCTGAGGTGGGAGGATTGTCAGTTCAAGACCAACCAGGGCTGTACTAGTGAGGTCTTCTCTCAAAACAAAAACAAAACATTACATTTCTTGTGCTTCCTGTCTTGTGGTGCTGCGGGTGCAGACACTGTTGGGATGAGTTTCGGCTGCTGTGTAGGTCTCACAGCACCGTAACAGGCTCTTTTCCTGCAATACAGGTGGGCACTACATCGCCTACTGCCGCAACAACTTAAATAACCTGTGGTATGAGTTTGATGACCAGAGTGTCACTGAAGTTTCAGAGTCCACCGTGCAGAATGCTGAAGCCTACGTCCTTTTTTACAGGTGAGGGGCCTGCCATGACAATGTGAACATTGACCCGCTCCATAGGGATTTGTTTCTGAGACCTGCGGGTTTAGGAGTGAAGATTAGAAATGCTGTACTCTCATGAGTGAGACAGCTGTTTACAGAAAATTAAGAGTTTATAGACAGGCAAAGGGATATATTTTCTTTTAGATTATTCTTAATTACTTACTTTTAGCTGGGCGTGGTGGTGCACGCCTTTAATCCCAGCACTCAGGAGGCAGGACAGCCAAGATAACATAAAGAAACCCTGTCTCGAAAAATCAAAAAAAAAAAAAAAAAAAAAAAAGAAGTACTTGTTTTTAAAAGTTTCCCATGTATAGGTATTTTACACGTATGTCTGTTTGCCACATGTGTACCTGGTGCCAGAAGTCAGAAGAGGGCATCAGAGCCCCTGCAACTGGCATTGTGGTTGTGAGCCACCAAGCGTATTCTGGGAATCTAACCCGGATCCTCCACAAGAACAGCACGTATTCTTACCTGCTGAGCCATCTCTCCAGCCCTAGTTTCTTTCAAATTCATTTATGTGTTTGCATGTATGTGCCTGCCTGCAAGCACCAAAGTGCCTTTGTTCAAAGAACTACTTCTGGGAGTTGGGTTTTTCCCTCCACCACGTGGGTCCTGGGAATTGAACTCAGGTCCTCTGATGAGGCAGCAAGCACCCTTACCTGCTGAGCTTCTCACTGGCCCAGGATTAGTTTTGATTATAAAAAAAAAAGTAGATAGAATTGGAATTAATTACCAAATTTCTTCCCTAAATATCCAATAGTAAAGAATGTGTTACTGTAGAAACCCTTGATACCTTGCAGTATCTTAGAAAAGAAAACGCTAGATACTGAAAGAGGAACCGAGAGTGCAGCTTAGCAACCTGACCTGACTGACCCGAACGCCTGTGTTGTGCAGGGTTACATGGGTACCACACGTTAGCCAACGGTGGTGTATAATGTGTTGAGCTGTGGAACAAACAGTCTCTCTTGAAACTCGTTAGGGCTGATAAGATCCATAGTAATAGTGTGCGTGTTAAGTGTAGTGATAGAGAATCGTGTTGTTTGTTTAAGTAGTGACATGTGCATTAAATTGAACGAGTCATTGTCCTCAACAGGAAGAGCAGTGAAGAGGCACAGAAGGAGAGGCGCCGGGTATCAAACCTGCTCAACATAACGGAGCCCAGCCTCCTGCAGTTCTACATATCCCGGCCGTGGCTGAATAAATTTAAGACCTTTGCTGAGCCTGGCCCTATTTCAAACAATGACTTCCTCTGTATACATGGAGGTAAGGAGCGCGGATACATAAAGCAGTGCTAGGAAGTGGCTGCTAAATAATTTGCAAATTAGTCAAGAGCCAAGAATTTCCTCTGCTTATCACCCATCCCCACCTGGACCGGAGTGCACTTGACTCCTTATGGTTTCCGAAACTGGCCCGTTGTGAAATCCAGTGCTAGGGCCCAAGAATACCGAAGCCCGCTTCAGTACTGGGAAAGCTTTAGTGTCACGCCCCAGTCACATACGGATGGCTCATGGTTGAGTGCACTTCTGTGTATTTTCCTGGGAGGGCCGTTCCTGTGCCGTGTTTAGCCGACACCTCTATCTGTACTCCTTACCGGCCTCTCACAAATAGCTAGCTTTTAAAAAGTATGGAAGCATATTGGGATTTGTTAAAGATGACTTGTGCCTCTGTGATTGATGGGCTATTATGGTCCATCCCTGCAGTAATAAGTAAGGACTCTGTGTGGGCACTTTGACCTTTGTGGTTGGAGACTTGCTATGAATTAATTATTCATACCCTCTGTTGTATATAGAAACCTAAAGGTAGATATATCTGAGTGTTCAGAGCCATTTTGTGATTGACTGCATGGTTGGTTTGCCACATGGCCCTAGATTCAAACCCTAGTACTACCAAACAGCCCTGAATATGCACTTCATGTCTGCTCATCTGTAAGAAGCAACCAAAAATGCTTCTGCCTTACCTTTCCTTTGCCAGGCATGATGGTCTACTCCTGTAATCCCAGTATTTGAGAGTCTCAGGTAGGAGAATTGCTGAGTTGGAGGCCAGCCTGAGCTACAGAGCAAGACCATGTCGCAAAAACAAAACAAAGACGAGAAAGACAAAGGATTGGCCATTTGCCATTAAAAATGACTTTGTGTGTGGGAGGGTGCTTGCCTAACGTGAGCAAGCTCTTGGTTTAAATTTTAGCACTCTAAAAGTTAACCTGAAAGTGATATAATGAAATTAAACTGAAAAATTAAGTAGACCTGTTACATATGTCTTTTAGGTATTCCTCCACGGAAGGCTAGCTATGTTGAAGACTTGGTTTTGATGCTGCCTCAGAACATCTGGGATAATCTCTATAGCAGGTGTGTTCTGAAAGCCAACAGTACAGTTCAACAAACTGAAAGTAGCTACAGGAGTGTTGGGTTATGCATAAAATACTCAGTGTGTTACTTGATGCCCATGAAACATATTCTTTTTTCTTTAATTTATTCATCCTACAGTGTGGGTGTGAAGCCATTACTCCAAGTAATGCGAATTTTTATAATTATCTGTAAGAAATACTGAGGTATTTAGCAGTTCGTAACCTATTTAAAGGATGTTACAGCTCCTCAATACTAAAAGTTTACATAGTTGTATACTACTAAAATTGGATGTTCTTACTCCCAAATTTTAAATCATTTTACAATGTTATTTCCCTATTAAGCACTGTAAATATTAAAATTGCACTCCCTAAGTGCTTTTTACCTGAACATGCACGTTTTCATTTGGTTAAAATTTGCTTGGGACTTTGCTTGTATAACAGACTATTTTGCACTAATTTTTGAACCCTTTTCACTTTGTCATCATTTCTAATAGCAGAAGAGAGTTACAGCTCTAAGGGAAAGTTGAAACACAGATAGAGCAGGCTAGAGAACAAACTGACAACGCTGTGTGCCCTGGTAAACATAAAACTGAGTTCTTATATGACTCTTTTCCCCTATAGGATTTATTCTCTAAATTTGTTTTATTATTTTTTAAAAACTATTAAGTGTATGTGTGCCTTTGTGCTATGGAGTGTGGGTGGAGGTTAGAGGACAGCTTGAGGGATTCCAACTTGAGATCCAAACTTAGAACTTATTTTAAGACCCACGGAGCCGTCTTGCCAACCCCAGGACTGATTTGTAGCCGGGAATTTAAACCCTGATTGAAAATGGGCCTTGACGTCGTGACTTTTGTTGTAACTTCACGCTTAGGTATGGAGGAGGACCTGCTGTTAACCATCTGTACATCTGCCACACTTGCCAAATTGAGGCAGAGAAGATTGAAAAACGAAGAAAGACTGAATTGGAAATTTTTATTCGGGTAAAATAAGTAATGTTTTCACACTGTAAATGATGTAAGATGTCGGTCTGGCAGTGGTTAGTGAAGATAGATGAGAGCTGCACTGGACATCAGGGTCCTGCCTGCACAGCCATGACCCACCCTGCTCCCTGTGGGTGCTTTTCTGTTTCTGTGGATTTGCCATGGTCTTGAACTTTTGATCTTCCTGCATTTACCACCTAAAGTGCTGGGACTATACATCACCACGGCAGCTCTTGGTTTCTTTAGAGCCATCACACACAGACACAGAATTCCTCAGACCTGTTTACGGCTCCTGTGTCAGCAACTTCTGACCGTCCCAGGAAGAAGGGCCCCCAAAGTGCTTACATTCAGTAAATATCAAAGGGTCGTGAACAGCTGGTCACAGCGGCACAGCCTAGTGTTTGGGAGGAGAGGCACGAGCGTGTGAGGTTGAGGCCACTTGGGCTACATGATACACTGCCTCAGCCCCTCCCTTAGCAAAGCCATAGCAAGCAAACTGTTGAGCAAGGTTTGGAGAGTAGTGTGGGGAGTTAAGTAGTCAGGATAGGTCTGCTGAGGGGGTATTAAAAGACTTGTAGGATGTGTGGGAACACAGTCACACAAATAGTTGAAAAGTGTGTGTGGGGGGGGGGTTGTTGCAGAAGCCCAAGAATCAGGAATGCAATCGGGGTGGCTTCTAGGAATAACTAAAGGTCACTGTGATCACATATGGGAGAAAGGAACTAGATGAAGTCAGATTGTGGCGTGCGTCTGAGGCAGTACTGAGACCCTTCAGCGCTAGGTAAGTAACTCAGGCAGTACAGTACTTACTTAGCATGCACAAAGCCCTGGGCTCAGTCTACCTGTGTGTCACCCTAGCACTTGGGGGTCTTCCTTCGACAGTCAAACTCACATCAAACTGTCTTAAAAAAACAAAATCCTTTGGCAGAGACGATAAAGCTCAGTGGAAAAGTGCTTCTCTAGCCACAGAAAGCAGATGGGGAGAGTGTGTCTACCCTTTGAGGGTGACCAGTTTGTTTTTGTAACTTCATTCATGAATACAATTTTACATCATACCCACCCTTCCCACTGTCTCTCCAACTCCATCTTGACTTCCCTCTCCTTGGGCTACAAGGTACTGACTAGAATTAAAGAAACAGGGCCACTTAGATGGCTGTGGGCCACGGCACATGCTGCCAGCCAAGCAGCTCACCTGACTCTGAATTTAGCTGTCTGTCTTTATCTAGTATACATTATGGGCATTTTGTTGCCAAACAAGAAATGCTACTATAATTAGACAAACAAATACCCTTCATTCTTTTGAGGCCCAGTTACTTGCACCCCTTTTTCATAATAGTGCTAACCATTGGATGTTTTGTTTTGTTTTGTTTTTTGAGACAAGGTTTCTCTGTGTAGCCCTGGCTGTCCCGAACTCCCTTTGTAGACCAGGCTGGCCTGGAACTCAGAGATCTGCCTGCCTCTGCCTCCCGAGTGCTGGACTAAATATGTGTACTACCACATCTGGTCTACCTTTTTCTTTTTTTTAAGTTGGCTATGCTAGAAGATTTTTAATAAACCTATGAAATATTTATTGAATACTTTGCCTCAACCATCTTCTTTTTACATCTATGTGTCTTAGAACTAAGATAAGCTAGTGCATCAGTCTTAGTGGGGCCTCGTGTGTGTATGAGTGTATGTGTGAATACCTCATGTGTGCATGATCTCGTTAGATGCTGAAGGAGAATGCTCAAGTCCCAGGCACTAGGTGACTGGCTTTTTCTTCTCTAGCTCAACCGAGCATTTCAAGAGGAGGACTCCCCGGCTACTTTTTATTGTATCAGTATGCAGTGGTTTAGAGAGTGGGAAAGCTTCGTAAAGGGCAAGGATGGAGGTGAGTGGCTCGCTGATCGTTTCTAAGCCAATTTTTTTTTTTTTTTTATTAATTTTATGAATATTGGAGAGTATACTAGTACACAAGAAAAGACCCAGTCCTTAATGGAACTCAAATTTTAGTTTATAATTTTATTGCTTTAAACTTATATTATTCATGAAAAGACTAAAAAAACTGAACACAATTTGCCTTTAGTTTTAATAACAGGGACTAGAGAGATGTTTTAGCAGTTAAGAGCCCTTGTTCTTCTGGGGACCCGAGTTCAATTTTCAGTATACACACCAGGCAACCAGCACAAACACCTGTAACCCTAGCTCCAGGGGAATCAGATACTCTCCAGTCTCCACTGGCACTGGCATACACATCCCATACATAATTAAAATAAATTAAATCTTAATGCTGAAAAACTTTAGAGGCAGGTGGATTTCTATGAGTTCAAGGCCAGCCTGGTCTACATAGCATAATAGAGACATTGTCTCAAAAAGACCAATCAATCAATCAATCAATCAGTCAGTCAATAAAATTCTATACAACAGGATGGTGGGTAAATTATAGTTTATCTAATATAATGTGGGCTTTTAAAAATAATTATGTGTAGTAATTTGAATGGGAGGCTTGATAGTACATGCCTTTAGTCCTAGCACTGGAGAGGCAGAGGCAAGCAGATCTCTGTAAATTCAAGGCCAGCCTTTTCTACATGGGCAGTTTCAGGCCACCCACAACTATATAGTGAGAACCTGTTTTAATACTACTATTGCTATTAATCATAATATTAAAAATAAGGTGTTCTTGATGTGTTGATTGCAAAGAAAGCATGTATTGTTTGAATTCCTTTTAAAAAAATTTTCAAGTCAGCATACAAAATGGTGGACTTAACTATATTTTCAAATATATATGGTATTATACTTTGTTTTTATTCATCTTCCCCTCAACTATTTTATTTAAACAATGTATTGTGGGAAAACAAAGACCACACAGATATTGAAACCATATGCCTATTTTTCTGTAAGATTTTAGTAATTTTTCTTCTTCGTGCCTGTTGGGAGCTTTTGAGAATGGACAAGTACTGTACTTTCATGTTCAAAGGAAAAAGGCTTTTTCCCCTAAAAGGAAGATGTATCTTAATATTTCATTTTATAAGTGAGTTTGGTTTAAATAACAAATTTGGAACTGATTTTTCTTTTAACTTGTAAAGAGGATGTTCTTTTGTGGCATTAAATGATATATTGATCTGCAGTTCTCAAGTGAGCAGTTAAATTGTTTCTGTTAGACTTGGGTGCTGAGCACATGCTCACCTTCTTTGGTTGTTTTGGGTCAAATGAAACCTCCAAAGCTAAGGAGATACTAGGAATCAATGGCATTTGGTTAAAAAAAAAAAAACTTGATTATATTTATAGTTCTCAATTACTTCAGGAATAAAATTATGTCGTTCTGTTGCATTTCCTTGGAAGTGTGCATTTTATAATTCTTGTATCCTTTTGACTTAGATCCTCCAGGTCCCATCGACAACACTAAGATTGCAGTCACTAAATGTGGAAGCGTGATGCTCAAGCAAGGTACGCTTGTCACTAAACACACAGTCTGTCTCTGAGACGAGGCGGCACGAGCTCCAGGCTGGCCCTGGCTGCAGTTGAGGGCTCCACCTTGTCATGCTCGCAAGTGCTGGGTTACAGGCATGCACTGTCGTGCTTTAGTCAATAGTAAAACTTTCCTGTTAATCATTTCTCACTGAAAAATAATAACCAGCCAATACGTAATTTTAAAAAATTAACTAGTTCAGAAATGTTGAGGCTTACAGTAGAACAAAGGGTAGATCATCCCTACAGGGTATACACTGCTGGGTTTACTGTAAGAGCTGTGCAATATAAGGGTTGATTGTAAGCATATTTTTTCTGCATACACACAATCTTAGGAGCAGACTCTGGTCAGATTTCAGAAGAAACATGGAATTTCCTGCAGTCTATATACGGTGGAGGGCCTGAAGTCATCCTCCGACCTCCTGTTGTCCATGTTGACCCTGACCCACTACAAGCAGAGGAAAAGATTGAAGTAGAGACCCGTTCTTTGTAGTTCTGAGGGTGCAGAGCTCCAATGAGGACGCCTCACTTGACGCACACGTATTCAAAGCATTCCTTAAAGCATGTTTATTTTCTTGATTTTCTTCTTTTATCACATGTATCCCTTTGTACTGGGCATTATGGAAGGGTATGTTAAAATGTGTAATATAAGTTGGTATATTTAATGTTGAGTAACTTAACCTAGTATCTTTCAGTATGCTGATTTGAAAGAGAGGGGACAGTTGAGCTCCCTGACCTGTGTCAGGCAGATCTGGCAGACCCTTTGTAGCTCTGTAAATACTTCGAGTTTGAAAACTTATTCATTACTCTGGGCCATCATACCTGGCTAATCTTTTCAGTTCTCAAAAACCTAATTTAATTGTATACTTTTGACATGGCTTTGCACAATAAGGAGCCTATTTAAATTGAAAGTAGTGGTCAGAACATTTGTTAATTTCCTAAAGCTCAGGAAACATTAAGGTGTTACTTTTTTTGCACTGCAGCATATAAAATTGCATATTAAAATTTACAAAATGTCTTTTTTGAATGTAACAGGATGTATTTAGTTTGAGTGGAATTTGTTACCAGATATCAGTAAATTATTGCCGCTTTTAATGTAAAATGTTAAAACTTTAGTTCTATAGACCTAAATGGTATTCATTAATGTTAGTAACTAAAAACCTTAGTTTTAGGCCACTTTTTATTTTGAGAGCATGAAGTATGGAATGTGTCAAATGAGATTGTTGATAAAGCTGAAACCACTTGCAAAATGATTTTTTAAATGAAATGCATAAAGTCTTTTGAATAATAGAGTATGCACCGCTGTTTGCTTGAGTCTGTGATGTCAAAAGCTTAACTATATTCCAAGTACAAACATGCAGGTGACACTGAAGGTTTGAAACAGCATTCATGGTGGCTTTGCAATGTTGTTAAACTTATTCAATAAAAATGATTCTACAATCTCTAAATTGGATGTTGAATTTATTTGAGAGACTTGAAAAGCAAAGGGCATAAGGTTTGTTAATACTAATGCCTTTCATTATATCTTATTTGAAAATGTGTATCTAATAAGTTCTCTGTCATAGTACAGTTTATAACACCGTTTTGGGATGGGTCCCATGGTTTGTTGGCATCTGAGCCCGGCAGGCTCATGCTGGAGGAGTCTGAGAGGCAGAGTGGGCTGTGAAACAAGACTGTCCCCAAGCAACAGCAAGCCAACACTCAGTGCTTTCGGGGCCAGCTGAGTGTTGTGCTTGGTAGCCTGTAATGGCAACACTGTGAGGCAGAGGCAGGAAATGACAAGTTCCAGGCTGTATATAGTGAGTGAGTTGCAGATCAGCCTGGACTGTAGAAACCCCTGTACCAATGAAAACAAGCCGCAAATCTTGTAATACCTGTTTTGCCAACAAAATGTTAGCAAGGTCTCGCTTTGGGTTTCTCTGGCAGTGGATGTTTCCGTATCAGCCCAGGACTTACAGGGGGATGCTCTTGGTATCGTTCACATGGAAGAGAACACAGGCTGACTTAAGTCTGTATGGAATGCCTTGTCTAGTCCATCCAGTTTTGCAAATGGATGCTCCTTCAGGAAGGATGCAAGGTAGGATAAATGACAGGAACTTTATCATTAAATGATCAGTTCTCTTGGAAACATGACATTCTATGATGACGTGTGTGTGTGTGTGTGTGTGTGTGTGTGTGTGTGTGTGTGTGTGTGTGTTGGGGGCGGGGGTGCTGACAACTGGTGACTGGCTGTGGACAATGCTCCCAGCAACAGATAAGTTTTGACCATCCTCAAGAGTAGCTAGCCTAGGCAGGTAGCATACTGCCCGGCACATAAGGTTATTATGGACAGAATTTGGTAGGGAAGCTGTTATTTTCATATCTATGCCTATTGCCATGTCCAACACTGAGTTCAATAACACATAGAGGAATGTGCTGTGGTGAGGTCTTATAGACCCAGCTACTCAGAGAACTAAGGCAATGGAGAGCGGCCTCTTTTTAAAAATATATTGATTATGTACACAGTGCTCTGCCTGCACACCTGCACACCAGAAGAGGGCATTAGATCACATTACAGATGGCTGTGAGCCACCATGTGGTTCCTGGGAATTGAACTCAGGACCTCTGGAAGAGCAGACAGTGCTCTTAACCTCTGAGCCATCTCTCAAGCCCCGAGAGCTGCCTCTTTTTAAAAAACAAAAAAAGATTGCAGATGTGATTATTAGTATAACAATATAATTGGTACCCTTTATTTTGGAGCAGGTGTTATTTTGGGTTGAATTGGAAACTAAGACAAGACCACTTCAATGATTTAATAACTTGACACTAAATGAAAATAAATCACATATCCACTTGCTCGGAGAAACAGAACAACTGCTCCAGCTAAAGAAAACAAAGGTGCTGAAGCCTCCACAGTTGTGAAGAGCCCCAGTTAACGGATTCTACAAGTGAACTTGGTATTTTTGGAACACAATCTACTAGCTAGAGGTTTACGTCAGCGTTTCCACAGCTCAGGAGTGGTGGTCTACGGTGCTATCAACACAGAAGAAATACTTAACTCCCTTAACTGAAGGCAGGCATCACTTTGCTGCATTCCCAATACAGTGTATTTGAAGGGCAGGTGTTATGGATAGAACTCGGAGCTTTGCGCAGGGGGAGCACACGCTGAGCTATTTAACTACAGCCCAGCTCCACTAACTTTTTTATTTTCACTATGGGTTGAGCCATACTTGGGTGCTGGACTCAACGGTGGGCAGAAGGCAAGGAGGAAAGTTAAAGATTCTTGGTGGCGAGAACACTTACAAATAATGGGTAAAGTGCTGTTTGACTTAAGGTGGCGAGAGTAAAGGCAGTGGAGACGGCTGGACCGCCCCATGACGGGGACTTTTGACAAGATGTGGTCTAACTGGAACTCCAACAGTTCTGTCCGGGGGGGCGGGGGCGGGATGAGCAAAGGCTGGAGAGGTGCGCCCCGAGCGAACGGCAGGAGAGGAGGGCGGGAGCCTCTGCGCCGAGAGCATCGTGGTGCGGGGAGCGGGAGAGCAGCGGCTCCTGGAAGGTAGGGCACGCTAGGGCACGCCACGCCACGCCACGCCTCGCAGTGTGCCCTCCCGCTCGCCAGCTGGGGCGGGAGCGCTGCACCGGCCGCGGCGGCCAGCAGGTGGCGCGGCGAGCGCCGGGCGTCTTCAACCCGGGGAAGGAGGGGACCGGAAGGAGCCGCCGCTGCTGCGGGAAGTGGAGGAGCGGGAGGCGGGGACCCACCTGGAAGCGCGGCGGCGGCGCCGCTGTGGAGCTTCCTGCGGCGGAGGGCGCTCCAGCCAGTGCGGCGGCGGGGGCCCGACGGCGGCCACGCGGGCGGCGCCTCCCCGAGTGGCCCGCTGCGGCCCGGCCCCGCGCGAGAGGTGAGCGGGCTCTCGGGGCGCGTGGCGGGGCCGGCGCAGGGGGGGTGGGGGGGCGGGAGGAGAGCGCGGAGGGAAGGCGCGGGGCCGGAGCCCCTCGGACCGAGCGCCCGGGAGGGGGGTGGCTGAGGCGGCGGCGACCCCACGTGGGCCGAGCGCGCGCGTGCGTGCGCGGCGGAGGGGGCGGGGAGGCCTGCGGAGTCGCCGGGCGCGCGCTCGGTGGCCCACGTGACGGGGCACGTGACCCGCCGCGAGGCCGGCCGAGGTCGAGCGGCGAGCCGTGTGGCGTCCCGCGGCCGGCGGAGGGCACGGCTTTGGCTTCCTGCCCTTGTCGTCCCGCCGCGGACTCGAAGGCGGCGAGCAGGGCGGGGACGGCTCGGCCCTCCTTCCGTCTGTCCGCGGCTCCCGAAAGTACACTTTGGAAGTTCCGCAGTAGTGACTATCTCCCCTCCTCCCCACCCGCCGGCCGCCATGTTGGCTCCAGAGCACGCCCGCGAGATGCCAGTGGGTCTGTATCGCGAGATGTCGCGGTTCTCGCGGGACCTTGTTGGCAGAGCGGTTGTGCTGGATGGCGGAGCCCCCGGTTACGGGGCCCTGGGACCTGGAACTCTTTTTTTTTTTTTTTTTTTTCCAGCAGACAAGTTGTCAGGGAGGGGCCGCGGCGCGTGCCCGCCGCCGGGAGCTTTTCGGCGCGCGCCTCCCTGCGGAAGGCAGCGGTGCGGACGGGTCGTCGGGGGCTCCGGGCTCCTCCGGCCCCCAGGCGCCCGCCACCTGCCGAAAGCTCGTCCGCCCCGCGGCCAGCACGCCCCCGGCCGCCGCCGCCGCCCCCGCTGCCGAGGTCCCAGACAGTGTTTGCCCAGTTAGCCCTTTCTAAAACATTCCAGACGTCTTCACTTTCCTGTCGCCTAACAACGCCAAGCATCTCTTCTTGTGTCTGGCCATTGAGAAGTTCCTCAGTACCCTGGCTGTTGACAGTAACTTTTGGCAGTGTTTGGGAGTCCCGTCATCCCTGACAGTATCCGAGGTCAGAATAAAATCCTTGTTATGTACATGGTTAATTAGCTTACAGCAGTAGCGTTTGGGGTTTTAGTGTTATTGAGGCTACCATTTTGATATTCTGAAGTGGTCACGTTAGGTTGCATAAACTAGAAGTGGATTTTTTTTTTTAACTAAATAAAATCCTGCTATTTTTGCTCCTTAAGTTTGAGATCATGTTTTCATAAGTGAGTCACTTTTCTCCACTTACAGTAGCTACTCATAAGTGAGTTTACCATATTTATTTTCATTTGTTTGTATTCAGAAATGTGGAAGTTACACAGTCGGGGAACCAAATCATTACAAATTTAACTCTCCTCTCCACCTCCCCCCACCCCCGTTTGCTTTTCTTTTGAGATGGGCTCATCTGTATCCCAGGATAGTCTGGAGCTGACTAGGTAGGCCCAGAACTTACAGCATCCTCCTGCCTCAGCTTGCCTAGTGGTGAGATTAGTGGTATTTGCCATCACACCCAGTATGTACCATTCAAAAAAATATTACTTATTTGTATTTCTGTGTATCTTGGTTATATTGTGTGCGCATGTGCATAGTTCCCTGTGACGGTCAGAAGAGCGTGTCTGGTCCCTAGGATCTATTATTACAGGAGTTTGTAAGCGGCTCAAAGTAGATGCATTTTAACTTTGAACATCAAAATAGAGCAGCAAGCATTCTCAACCACTAAGCTGTCTGTCTCTCTTAAACTACTAAAGTGTAGTTACTGCACTTTTACTGAGAGTAAAGTGCTACTGTTACATTTTACCAGTTTCCCTCAGCTTTCTCTGTACCTGATCATTTTGTGGCTCATGCTTTGTCTTTTTAGGAAGTTAGATTACTGTTATCACAACATTAGCAAACAGCGAATTATCTACTAGATGAGTTATTTAGCGCATAACCTGTTGTCAAACCTTATGTGTAGATGTCTTGGTGGTATGTACTGAAAATATCACCAAGAATAGAACTTTTTTTGTTTTGCAGTACAAATGTTCTAGTGCTGGGAGCTTTTCACACAAAGCCCTTGTAAAATAAAGATTTAAGGAAACATGTTTCATAATTTTGTGTAATTTTTATGTTAAAATTAATTATATATTTTAAACTAAAATCATGTCGATGCATTTTTTTGTTTATTTGTTTGGCTGTACTGGAGTCACTTTGTAGACCAGGCTAGCCTTGAACTCACATTGATCCACATACCTCTGCCTCCTGAGTGCTGGGATTAAAGGCATGTGCCACCACGCCCGGCTTTAATTTCCCTTTTTTAAGGTTAGATGTTTGTTTAGGGAGGAGTAGTGGGGCATGCCTGTAATCCCAGCATCCGGGAGGCAGAGGCAGGTGGATCTCTTATGTTCTAGGTCAGTCTGTTCTACAAAGAGTCCCAAACATCCAAGGTTATACAGAGAAACACTATCTCAAAAATCCCGCCCCCACCCACCCAAAAAAGATGATGCTTATCTAATGTGTACGTGCCTCAGTCTGCACCAGGTCTGTGAAGGAACCATGAAGGTCAGACGGGTGTCACAGTCCCTAGAGTTAGAGGTGTCTGAGCTGCCATGTGGGTGCTTTCAACCAAAGGATCCTCTGGGAAGCAGTAAGTGCTCTTAACTGCTGACTGTCTCTTCTCTGATCATACAGTATAGTCAGTGATACACCTCAGTAGTTAATGCAGACATCATTCATATAAGAAATGCTAAGTCATTTTTGTCATTACTCTTCTGAAAAAACTTAGCAGTGATAGAGAGCTCTATTTTTAAAAATTTTTAAATCTAGGTAATGTAGCTCAGGCTGTACTTGAACTTAATGAACCTCTTGTCCCAGCCTCTAGAATTCTGAGGAAGCAGACAGTCACTACTTCTCCTCTATTTGCCAAACAGGTCACAATAAAATGTAATTGTACATGACTTGAATGGTGTTCTTGTTTGTTTTTAAGTCAGTCTAGTGCAGTTAGGAATACTGAAGAATAGACTTGTTGAGAGTTAAAATATGGAAAAGATGAAAGAAGTAGAGGTTGGCAATGAAATAGAACTGTAAAAGTTGTAGAGAAAGGGGGCGATGTAGACAGGCAGGAGCCAGAAAGAACCCCAGAACAGGCGAGCCCATGCAGAGCCTTGAACCGAAACTTGACTTGACTAGTCAGGAAAGAGCACTAGAGACTAGTTCTTTTTTCAGTGGGGGATGAAGATTGATTGTTTATTTTGGGGCAGGTTCTCACTGTGTAGTTCTGGCTGGCTTGGCATTTATGTGCAGACTGCTGGCTTTGAACTCCCGGCAATATTTCCACATCTGCCTTTAAAGGGTTGTGAACACATTGTGTACCACTATTCCCAGCTCATAAAAACGTCTCTTAGCTCTACAAGTCACCTTCAGAATTATACTAGGTATCATTTGTAATGAAGGTCAGCAGATGAAGTTAGATATTTAATTGAAAAATTGTGAATTATTTAGATAGACTATTGAAAGCTGGACATGGTGGCTCATGCTTGTAAACCCATCACTCAAGAGGGTGAGGAAGGAGGACCCCTGCGTTTGAGACTAGCTTGAAGGACTACATAGTAAGTTTAAGGCCATTCTGGATGACAGTGAAACCCTATTTCATTTGGAAGTCACTGTGCCATTGCTTTTGCAGAGCTGTCCACCTGAGTTTAACATAGTGATTGGTCTAGTGTTTGTGTTGAAGAATAAGAAATCTGCAGACTTGGTGGTGCAAGGCTTTTATCCCAGCATTTGGGAGGCAGAGATGGGGGTGGGGGAAGGTGAATCTGCAATTGAGGTCAGCCTGGTCTACAGAGTGAGTTCCAGAACAGCCAGAGTTGCTCAGAGAAATCATTCTTTGGGAAAAAAAAAAAATCTGTTATACAAACTGTTTTTGGTAGTGAACTTTGTAAATTACCAATCTTTTAAAGATAATTTATTTTGAGGTTGAGAAAAATTAAAGGAATAGGAAAAAAGTATTTTGCATGGAATCATTGTTCATGCAGATTTAAAGTACATGCCCAGAAATGTCAATGGTGAAAGTGTGTTGCAGGTGCTTTAAAAAGAAAACTAGTTTCTTTCTTGTTTTTGTTTTTTGTTTTAGACAGAGTCTCTCTGTGTAGCCTTGGCTGTCCTGGACTCACTTTGTAGACCAGGCTGGCCTTGAACTCACAGAGATCCGCCTGCCTCTGCCTCCTGAATGCTGGGATTAAAGGCCTGTGCCACAGTCTTCTGCTAAAGAAAATAATTTCAAGTAAAAATTCAGTTTGGAATTAAGTAACAGTTGAGAGTTATGATAGATAGTGTTTTGGCAGCATTTAGTATAATTGTGATAAATTAAAAATCTTTTTTCTGTCATTAGTAGACTGACAACCATTGTTATACTAGAAAAAGTCTGTGTGTGATCAGTCTACATTACAAAGTCCCAGAGGTATGCGTAGCTTTGAAGCTGGCTGGAATGAAGTTGGTAATTTTGTTTGATGCTGTGCTTCTTACCTCCCTGTTGTTTTCTACTCAAAACTCGTTCTTTGTGTAGTATTGTATAATAGCTTCTGTCTTGTCAGATAAGTTCTGTAACTTTCCCTCAGATAGGATTGTTGCATGACAAGTCAAGCTGGTCACCTATGCCCTCCTCCCCCTTTTTTCAGCGCTGGGAGTTGAATCTAGTAACTCAGGCATGCTGGGTAAACCTTACAGTGCTTGGCTATAATCTCAGGGTTCTACCCTTCCCTTCCCGCCCCCTCCTGTTCTGAGGCCTCCAGTGGAGGCTGGCCTGGAGGTGTTTTTCCCTTAGTGCCAAAGTGATGGGGTGCCCCACTATGTTTTGTGTCTTTTTACGTTTTATTTTGGCTTTTTAAGTCAGGTTGCCCTATGTCTTTTCTTTTTTAAGCTTGATGTTCTTAAACGTTAGAACCCTTCCCATCTAACTTTTTTTGAGCACGCGTGGACTCAGTCGTTTGTAACATATACCTTCAAATCATTGGCAACCCCAAGAGTCTGTGCGGAAGTTAGAGGACAGCCTGGGAGCTTCAGGGTGGCTTCAGCCGGTCAGACTCTGACAAGTGGTTTCAGCTGACAGCTAAGTGGCCTCCAGTTGGTTAGCTAGAGGTCCTGTGGCAGCCTCTTCCTTCCCTCCTCTTTCTTTTGTGCTGTAGAGCATACTTTTGACTTTGTACATGCTAATGCTCGACCTACCTACCATTCAGCTAAATTCCCCAGCCTGATTTTGTTTTTCTTTTGTTTTTTAAATTTATTTACCTTTATGTGTATTTGTGGCTTGCCTGCATGTGTGTCTATGTGAGAGTGTCAGATCTTGGAGTTGCAGACAGTGACTGCCATGTGGGTGCTGGGATTTGAACTGGGGTCCTCTGGAAGAACAGTCAGTACCCATAACCACTGAGCCATCTCTCCAGCCCTCTTTTTCTTACTTCTAACTTGCCAGTTAGAAATCAAGTGTATGGACTTGATAAATGAAGTGAAGAAATGCTTTGGGTTCACTCATATGGCTGTATTAGTTGTCAGGATTATTTTCATAGACAAGATCTGTATTTTGTGAAATTACCTTACTAACATCTCTTCAAGAACTTTGTAGGCAGGCGCTGTTGGTGCAGGCTTGAACTCAGAACCCTGGGAGACAGAGGCAGTCAGATCCTAAGATCTAGGCCAGCCAAGGCTCCACAGAGAAACTTTGTCTTGAAAAATCAAACAAACAAAAAACTTTATCATTCCCTCCTTGTTACATCTTAGAAGCCCAGGACACATGCCTAGCTGAGGTGCCTGTTTCACATCAAAGCCGACTTGGCCTCCAGGTCATCCCTCCCCCCATCCCTCTGTCCTTATCTGTCACAGGGTATGGCTGTCATACCATCACCTACCCCAAACCTCTCCATCCCTTAACTCCTAGCTGCCCTTCCCTATATAATCCAGTCATTTTGGTTGCTAGTCCTATGTCTGTCCTTTACCCTTTTGGTCTCCTGGCTTTTCCTTCTCCCTCCCAACTCCTTACTGGCTTGCCTCTGGGTAAGGTTCACTCTGGACTCTCCTAGATGTCTCTGCCTCTGGCTACTTTTTACCTTTTATCTATAGTAAACTTTCTCCTCCACCATGCCTGGGAGCAGTCATGTTCTTAACTTTTAAAATAATAATAATAATATTATTATTATTATTGTTGTTGTTGTTGTTGCTATTATTTTCATTCATCCCACCTCCAACACACACTTGTGCACTTTGCCTTACTCCAGGCGATTCATTGTCCTAGCAATTGCTTATGTCATCACTTGCCACCTCCAGGTGCCACTAGGTGTGCGCCGGCTGTGAGGACCCCGTCATCCCAGCTCTCTCTGTGTTCCAGCTTCTCTCTGTTCTTACTGTTTGTTTCTCTCGGTGTGTTGTAGGTACCCGTTTTCATGCATTCCCTGGCCTCTCCCCGCTTCATGGCTCACACTTGCTGTCTGTGCTCTTTCTCTAGGCCCTCCTAATAAACTTCCTTAGATCAGATCAGTTGCATGGCACATAATTCCTCAAGGGGTACACCTTGGCATGGGCCCACCTCGCCACAGTATCAGTATAGATCATCACACTTTCCTCCCCTCCTTCTCTTTCCAGACAGTATCTCTTGTACTACAGGCTGGCCTCGAACTTGCTACAGAGCCTAAGGTTGGTTTTAAATTCTTGAACCTTCTGCCTTCTCCCCCAAGTGCTAGGGTTTACAACTGTGCTTTCACAATTAGCTGTAACACTTTTCTATACTGACTCTCCAGCCTGTACTCCAGATGTGTCATCTCCTCACCCACCAGGCCTCCCACATGCTAGGCAAGTGCTCTGCCCTTTCCCTACAAACTTAAAATTCTAACCTGAACTATTCCCACCAAATAAAAACTTTTGTATTGATTTTACAGTAATGTTTCTTTTCTTGGGGAGAAAGTTTGGGTTTTCCTGTCCTGTTTTTTCTAAATGTGTAAATACTATGAAAGTGTAATACATACAGACCATTTTCACAAACACACAGCTGAGTGGTTTTGCACAGAATGAACACAATGGTGGGTCACTGAGACCATCTGGAAGCCGTCGCTCCTCTGGGCTTCGTCACCCTTCCCTTCCCTCAGGGCCCTGGACAGTCGGCTTCTTGGCTGCTTCTCAGCAGACAATCGTCTAACATGGGCTGCATTGGTTGCATTTGTTTGTTTTTGCTCAACGCTGTTTGAGATTTTTTTTTTAACCATCACTTCGTCTTATAGGCAGAGAAAGAGTAGGAATCTCAACACTAACTTACACATTTTTTTTTATCACAGTCATAGTTTCAGGAAGTACGAGGGCCTGTCAAAGAAACGCTGTCTGTACATTTGCACTGCTAGAATGTATTTGTTCTATTGTGCTTTAAGTAAACTGTGTGTTGCTTTTGGTCATTAACACAGCAGTATCTCAGTTACTTCTCCACCTTAATTTTGTTTTGAAGACTTGAGTACAGTGTTCCTGAGCAGTTAGGGCCTTTCCTGACTTGGTAGCTTGCTTTACATTCTTGGAATTCCTCAGGTAGTGACTTCTGTGCCAATTTTGGGGGTTGCTTGTAGAATCTTCAGTTATTATAAAGACTATTGAGAGTCTACTGAGAAAAAGTCCTAACTTAAATGAAAGCTGTTTGCCTTAAATATTTATGTACATAGAGTGTACAGATTATAAACTCATAGTCTACGCTGCTATACAGACCTTACCTAGTTGGTGTCTCTTTCAGGCTGCCTGATGGAAGTGCAACTGTCTTAGAAAAACTACTTCCTGTCACTGTGAAAGGCTCAGGACTGTGGTTCTGCACATAATTTAAGCACTCTTAACTGAGCTCTCCAGCAGTTTTTGATCTGGAACGTTTTGTTTCTGTCTGATTTGGATGAACGTGTAGCAGAATACTACACCGACAATATGGAGGACAGAGTGACTTGTGATCGCTAGTTGTTATCAGTCTTGATGAGTGATGAAACCCTGGGCCTTGAGCAAATACTCCTCTGTTCAGCTGTCCTCACTCGTTAAATGCCTTTTAGTGGGGCGGGAGGAGCTCACGTAGCCCAGGCTGGCCTCAACTCGCTATGTAGTAGAGGATGATTCCTGATCCTCCTGTCTCCACTCCTAGCTGTTGGGATTCCATATGTATACTGTCATGCTTGGGCCACAAATGCTAGTGTTGTCGAACTAGTCTGAGCATTTCCCAGCTTGACCATAGTTACTTGCATACTTTCTGTTAGCTGATTTTTGACAAGGGAATTTTTGATTAATTTGTAACTATAAGGCACAAGTTCTTATAGTGCTTCTTAATTTATTTAAAAGGCTGTTTTGTTTTGTTTTTGAGGCAGGGTTTCATTAGATAGTCCTGGATGGTTCTGAACAGTAAATTTTTCTTCCCCAATCTACCAAATGCTATATCATGGTATGTACCACTGCCCCTTGCTTGGTTTGAGTTTTTGTTGTTTTGCTTTTTTGGGACAAGGTGTCTTTAGGCACCTGGTCTAGGCTCAAGCTTCAGGGTCTTGTGTCGGCCTCCCATGGCCTCACCATGCTCAGTGACAGCTGTGCTGTGAACCTCTGCCATACGACATCGTCTGACTCCTTGGTTTTATGGCTGTGCTGTCAGTGTTTGCGAGTAGAGAGGCAAGCACAATCCCCCACTATTTATCCTCAGCAGCCTGAGGAGTTCCCCTAGAATTTCAGGGCCTTGACTCATGCTGAACCAGGGTGTGTGGCTTTGACACCGAAAAGAATTTCAGGACTAGCCAGCTAATGGGACGAGTTGTAAGTTTGATTAGAGGTGGCTTCAACATGAGAGATAGGCCAAAAAGAGGCACTCAGGAGAATGTAAGGCACACAAGAGAGGAGCACATGGGTGTGGCCTTCCCCAGGACCAGTTCCTGGTTTTTGTAGGATTTCAGTTCAATTGAAAGTTACTATCTTATCACTGGTTTGTCTTTGAAAGCATCTAATAGGATTATAATAGTTTTCTTAATTATTACTTTTCTTTTATGTCTATTGAGTACATGCTGTCCTTGGCAGCCAAGGAGGGTGTCAGGTCCCTAGGAACTGGAGCTGCATGAGATAGCATGTTGGTGCTGGGAATTGAACCCAGGTCCTCTGGAAGCACATCCAGTCCTCTTTAACTGCTGATCTTTCCAGTCCCTTGTTGAGATTCTCTGGCCCCGTCTGGGAGAAAGGAATGAGGCCTTGCTCCAGGTCCTGTATGTCCAGCCGTAAGATAACGGTGAGCAATGTGTCAGCAAACCTCACTGTAAATGTCACCTGTGCTGGAGCTGCTTCTCAGCTATTGCCGTACTCCAGGCAGACTCGGGAATGGTGGCCTCCTTTTCCTCCTCTGCCCCCATAATTTGCAAGTGTTCTGTCTTGCTTCAGTGCAAAGGGGCTCCTTAACACTAAAGTATTTGAAGACTGTTTTGCATGATTTTGAGATTTTAGTTTGTGGATTAAATGAACAACAGTGCACTACTAATAAAAATTATCATAGCTTTTGCTGAGTTTTTGTTTTTCCTGGTAATTTAAACGTTGAAAAGAATGAGACTGGAGGATGGCTTTGAGGTTAAGAGCTGCTGTTCTTGTAGAGGACCTCGGTTAAATTCCTAGCATCCACATGGTGCCTCTCAGTCATCCAGAACTACCGTTCCAGGGGATCTGGACCGCCTTCTGACCCCTGCAGGAGTCAGGCAAAACACTCATGCACATAAATAAAGCTTTTGTAAAAATTATTTTCCATTTATGTGTGTGTGTGTGTGTGTGTGTGTGTGTGTGTGTGTGTGTGTGTGTGT